>CM076578.1:1627776748-1628095923 GCA_034641835.2 Pinus albicaulis
CAGAAATTCTTTCTACAAATCTGTGATAATAACCTGCAATCCCCATGAATGATCTTATTGCTGAAACATCGGTTGGTACCGGCCATTCTCTAATAGCCTTTATCTTTTTAGGGTCGACAGCCAACCCATGTTCAAAAATAATATGACCCAAGTATTGTATCTTGCCCTTATAGAATTCACATTTACTGAACTTGGCATATAATTGGTTTTCTTTCAAAGTTTGTAACACTATCCTCAAGTGCTCTTTGTTCTCCTCCTCACTTTTTGAATAAAATAAAATATCGTCTATGAACACTAGTACAAATTTATCCAAGTACTTGTTTAAAACGCTGTTCATTAAGCACATAAAGGTGATAGGGGAATTTTTCAAACCGAAAGGTAGGACTACAAATTCGTAGTGACCATACCTCGTTCGAAAAGCCATTTTACTAATGTCTTCCTCCTTATTTCTAAGCTGGTGATAAGCAGTCCTTAAGTCAATATTCGAAAATAAGGAAGCCCCTCTTACTTGATCAAAAAGATCATCAATTCGGGGAAAATGGTATCTTTTTTTAATTGTCAACTTATTCAGCTGACGATAATCAATGAACATTCTAAAGGTTCCATCCTTCTTTTTCACAAACAGCACCGTTTGGATATAACCCTTATCGAGCAATTCTTGCAATTTCATTTTTCAGTTCCATAAGTTGAGGGGGACTCATTCAATAAGGGGCTTGGGAAATAGGTGTTGGTCCCGGCACCAAATCGATTGAAAATTCAATATCTCTTTTGGGGCGGAGATGAGGAATCTCATCTGGAAAAACTTCCTTAAACTCTCTCACTACTGGCAAAGTATCCATCAGGTTTTCTTCAGGTTGTTGTTCTAATTCTTCCACATGTACTGCATATACTTGGTATCCTTTCCTAGCTGTTCGTTTTAGTTCCAGTGCTGATATTTGTCTTACAGAGAAGGGTTTTTTTTTTTCCCTGGACAATAAAAGGTTTCCCTTCTTCATCTATGCAATGCAGAGTCTTATCCCAACAGTTCATCATAGCCTTTCTCTTTTCCAGCCAATCCATTCCTATCAGCAAGTCATATGAACCTAATGGCAGAATGTTTAAATTCACTTCTATCTGAAAATAATTTAATTTGATTGCTGTTTGAGGTAACCTATGAGTTAGTTTCCTCTTGGTGCCAGTGGCTAACTGGACCAACCAAGACTGCTTAAATTTTTCAGTTTTGAGATTGTGTTTTTCTACCACTTGTGGACTAATGTAACTCAAAGAAGCACCTGGATCAATTAAAATAGTAACGGATTGGTCAACAATATTGCCTTCCATTTCAACCATGGTAGCTTGGTGTTCGGCTTGTCGATTCTCCAAGGCTGCACTAATGGTCGGTATATTTCTTGCTATATAATTTACTGTGGTAGCTTCTCGATCCCTCATAATCATCAGAATATTTCAGTGGGGGCAATCCCTCAAGAGATGAGGTTCTCTGCAACCCCAACATTTCAAAGGCTCCCTCATTTTAACTGTGCCTTCCTTCTTATTTTCTCCATATAGTTGTTTGGAACCAACTTGAGACTGAGCAGTTTGGCTTTCTTTTTGTTTATTAAACTTTTTCCATTGATGATCCCTACCAAAATTCTTTAAGTAAGCTGGTTTCTCCTTCTTTCCTTTGATTTCCCCCTTGTTTATCCAGCCTTTTCCATGCTCACCCTTTCTCTTAAACTTCTGGTAGCATAACCTAGCTTTCCTCAGTGCCTCATCCATAGTTTTTTGGTTATCAAACTCGATCTTCTCTTTGTACACAACAAGCAAACAGTTCAAAAACCTTTGCACCTTTGCCTTCTCTTCTCGAATGTAAGGAACATATATCAAAAAATTTGTAAACTTGGTGACAAATTCATCAATAGTGAGTTGTCCCAGTCTAAGTTAATGAAATTCCTTTTCTTTATCATCATAATAACGTTCATTCAAATAGCGGTTTTTAAACTTGACTTGGAAATCTTCCCAAGTCACTGTTTTTTCATCAATGGCATGGATCATTTTCGTCTCCTCCCACCACAAGGTAGCCTTACCTTTTAGCTGGTAGACAGCTAATCTGGCCTTCATATTGCTTTCATATTCATAGACCTGGAAATACTAAATCATGTTCAACAACCAGGCTTCAGCATCTTCCTCCTTCTCGCAATCATAGGAGGGAGTTTTGATCTTTCAAAATTCCCCCTGTAATTCCTTTTGTTGCTTATACTGATGCCTAACAGCATCAAATTCCTTATAATCATCAGAGAACTTGTTCTTCTTCCTTTTTCTGGAACCTTCACCTTCTTGGCTATTCCATGAAGTTAATTCTCTGATGAGCTTTTCCTGCTCCTCACTGGATAATGACATTCTGTCATTCTGGCTTCTTAGCTCAGCCATCTCTCGTTGAAAACTGTGCAACATAGCCATCACCAGAGCATTGGGATTTGGTGTATTATCGTCATCACACAGATCAACATAAGTTTCCTCACCTTCAGTCATTCAAATTTTCTGTTTCAGCACCACTGTACACTAAACAACACATATTAGTAAATATATATATATATATATATATATATATATATATATATATATATATTTCTCTATCACAAGACATAATATATACAGTGAGCACAACAACAACAACCTAGTTTTATCTAACATGAGCTCTGATACCATTTGTAATGTCTCTACTTCTCAAAAAAAAAGTTCTTCATTTAACAAATTCATAATTATTTCAGATTGAAAGTTTATTTAATACACCTCTATTAAATATCATTCAAGTCATTAATTGTTCGTCTATTGTTATAGTTAAATAACAATATAATTTCCCAAACTTTGATTTGTTATATTTACATCTTACCCTGGAATACATATCCCTTTCTCTTTAGTATACTTTGTGTATAATTATACATATGTCTCTTTTGATAGACTATAATATATTCCCTATATATATATATATATATATATATATATATGCATTTTAATGATACCTATTTATATATGCACTTGGACTATCATATAAATTTTTTTGTTACACATATCTTTGTCATTAAGTTGTCGACCCTGGTAACCTTGTGTAGCCATACCGGATCATCGTTCGAACTAAATTCTATGCCTTAGCATGAAATTAGAATAGAACCATAGTTATATGGTTGTAGTGCAGCATCGCATGACATTAACATCTTGCACAAAGTGGGATTTAAAGTTTAATTACGAACCACATATTTGGATCGTATGAGATAGTTTTGTACCTGCCTACAGTTGTAAACCCTCACATTGTCTCTGCGAATTGATGGTTTTCAAAGTGTCATTTATGGTTTTGACTTTTTATTCACCTCATTTCTGGTTTCAAGGATTTTATTGCCAACTTGCCATATGTTGGGATTGGTTTGGAGTCCTATTCATAATTTTTGTGTTCTTTTTAACCATTCGAACGGTTTTCCTAGTACATTCACATTTATGTCAGGGATTTCCTGTCTGAGTATAGATTTGTTCGACCTACTTTGTTTCTACTGTGCTTATGCATTCGAGAATTCTCGGTACACATTTACGATGCAGTCTCTATAGCTGTACACGTGTATGGTCGATCTACGTAGGAAATTAGGGTTTTCCTGAGGTATATATGGTTCGATTTCTTCTATGAGCGAGTCCATTTTCAAATTTGAGCTTCGAGAGTTCTGGATCTTTCTCCTGAGGCGTGTTCACATTATCTATGGAGTGAGTTCATTTTCCTCTCATGCTGTAAATTTCCCCACTGAGTAGTTAAGCATCCAGGTATTTTGATTTTATCCCATGCTCTCTATTATACTGGTTTTCTGGTTCAAATCTTCGTTTTGTAGGTATTTAACCTTGGTTCGTACGGTATTTGCACCACAAGTCCTTATTACTTTTTGCATATATGTCTCTCTCAGATGTAGTTCTCTTGCTTGTTAAATTTACCAGTTGTTTTGTCTTTTCAATAGGATTTACTACTAACCCTGAGAATCAAAATTTTATATTCTAGTTAGAATCTTCGAGGTTTACATCCTCCTTTTCTTGCATAGAGCATAGTTAAAATCATTTTTACTTTTTTCCATCTCCTCCTATACGATTTTCATGTCCCTTCTGCAAGGATATTTCACAACCCTGCTTCGTCCTCGTACTAGTAGCTCGATTATTTCTTCGAAGACTCACTTCCATAGCAGAAATTGCCCAAACCATTTCAATGGTGAGACTGTAACTTGTATTGAATTCATTGGCAATTCCAAATGTTTTTATGAGATTGTTGATGCCTCTAAGGCATTCGCTTGTTGGAAATGATATATAAAATTTTCACTTACATTTGTTTCCTTCCAGGATATAAGTTTAAAGCGAGGTTTTCAAAATACCCCAAGTACGATAGCTCCTATTTTTACCATTCATTTCATTTTATTTTGGTTTACAATGGATATAATCAAGTCTTGTCTCTTCAGTCGATTGAATTGGCTCTCCTATCCTGTTATAGGTACAAACGTCTTGTTTGGTTTATATGGTTCATCCCATCATAAGTTTATGAAATCGATTCAATTCGTGAGAGCTCAGAATGATAGTAATTCGTTCTCATTTTGAATTTTTTCAGGTTGGTATATCAATGTATGGAAACTCCCAGAACGGTCATCCTCATCTTCATCTAGCTTCTTCCATAGGATTGTATTATCTTAGCGTACTGTGGACTACAATTTTGTTTTTTTTTTGAAGAGCAGTGCATATTTCTGTCAGTATGACCATTGGTCTATGTGTGTGGCCTTGTAATATTTGTGAACTTCAGATATTCTTCAAAAAAATTTTACCATGCCACAGTTCTGCTATGGATATTTAATTGTGTTCTATATGTTAGACTGGTTTTAAGTTTGTTTATTTAATTATGTTTCAACTAGGGTTTAAGCATCTATGTATATCTATAGTCCATGATACGTAATTCTTTTCTGGTGAATTAAATATTCACATACCTGTCTTCGTCCATTAGTATTAAATTACTATTATATAATATCTTGTGGTTTTTAACAGTCCAGATAAACCCAACTTTTTTATTTATTAGCAGTAAGTCCTTCTGCTACTTCTATTTTAATTTGATTTTCAATACTCGTTAAAGATCTGTGACAATTAATGTCTAATAAAATTTATGTCACTTTCTACCGTTTGGATTTTCTATAATGAACAATAATATTTCCTTCATATTGGGTGTTATCCTGAGTCATATTCTATAATTAGACTCTTTCGATGGCTTTTTTTAGATCTGTACTCATCCTGCATGTACTTTCCTTGCAGTGTAATAGTTCAAATCAGATTGCTATTATATCACCACAGTAAGTCACAAGAGAAGATCACTATAAAATTTCTTTGGGATATTAATATAGACATAGAATAATTTACTATAATATATCAATGATATCTATCTTTATGTCATACAATTTTTAATCATTCCATAAAGTATAGAATTTGGTTCTGATTATAATTTCTTTGGAAATTTTAATAAAATGATGTTTAATACACTGCTGTCATTGTTGTAAAGTAGAACTTATTTTCTTTTTTCAAGTGTAATGATCTCACAGTACTCTAAAATATAATTTCTAAGCTACCACTTATTATTCCTTCCGTGTTATTGGAACTTAAGGTTTTCATTGGGTGTTTATACTAAGTTTAGAAACCCAAATCCATTACTTTCAATTAGTAACTGTAGATTTAAAGTCGATACATATGTGTCTATTGATGTAATTGTTCCTACTAGCAGTAGATTTAAGTTACCATAGTTAATTTGGTTATGGGAATAGTAAATATATCTCCAGATTTAAACCATATTCTGGTTTAGAGATTCGGGTTGATAATTTCCCATAATTACTGTTCCTACAACTATATAGATTTGAGAAGATGCACTTCTTCTAACAATATTGTAAATGTATGGAACACAAGAAATAAAACATTGTAAGTAATTCATTATTTCATACACACTACTAAGCATACCACTTCTGCAATTGACCAGTCCTCCCAACTTTAGAGTCCCTCTATCTCTAGAACTCACCCTCGAGCTGAGATCACCTCCACCACAGACCAACCTCAAATATGTTTAGGAGTCGCTTATTTAAGCTGTTTCTCCCCAAAGCCTGTTTCTAATTTTGTGTCCAGAATTTCAGGATGCTTTTCTTCCTGCTTGCCTAGGCTTCCCTTATTTAGGTATTTTTAAAGCTGCTTTAATGCTTTTCTCAGCTTTTTACCTCTTCCAAACTACTCTCCACCTCATTGGGGAAAAACTAGATTTTTCCTCAAAAATCTAATTTGGAAATAAATTCTTTCAAGGATTTTTGAAAGATTTTCTGGGAAAGCAATTTCCTCTTTCCATCCTCATGGATTTTGCAAGTGATCTCATGATTCTCATTTGTTCAATCTGCACAAAATTATTTTATTTAATTCTCATAATTACATACTTAATTATATCCACAAAATACTTATCCATTGGGGTCCACCCCCCTTTGGATTTAGGTTCAGTTGCCTAACTTGCAGGAACATAAAACTAGTGGTGTTACACTCAATGCAGTACCCTCATACTGATCACCGATGGAGATTATGATATTCTATATGAAATTTTGAATTATAATAATAATACCAGAGAAGACTTAGTTTACTCATCAGTTATAGAGCCATAGAAATTGTTACTTAATTGCAATAAAAGAACCCCAACTTATTATAACCTGGGTGGGTGGGTCAGAATCTAAGCTATCCATATAAGCATGGTTCCATATTAAGTCACATAGCAGATGTTGTCCCACCAACAAGATCGGAGAATGATATACATTGATTACATGATTACTGTATTAATGATATGGTAGTCACCAAGCAAGGTAGTATAGTGAAGCTGAAGTCTGACCTATCAAGCTTGAATGATCCACCTGCTTGCTTCCTCCCTATATAAGTCCACCAATCTAGAACAAAAATGGAAGAAACAATGTGTCCCATTCAGTAGATATAGCACCAACGTTTGATTATAAACACTTAATTAATGTGTTATTTTTATTTTTTTGTTTTTTATTTGATTTTTTGTTTCCCTTGTTTCGATCCTTCATGTCACTCTTGGAAACTATAACAAAGATCTAGAATTTCTTTCTTTTCAAGCTTCTGTTTCAGAAATCAATAATTTATATCCAACTCTGGATTTGATAACAAAGGTATATAATTTCATTCATTTCATTCCATTTTCCTTTGATTCCTATTATATTTAACTCGGTTCAAAGTATAACTAGATTTATATTTTCTTATACAAATCTATTCTTTTATAATTCAGGGAAAACCCTCTTGTACAAATATCCTTAGTCTCTTATACTCTGTGTTTTCCCTCCACACATGTATTGTACATATTTAATTTTTTATAATTACATTATAAATCTTTCTATGTACATTTCAATTATGATACTTCAATTAATTCAGGTATTTTGTGCAACATATTTCCAGAATGCATTTTATTTGAGTTAGTTGCAATATAATGAAGACTTTACCCAATTTTTAATGAAATTCGATTTCAATTTCCCTCTTATGTATTTCCGATTTTTTTATCTTTAATTTCTTTATTTTTTTCATTGATTTTCTATTTCCACTGTTTCAATCCTTCATGTCCTCTTGGAAACTATAAAAAAGATCTAGAATTCCTTTCTCTTCAAGCTTCAATTGCAGAAATTGATAATTTATATCCAACTCTAGATTTGATAACAAAGATATATAATTTCGTTAATTTCATTACATTTGCGTTTGATTCTTATATATATTACATCCTAAAATTTGAGGCTTTTTAAAATCAATAATTTGACTTTCTTAACTCAATTCAAAGTATAATTAAATTTATATTTTAAGCACAAATCTATTCTTTTATAATTCAGGAAAAACCTTCTTGTACAAATATCCTTATTCTCTTATACTCTGTGTTTGCACTCCACACATGTACTGCGCATATTTTTTTTCTTATAATTACATTAGAAATATTTCTATGTACATGTCAATTATGATACTTAAATTAATTCAGGTATTTTGTGCAACGTATTTCCAAAACAAATTTTATTTGAGTTAATTGGAATACAATGAAGAGAATTAAGAAACTCACACATAATTCATCAACAGAATGAACAAATCTCACCCAGAATTCAGGGACAGAATGAAGAGAAATTGACATAGAATTCAGCTACAAAATGAACAGAAATTCTCACAGAATTCATCAATAGAATGAAGATAAATTCACGTAGAGAATTCAACAACTCATAATTCTTGTAATATTTAAATCATCCCAAAGTATTTCATTAATGTACCTAGATTTACACCTTCCATGATGCTTGTAATCTTCTAAAATGTTAAACGTGGAGTGTTTTATGATGTAATGGATATTAATAATATAGATTATGTATAGTTATATTATGATAGTGTAGGTTCATGTCCAAGTTGTAAAATTCTTGTAAAATTCTTTAGTGTTAACTTTTACAAGTTCTAAAGGAATAGTCTATAAAGGGCCAACTAGCCTCTGGATCTCATCTTTTCTTAAAGGTGACATATATAGTAAATGCCCCCACAGTCAATATCTCAAACATAAATAGAAGTTATTCATTTTAATATCCATAAACCACTACCACTTTAAGGAAAAACTTGTACATTTTTCATTTCTCCCTTATCCCATAAAATTTTAGGAAAAGTTTAAGGCATGTCTCATTTCTATCTCATTTCTCCCATAAACTATAAGGAAATTTCTCATTTCTCCCACAAAATCATAAAGGTGTGACTTTTAACATAACTTCATCAACCAGTACCACTAGTTGTTTTATTAAGTGCATAAAATAATTTTTCAGACCATGTAAATGTCATATCTCCCACAAACTATATGATTTTTCTCATTAATTCAAGGAAAAATTTAAGGCCTAAGAACTGAACCTAAAGTGGGTGAACTCTAATAGGATTTTAAATTTCCATAGGATTTTAGTCTGTTTGTTGAGTGTTGACTTCTACAAGTTCTAGAGGTGGAGTCTATAAACGACCAGGTAGCCTCTCGAATCTCATATTTTCTCAAAGGTGACATATCCAGTAAATTCCCCTACAATCAATATTCGGAATAGAAATAGAAATTATTCATTTCAATGTCCATAAACCACTAACACTTTCAGATAAACCTTGTACATCTGTAATTTCTCCCTTATCCAATAAGATTTTACGCAAAATTTAAGGCATGAGTCATTTCTATTTCATTTCTCCCATAAACTTTAAGGAAAGTTGTCATTTCTCCCACAAACTCATGAAGGTGTTACTTTTGACATAACTTCATCAACAAATGCCACTAGTTGTTTTAGTAAGTGCACAAAATCATTTTTCTAACCATGTGAATGTCATTTCTCGCACAAACTAGAGGATTTCTCTCATTAATTCAAGACAAACTTTAAGGCGAAA
Source organism: Pinus albicaulis (assembly GCA_034641835.2). Lineage (NCBI taxonomy): Eukaryota > Viridiplantae > Streptophyta > Pinopsida > Pinales > Pinaceae > Pinus > Pinus albicaulis. Next base: position 1,627,786,187 of record CM076578.1, read on the forward strand.
AAACTGAACCTAAAGTGGCTGAACTCTCATAGGATTTCTAAATTCCATAAGATTTTAGTGTGTCTGTTGAGTGTTAACTTCTAGAAGTTCTAAAGGCAGAGTCTGTAAAGGGCTAGGTAGTGTCTGGATCTCATCTTTTTTCAAAGGTGACATATCTAGTAAATGCCGCTACAGTAAATCTTTGTAACATAAATAGAATTTATTCATTTTAATATCCATAAACCACAACCACTTTAAGGAAAAACTTGTACATGTGTCATTTCTCCCTTCTCTCATAAAATTTTAGGCAAACTAGAAGGCATGTGTCATTTCTATTTCATTTCTCCCATAAACTATAAGGAAATTTGTCATTTCTCCCACAAACTCATAAAGGTGTGACTTTTGACATAACTTCAGCAGCCACTACCACTAGTTGTTTTAGTAAGTGCATAAAATAATTTTTCAAACCATGTAAATGTCATTTCTCCCAGAAACCAAAAGATATCTCTGATTAATTCAAGGAAAAATTTAAGGCCTAAAAACTGAACCTAAAGTAGCTAAACTCTCATATAATTTTGAACTTCCATAGGATTTTAGTCTTTCTGTTGAGTGTTAACTTCTAAATTTCTAAAGGCAAAGTCTATAACGGGTCAGGTATCCTCTAAATCTCATGTTTTCTCAAAGGTGACATATCCAGTAAATTCCCCTACAGTCAATCTCTGGAACAAAAATAGAGGTTCTTCATTTTAATATCCATAAACCACTACCAGTTTAAGGCAAACCTTATACATGTGTAAGTTTTCCCATATCCCATAAAATTTTAGGAAAACTTTAAGGCATGTGTCATTTCTATTTCGTTTCTCCCACAAACACATAAAGGTCTCACTTTTGACATAAATTCATCAACCACCACCACTAGTTGTTTTAGTAAGTGCATAAAACAATTTTGCAAACCATGTAAATGTCATTTCTCCCACAAACTAAAGGCTTTCTCCCATTAATTCAAGGAAAACTTTAAGGCCTAGAAACTAAATCTAAAGTGGTTGAACTTCCATATGATAGGATCCCCAAAACTCAAGGCTTTGCCCCATTAATTCAAGGCAAGATTTAAGGCCTAAAAACTGAACCTAAAGTGGCTAAACATCCATAGGATAGGATCCCCAAAACTCAAGGCTTTCCCCCATTAATTCAAGGAAAAATTTAAGGCCTAAAAATTGAACATAAAGTGGTTGAACTTCCATAGGATTGTTTTTTTTTTTTTTTTGTGTCTTAACTTCTACAAGTTCTAAAGGAGTATGTAAAGGGACAGGTAGCCTCTGGATCTCATCCTTTATTAAAGCATGTAAAGGGATAGGTAGCCTCTGGATGTTATCCTTTCTTCAGGCATGTCATTTCTAGATGTGATTTTTGCCATAAATTTTAAGGAAAACATTAAGGCAAACCATGCATGAACCATCTATATCTGTCATAAATCTCCCTTAAACTCTAGGAAATGAAATGTTTAATGCATCTAATTTCTAGATGTGAATTCTACCATAAAATTTAAGTCAAACTTTAAGATAAACCGTGCACATGTCATTTATCGCATGCACATGTGTCATTTCTGCCATGCATTTGCAATAAATGCTAATTTAATAAAAGATATTGAATTTTTTTTAGGGATAAAAAAACTTACTGAATATGGTTATAAAATGGACATTATGCATAGATGTTTCTTGCTATCCCAATCTAGGGAAAGCAATGATTACATATGTGCTTTCCAATATTGTGACTAGTAGGGTCGTCCAAAGGAAAATGAATATACCGGGAAGAGCAATAAACATCAAGGCTTATTATATTGCATTGATAGAAGGCTTGGTAACAGCTAGGGAGTATCAATCAAATGGAATTTTAGTTTTCACCAATTTAGAACTTGTGTGCAACTAGATGAAAGGTATGTACCAAGTTAATAAGGAGAGGCTAAAACAAATTCATGGAAAAGCAAACAATATAGTTAGCCAATTTCAATTTTTTAGTATAAGACATTGTACAAATATTAATAATATGTCTGCTGATCTATTGCTTGTGGAAATTCCAATTCAGGATTCATCTATCAAACATGAATTAATAGATGAATTAGAATTATACAGGGAAATTCCAATGCAAGATTCATCTCTCAAAGATGAATTAGTTTCGAGACGCTCTTATTAGAAAATTTAAGATTTGTCTCTCAAAGATGAATTAGTGTTGAGATGATCTTCTTCAAACTTTATTGATGGATATTGTAACATATCTTGGATATGTGTGTGTTTTTTACTTATAAATGTGTTTTTTTTAATGACCATGTGTTTTTTTCAATTATATACCAAGTGTGCTCCCACCACACCATGTAAAGCGCAACTTGATGAACTTCACATTTGGAACAAGTGTTGAAATTCACATTTTTATAAAATTAAAATGTGACGACTTCAAATTTTTTTTGTTTAAATGGAGTTTCACGCTTCGTTTTTAAGGACCATGTGTTTTTTTCAATTTTCTACCAAGTGTGCTTACACCATGGATGCAGTAACTTACTTGAATTACTGAACTTTAGCTGAACTTCCTCACAACTTCTACCACGGGCACGGGAGATATAAGAACATACGCGACTCCTCTGGTCTTCAACTCGCTTTACAATCCCAACTTACAGTGATATTGGAACAAACTATCCTCAGACAGGCAACCTAGCAGGCTTCAGTATTAATTCAAATAAATATGTTACATACCAAGTAATGCCTTAGAGTAGAGCCTTGCTAGTCTCTGATCTCTTAAAGCATAATTACAACACTCTTTCACAAACTCGCTCACACACAACACGCAACACTCACCATCAATGCACAAAAACAAGCATACACACTTATATAGAATATGAGAAGTATTGAGGGTCCTTGTCAGACATTACCGGCCCAGACGATGTCTGCTCAATATTCTCGAGTACAATAATTAAAATAAAGACGCACTACCAAGGTCCTTTCAGACTTCGGTCACTATCATAATCAAAATAATGGTCGCGTTCAATCATTTCGAATGAGGATGAGGGAAGCTTTTGATTTTCCCAAGATTGATTTAACCATTCCATGTACTCAAATTCCCATTGATGGTCCGAATGTTCTTGAGAATCTTGATATAGGTCCACAAAAATGGTTGCTTTATCCTTAGATACCTTCTCTTTTCCTTTCTCTGTAGCTGCTTCTCCTTTAGTTGAAACTATAGAAGATTCACATTTTAATAAAGCCTTTGATGATTTTCCGATATCAAACTTTGTCGTGTCTATCGTAACATAGAGATTCTTCTATGGAAAGAGATATTTATGATCAGATTTCCTCCACCTGTTAACATATGCCATTGGGTATATCTCTATGTCGAGGAAAGAATATCTTTTGCTTTTATGGAATTCAGGCATTGATAAGACTGGCATCTCGACTCCATCAAATAATTCCCATTTGAAAATTTGGAACATGTTGACAGAGCGTTCTATGGAACATTGGATCCAGTGTTTGCAAATATGATTGATGTCTGTCTTTTGCTGTCATCCTAATTCAAAAATCATGGATGGGCATACCTTAGTTGATAGCAATAAACTTATTATCAAACAGACTACATCATTTGTCTAATTTCTGGCCATAATAGTAATAGTAACCAGTTCCTTTTGATTAATCAGCAACTTAATGACTTTTATCCTTCCTTGACATTCTTCAATTGTTTTAATCATGGACAATTTTTTAGGCAGTTTGAGTTTATGAAACTCTTTAAGCCAGAGGGTCAGCTTCTTGATTTCTTCAGTGTTTTTGGCTAACACGGATTCATCAATCCTTTCAGGTCCATATATTTGAGCAAAAGGATTTGGAACAATTAGATTTCTAAATTCTATACTCTAATAATCCCATGGAGTAGAGAAAGTTCTCAAATACTGCAATGTTCTCACAACACATTGAGATGCTCTAATCTGTGGTTTCTTCTTACAACAACCATCTCTGATTTCCTAATCAGAAAAAGGTTCAAATAACTCATACTGGGGAAATGAATCTATACCTGCATAATTTTCATCATTTCTTTGCAGAAATGTAGCATCAATTTCATCAAAAAGATCAGTAATTCTTAAAGACTTAAAAAATATTTGAACTCCTTCAGTCATGTTTATTTCATCCAAATCTAACATTTTGGCTGCAGTATAGATTGCAAAATAAAAATCTACACCACCAATAATCTGATAATAATTTAAAGTATGTAAGACTTTAATCATCTCTTTATTATATTCCCTTGACCAGTAATCATCCAAAGTTTTAAAATTAAGCTTCACTTCCATATTGGGTAGGGGATAGGCTTTCACCAGTTCTTTGTCTAAACCAAATAGAATTCCAACATTCTTAGATTGTCAGGCTTGACATATTTGTATCCACTGATTTCTTCTTATTCTAATCCCAACGATTTTCTTAATCTCCGCAACCAAATCACGAAGAACTAATTCAATAATTTGAAACCTTTTGAAAAAGGTTTCAAAACTATCATCCTTAGAAGTTTTACCTGGAAGAGAAAATATATTAGTTCTTTGATTGGAGCAAAAATGATTGTGAGCTTTGTTCATATCCCTGGTCAAAGCATCTGCTAAATAATTAGAAATACCTAGAACCCATTCAACATAAAATTCATATATTTGAGACCAAATCTGCCATGCCAATAGTCTTCCTCTTGCTAATTGTCTTGATATTTTGGCTGATAGGAAATACTTGAAGTTCATAGAATTTGTTCGTATCAAGAACTTGGCAGGAGTTAAATACAACTCAAATTTTTTTATGCCATTGAAAATAGAAAGAGTTTATTTTCCAGCTGTGAAATATTTTTTCTGGTGAGGCAAAAATTCACTTGATGCATAGGCACATAAAATTTCTTCGCTGGTTCCCTCCTTTCTTTCAAAAAGGAAAGCGGCCCAAAAGGAATCAGATGCATCAGTCTAAAGAATAAAAAAACCATTACCGGGAGGTTTGGGCTCAGGGAGCTTCATGCATTCAGCTTTTAATAATTTGACAACTTCAGTAGCTTCTTCTGACCATCCAGAATGCAGATGTTAGTGGATTGGGGCAGTCTTTTCTAAAATTCTAGGGATATATTTCTGAAAATAATTGAGCACACCTAGGAATCGCTGAATCATTTTAGTGTCTGTTAAGACATCTAGTAATTCATAGAGCTTGGTCAAGATATGAGGCTGCATCTGATTTTTTCCATTTATCACATGAATACCCAAAAAATCAATATTGTCTTGGAAAATAAGAATTTTCCTTTCTGATAAAACTATACCGTGATTTTTTTCTTCTTCAAGGAATATCTGCAAATGCTTGAGATGTGATCCAAGATATTGACTGTGAATCAATATATCATCAATATATACAACAATAAAATCATATTTACCAAAAATAAAATCCATTCGCCTTTGAAAGAAGGCGGGAGAATTCTTCAAACAAAATTTAACAACTTTCCACTAGTAAAACCCTGTGGGGCATGTAAAGGTTGTTCTATGACAGTCTTCTTCTTTTATCTATATCTGGTAGTAGCGAGACTTCATATCAAATTTACTAAAAACCTTGCTGTTCTGGATCTTCTGCATAATAGTTTCCTGGCGAGGCAGAGGATAGTTAAAGCTTTTAGTGATAGCATTCAATGGTTTGTAATTAATGACCATCCTAGCTTTACCCATGACTATTTTAGAATGATTCCTAAACAGGAAAGAAGAACAGGAATAATGAGAAGAACTAGGTTCTATCAACTGGAGACTTAACAGATCTTCAATCTATTTTTTAATTTCTTTTTCATCTGTTGGAGTACAGGTTGTCAGTTTTCCTTTCACCCCATTGTCATGAGGAGTATCGATTTCTTGCTGGGGACTCTCTATACTCCAAAATGCTTTAGGATTTTCAGAACAACTTTTCAACAATTCATCATAAATAGAAACTTGTGCTGGAGACTAATTAGGATTTCTATTTGCTTTCTATTTAGACTTTGTTTGACTCCTTTCTTCATAAATATGCAATACCTCTTGCCAATTATTGGAATCATTCAGAGGTCTTCTTGCACCTGCTTTCTTTTGGCTGTTTTCTTTGCGAGTTTCAGAATTAGCCAAAGTTAGTATTGGAACTAAAATTTCCTTTTTCTTAATATTGAAGATGACTTTATCTTCACTAATTGTAACTGGAAATACAGAATTAATGAACGAAATTCCAAGAAATAAAATTGCAGATGTGTCATAATGTTGGACTGCAGAAAAATATACAATACTCGCCCGAATTTTTAAAGAAACATTGTCAACATAGTGGGTGAGATTGAAGATCCACCAATGGTCTCAGAAATGAGAATATTTTGCAAAGGTTTTCATAAACCTTTGAAGAGAGAAGGGCGAGCTAATTTATTGGACCCTCTAGTATCGATGAAGGCATCAACATTAATCCATTCTCCTTTGACTTGCACTTCAACAGGAATATACAAAATATTGTTAGTCTTAAAAATCTTCTTGAGAACTGAAATTTCTTCCATATTAACAGATGCTGGAGCTAGTACAGATGATGACTGAGAGACTGTCCTCGGATAAGGGAAAAAATAATTCAAAGTGGGTGGTGGAGGGAAGGAATTTAAAACAGATTGTGAACTCTTTGGACCGTTATCTATAGGCATAGATAGCGAGGGAATAATAGAGAAAGTACCATTTGAAAGATATTCAGACGTTTCATCAGTATAATCATCAGAACTAAATTCATCACTGAAATTTAATTCAGGGCCAGGCTCTTGTTGAGAGCAAGTATCTGCATAGCATCTATTCATTTTTTGACAGGTGTCAGGAACTGACTCAAAATCTGAGAAATCAGGATCAGTCAAGATATATACATTTGATACTTCGTCATTGGATTCAACCATAGACCAGTTATCTACAAAATCATCTAATTCAATACAGGCTTTTAATTTATTGGATGAACTTTTGGGACACTTTCGAGAAAAATGACCTTCTTGCTTGCAAATAAAACATGCATTGTCTCTTTTTGGTTTTCTGCTCTTTTTCAGATATTTAAACTTTCGAAAAGGCCTTCTGGGATTAGCTACTCTTTTTTTCTTGAATTTTCCATACCGTTTAGATTTTATTTTCTTAAACGGTGTCCAGGGTAATACAGATCGACAAAAATCAAGACCAGGTGAAAAGCCTTGGGCTTTCTTCTGCGAACAAAGATATTCAGCCTTTTCCTGGCAACGAAATAGTAGATCTACCCAATAATTCTGTTGAATCTTTTTGCCTTGGACTTCTAAATCTTTCATAATAAAATCTCTTAAATTACCAGGCAGTTTAGACAAGAATGAAATCTTCTGAGTAGATTCATTGGTAATATTGGCTTTATATATTTTGGCCATATAACCATTAACAAATTGATCTAAAAACTTTAAATCTTTCAATTCCACTCGTGCTAAATCTGTTATCATTTGTTTCTTTTCATCTGTCGGTTCTGGAACAAACTGAGTTTTGAGTAGCAATTCTAAAGTAGCTAGACCTGAAGTACCAACATTCATTATTTCTTCTTCTGATGGTCCCATCCACCAATCATAGACAATGCCATCCATGCCTTTTTCATCGAGAGCAAAAATAGAAATATTATCTAGTATGGATACAAATTGCATCTGATATAGGGCACCAATCCAAACTCTTATAGATTCAGCTGGATTTGATGATTTATCTAAATCCAGAACATATCCACTAGAATTAGTGGTGAAAAGATCTTCTTCGACCCTTGGATATTTTGGAATTTCACGGAACACATGGGCCTTTTAGAGAGATGGCAGAATAAAAGATGGAAATTTGGTAGCAGCATTTTCTAAAGTTACTATTTCACTTTTGGGTTTTTGGAAATACAATTTTTTTGCTGGTTCTAGTTTATTTTGAGAGGCTTGGGCAACACTAGACTCAGCTTCACTTCCTTCTTGTTTTTCATCAACATCCCAATAGTTCGGAGTATCCATAAAGAATGAAAACTTTAGGGTTTTAGAGTCTCTTCATTTTCTCTCTTTTTTCTTTTTCTTTTTGGACTCTCTATGTTGGCGTTATTCTTGTTGTTCATCATGGAGAAGCTTAATATTAGAAAGAATTTGTTGAGTCTGGGAACCGAGATCATCCACGACATCTTCGGCATGTGAAAACTAGGTAGCAAGATAATTACGAATGTGATAAGTTTGATCTAGGTCATTAGTATTCAACGCATTATGCTTTATCAAAGGAGCACAATCAACGCTTGTAGCTGGTTGTTTGGACATAGAATAGGTGGTGCTAAATTTAGTTTTAGGAGGCCATTTCCCACCTTTCACAAAATGATGATTGACATATTTCCATTCTTCAACAGGAGAAAAATGAGTGCTAGAAATACGATGCATCTTATTTACAGCAAGGAAAGGCTTAGATTCAGGTATATACAATTCAGTAGAAGACAAAACAGGTTCAAAAGGAAAAACTTCTTCAATTGGAGGAAGATCAACTCTATTTGAAGAAGATGCTTCATTTGTAGAGACAAGAACAACATAGTGACGAGGCCTGACAATAGGTCGAGGAATCTCTGGTTTTTTAGGAATTAGCTTAACTTGTCCATTACTGAGAGAGACTCGCTTAAGTTTATTTTCAGGCTTCTTGTCATCAAGAAATGATTTTTATTGAAAACACCAGTTATTAGGTAACTCAGTAGGATCATAAAGAACACCTTCAACTTGGGTGTTGGAAAGACCAACAGTAACACAATCTTTCAAGACAGGTTGTTTAAGTTTAGGATGAGAAGTATTGGTCTACTGAAAAAAGGTTTGAACCAATACAGAAAGATAATCATTGTCTTCAATCATTTGGAATCCTTGAACTCCAACCATAAGTTTCCAGCATTCCTTGAGATGGACATCAATCAAACTAATTGAGTAATCATGGAATATAGTCCCATACTGACATCCTGTAGACAGATTACCCATAATAGTTCCTATTCTGGCATGATCATAATTTTGATGACGGGTGTCAAATACTTCAGCTATACAAGGATTATTTAAAACATGTCTAAATAATAGAGCAAGACCAATTCTTATATCACCAAAATGAAGATAAGAATACTTTTTATCCTCTGCATAGTGGGGGAACTTCTTGATTTCATCTTTAGAGAACAATTTTATGGCCACTATTTGGATAGATGGACCATAAATTTTTATAATTACTTCGACTTCTTTTAGAAAGGAATTTTTCTTAAAAACATAAGACAGAGGAACTTTATACACATCAGTAGCATGAAGTTCAGGTGGATTCCAATTTTCATGATTTTCAACAGACTCATGAGTTTCATTTAGGTCTTCAAACTCAACAGCTCGAGAAGCAACTTCATTGATAATTTTTTGATCTATGAATGAGAAAGAGCGTAAAATATTTTCAATTTTCAAGAATCGAGAACAAGGCTTTGATACAAATGAATATGATGGACTCAGTAACTTACTTGAATTACTAAACTTTAGATGAACTTCCTCACACCTTCCACCATGGGCACGGGAGATACGAGAACACACACGGCTCCTCTAGTCTTCAACTCGCTTTACAATCCCGACTTACAGTGATCTTGGAACAAACTGTCCTAAGATAGGCAACCCAATAGGCTTCAATATTAATTCAAATAAATACCTCTTCTATGACCAAACAACTAGCTACAAGAGCTTATTGTGCTCCTTTGATAGAGCATAATGCATTGAATACTAATGACCTACATCCAATTTATCAGATTCGTAATTATCTTGCTACCTAGTGTGCACACGTCGAAGATGTCCTAGATGATCTAGGATCCAAGACTAAGCAAATTCTTGTTAATCTTAAGCTTTTACATGATGAACAACAAGAAGAACGCCAACGTAGAGAAGCCAAAGAGAAAAAGAAAAAAGAGATAAAAATGAAAAGAATCTAAAACACCAATGTTTTCAATCTCTACGGATACTCCAAACTATTGGGATGTTGATGAAAAACAAGCAGGAAGTGAAGCTAAGTCTAGTGCTGCCCAGGCCTCTGAAACTAAACTAGAACTAGCCAAAACATTGCATTTTCAAAAACCCAAAAGTGAAATAGTAACTTTAGAAAATGCTGCTACGAAATTTACATCTTTTATTCTGCCATCTCTCCAAAAGGCCCATGTGTTCCGTGAAATTCCAAAATATCGAAGGGTCGAAGAAGATTTGTTCGCCACTAATTCTATTGGATATGTTTTGGATTTAGAAAAGTCATCTTAATTGGTATCAGAGCTTTACCTGAATCTAAGCCTTTCCTTGCTGTAAATAAGATGCACCGTATTTCTAGCACTCATTTTTCTCCTCTTGAAGAATGGAAATATGCTAATCCTCGTTTTTTTAAAGGTGAGAAATGGCCTCCTAAAACCAAATTTCGTACCACCTCTTCTATGTCCAAAAAGCCAGCTACAAGAGCTTATTTTCCTCCTTTGATAGAGCATAATGCATTAAATAATAATGACCTAGATCAAACTTATCAGATTGGTAATTATCTTGCTAACTGGTGTGCACACGCCCAAGATGTCCTAGATGATCTAGGACCCCAGACTGAACAAATTCTTGCTAATCTTAAGCTTCTCCATGATGAACAGCAAGAAGAACACCAACATAGAGAAGCCATAGAGAAAAAGAAAAAAGAGAGAAAATGAAGAGAATCTAAACCCCAAATTTTTCAATCTCTATGGATACTCTGAACTATTGGGATGTTAATGAAAAAAAAGCAGGAAGTGAAGCTGAGTCTAGTGCTGCTCAAGCCTCTAAAACTAAACTAGAACCAGCAAAAACATTTCATTTTCAAAAACCCAAAAGTGAAATAGTAACTTTAGAAAATGCTGCTACCAAATTTCTATCTTTTATCCTACCATCTCTCCAAAAGGCCCATGTGTTCCGTGAAATTCCAAAATATCCAATGGTCAAAGACGATTTGTTCGCCACTAGTTGTAGTGGATATGTTCTGGATTTAGATAAATCATCAAATCCAGCTGAATCTATAAGAGTTTGGATTGGTGCCCTATATCAGATGCAAGTTGTATCTATACTAGATAATATTTCTATTTTTTCTCTCGCTGAAAAATGCATGGCCGGAATTGTCTATGACCGATGGATGGGACCATCAGAAGAAGAAAGAATGAATGTTGCTGCTTCAGGTCTAGCTAATTTAGAATTGCTACTCAAAACTCATTTTTTTCCAGAACCGGCAGATGAAAAGAAACAACTCATAACAGATTTAGCATGAATGGAATTGAAAGATTTAAAGTTTTTAGATCAATTTGGTAATGATTATATGGCCAAAATATATAAAGCCAATCTTACCAATGACTCTACTCAGAAGATTTCATTCTTGTCTAAACTGCCTGGCAATTTAGGAGATTTGATTATGAAAGATTTATAAGTGCAAGGAAAAAATATTGAACAAACTTATTGGGTAGATCTCCTATTTCGTTTTCTGGAAAAGGTTAAATATATTTGTTGGGAGAAGAAAGCCCAAGACTTTTAACCTAGTCTCGATGTTTGTCGATCTGTATTACCCTGGACACCATTTAAGAAAAGAAAATCTAAACGGCATGGAAAATTCAAGCCAAAAAGAGTAGATAATCCCAGAAGGCCTTTTCGAAAGTTTAATATCTGAAAAAGTGCAGGCAACCAAAAAGATACAATGCATGTTTTATTTGCAAGCAAGAAGGCCATTTTTCTCGAAAGTGTCCCAAAATTTCATCCAATAAATTAAAAGCCTGTATTGAAATAGATGATTTTGTAGATAAATGGTCTATGGTTGAATCCAATGACGAAGTATCAGATGTATATATCTTGACTGATGCTTCTTTCTCAGATTTTGAGTTAGTTCCTGACACTTGTCAAAAAATGAATAGATGCTATGGAGATACTTGCTCTGAACCAGAGCCTGAACCTGAATTACATTTCAGTGATGAATTTAGTTCTGATGATTATACTGATGAAACATCTGAAAATATTTCAGATGGTACTCTCTCTGTTATTCCCTCGCTATCTATTCCTACAGATAACTGTCCAAAGAGTTTACAATCCGTTTTAACTTCCTTGCCTCCACCACCCACTTTGAATTCTTTTTTCCCTTATCCGAAGACAATCTCTCAATCATCATCTTTACCATCTCCAGCATCTGTTAATATTGAAGAAATTTCATTTTTCAAGAAGATTGTTAAGACTAAAAATATTTTGTATATTCTTGTTGAAGTGCAAGTCAAAGGAGAATGGATTAATGTTGATGCCTTCATCGATACTGGAGGGTCCAATAACTTTTCTCGCTCTTCTCTCTTCAAATGTTTATGGAAACATTTGCAAAATATTCTCAGTTTCGAGACCATTGGTGGATCTCTCAATCTCACCCACTATGTTGACAATGTTTCTTTAAAAATTGGGGGAAGTATTGTAAAATTTTCTACAGTCCAACATTATGACACATCTGCAAGTTTATTTCTTGAAATGTCGTTCATTAATTTTGTATTTCCAGTTATAATTAGTGAAGATAAAGGCATCTTCAATATTAAGAAAAAGGCAATTTTAGTTCCAAGACTAACTTTGTCTAATTCTGAAGCTCACAAAGAAAACAACCAAAAGAAAGCAGGTGCAACAAGACCTTTGAATGATTCCAATAATTGGCAAGAGGTATTGTAGATTTATGAAAAAAGGAGTCAAAAAAAGTCTAAACAAAAAGCAAACAGAAATCTTGATTGGTCTCTAGCACAAGTTGCTATTTATGATGAATTTTTCAAAAGTTGTTCTGAAAATCCTCAAGCATTTTGGAGTATAGAGAGTCCCCAGCAAGAAATAGATACTCTTCATGACAATGGGGTGAAAGGAAAATTGATATCCTATACTCCAACAGATGAAAATGAAATTAAAAAATAGATTGAAGAGCTGTTAAGTCTCTAGTTGATAGAACCTAGTTCCTCTCATTATTCCTGTTCTACTTTCCTGGTTAGGAATCATTCTGAAATAGTCAGGGGTAAAGCTAGGATGTTCATTAATTACAAACCGTTGAATGCTATCACTAAAATCTTTAACTATCCTTTGCCCTGCCAAGAAACTATTATGCAGAAGATCCATAATAGCAAGGTCTTTAGTAAATTTAATATGAAGTCTGGTTATTACCAGATACATATAAAAGAAGAAGACCGTCATAAAACAACCTTTACATGCCCCGCCATATTTTACCAGTGGAAAGTTGTTCCATTAGGTTTGAAGAATGATCCCACCTTCTTTCAAACGCGAATGGATTTTATTTTTGGTAAATATGATTTTATTGTTGTATATATTGATGATATATTGATTCACAGTGAAGATCTTGAATCACATCTCAAGCATTCGCAGATATTCCTTGAAGAAGCAAAAAAGCACGGTATAGTTTTATCAGAAAAGAAAATGCTTCTTTTACAAAACAATATTTATTTTTTGAGTATTCATGTGATAAATGGAAAAATTCAGATGCAGCCTCATATCTTGACCAAGCTCTCTAAATTCCTTGATGTCTTAACAGACACTAAACTAATTCAACGATTCCTATGTGTGCTCAATTATGTTCACAAGTATATCCCTATATTGCCATAAAATACTACCCCAATCCGCCAACATCTGCATTCTGGATGGTCACTAGAAGCTACTGAAGCAGTCAAATTATTAAAAGCTGAATGAATGAAGCTCCCTGAGCTCAAACCTCCCGATAATGGTTTTTTAATTCTTCAGACTGATGCATCTGATTCCTTTTGTGTCGTCATCCTTTTTGAAAGAAAGGAGGGAACCAGTGAAGATATTTTATGTGCCTATGCGTCAGGTGAATTTCTGCCTCACTAGAAAAATTATTTCACAACTGAAAAAGAAAATCTCGCTATTTTCAATGGCATACAAAAATTTGAGTTGTATTTAGCTCCTGCCCAGTTCTTGATATGAACGGATTCTATGAACTTCAAGTATTCCCTATCAGCCAAAATATCAAGATAATTAGCAAAAGGAAGACTATTGGCATAGTACATTTGGTTTCAAATGTATGAATTTGATGTTGAATGGGTTCCAGTTATTTCTAATTATTTAGCAGATGCTTTGACCAGGGATATGAAGAAATCTCACAATCATTTTTGCTCCAATCAAAGAATTGATATATTTTCTCTTCCAGGTAAAAATTCTAAAGCTGATAGTTTTGAAAATTTTGTCGAAAGGTTTCAAATTATTGAATCAGTTCTTGGTGATTTGGTTGCGGAGATTAAGAAAATCGTCGAGCTTAGAATAAGAAGAAATCAACGGATACAAAGATGTCAAGCCTGGCAATCTAAGAACGCTATAATTCTATTGGGTTTAGACGAAGAACTGGTGAAAGTCTATCCCCTACCCAATATGAAAGTGAAGCTTTATTTTAAAACTTTGGATGATTACTGGTCCAGGGAATATACTAAAGAGATGATTAAAGTCTTACAGACTTTAAATTATTATCATATTATTGGTGGTGTAGATTTCTCTTTTGCAATCTATACTTCAGCCAAAATTTTAGATTTGGATGAAATAAACATGATTGAAGGAGTTCAAATATTTTTGAAGTCTTTAAGAATTCCTGATATTTTTGATGAAATTGATGTTGCATTTCTGCAAAGAAATGATGAATATTATGCAGGTATAGATTCATTTCCCCAGTATGAGTTATTTGAACCTTTTACTGATTTGGAAATCAGAGATGGTTGTTGTAAGAAGAAACCACAGATTAGAGCATCTCAATGTGTTGTGAGAACATTGGAGTATTTGAGAACTTTCTCTGCTCCATGGGATAATCAGAGTATAGAATTTAGAAATCCGATTGTCCCAAATCCTTTTTCTCAAATATATGGAACTGAAAGGATCGATGAATCTGTGTTAGTAGAAAACACTGAAGAAATCAAGAAGATGACCCTTTGGCTTAAAGAGTTTCATAAACTCAAACTTCTTGAAAAATTGTCCCTGACTAAAACAATTGAACAATGTCAAGGAAGGATAAAATTCATTAAGTTGCTTATTAATCAAAAGGCATTGGTTACTATTACTGTTATGGCCAGAAATGGGACAGATGATGTATTCTGTTTCATAAGTCTATTGCTATCAACTAGGGTATGCTCATCCATGATTTCTGAATTTGGATGGTAGAAAAAGACAGACATCAATCATATTTGAAAACACTGGATCCAATGTGCCATAGAATACTCTGTCATCATTTTCCAAATTTTCAAATGGGAATTATTAGATGGAGTGGAGATGATAGTCTTCTCAATGCCTGAATTTCGTTAAAGCAAAAAATATTCTTTCCTCGACATAGAGATAGACCGAATGGCGTATGTTAACAAGTGGAAGAAATATGATGATAAATATCTCTTTCCACAGAAGAATCCCTATGTTACGACAGGCACGATAAAGTTTGATATAGGACAATCATCAAAGGCTTTATTAAAAGGCAAATCTTATACAGTTTCATCTAAAGGAAAAGAAGCTACAGAGAAATGAAAACAGAAGGTGTCTGAGGATAAAGAAACCATTTTCGTGGACCTGTATCAAGATGCTCAAGAATAGTGGGAGCATCAATGGGAATCTGAGTACATGGAATGGTTAAATCAATCTTGGGAAAATCAAAGGCTTCCCTCATCCTCATCCAAAATTAGTGAACCTGACCATGATTTTGATTATGATAGCGACCGAAGTCCGAAAGGACCTTGGTAGTGCATCTTTATTTCAATTATTGTACGCAAGAATATTGAGCACACACCGTCTGGGCCAGTAATGCCTGACAACGTCCCTCAATACTTCTCATATTCTATATAAGTGTGTATTCTTGTGTTTCTGCATCGCTGGTCAGTGTTGCTTGTTGTGTGTGAGCGAGTTTGTGAAAGAGTGTTGTAATTATGCTTTAAGAGATCAGAGACTAGCAAGGCTCTACTCTCAGGCATTACTTGGTATGTAACATATTTATTTCAATTAATACTGAAGCCTACTTGGCCGCCTATCTGAGGAAATTTTGTTCCAACATCACTTTAAGTTGGGATTTTAAAGAGATTTGAAGACCGGAGGAGTCGTGTGTGTTCTCGTATCTCCCATGGCCATGGTGGAAGGTGTGAGGAAGTTCAGCTAAAGTTCAGTAATTCAAGTAAGTTACTGAGTCCATCATATTAATTGGTAGCAGAGCACTCAATCTAAGCCTTCAGTTAAAGCTTTTAGTGATAGCATTCAATGGTTTGTAATTAATGACCATCCTAGCTGTACCCCTAACTATTTTAGAATGATTCCTAACCAGGAAAGCATAACAGGAATAGTGAGAAGAACTAGGTTCTATCAACTGGAGACTTAACAGTTCTTCAATCTGTTTTTTAATTTCCTTTTCATCTGTTGGAGTACAGGGTATTAGTTTTCCTTTCACCCCATTGTCATGAAGAATATCGATTTCTTTTTGGGGACTCTCTATACTCCAAAATGCTTGAGGATTTTCAGAACAACTTTTCAACAATTCATCATAAATAGCAACTTGTGCTAGAGACCAATCAAGATTTCTGTTTTCTTTTTGTTTAGTATTTGTTTGAATCCTTTCTTCATAAATCTGAAATACCTCTTGCCAATTATTGGAATCATTCAGAGGTCTTCTTCGCCTACTTCCTTTTGTCTGTTTTCTTTGCGAGCTTCAGAACTAGCCAAAGTTAGTCTTGGAACTGAAATTTCATTTTTCTTAATATTGAAGATGACTTTATCTTCACTAATTGTAACTGGAAATATAGAAGTAATGAACGGCATTCCAAGAAATAAACTTGCAGATGTGTCATAATGTTGGGTTGCAGAAAATTTTACAATACTCCCCCCAATTTTTAAAGAAACATTGTCAACATAGTGGGTGAGATTGATAGATCCACCAATGGTCTCGGAAATGAGAATATTTTGCAAATTTTTTCACAAAAATTTTAAGAGAGAAGGGCGAGCTAAGTTATTGGACCCTCTAGTATCGATGAAGGCATCAACATTAATCCATTCTCCTTTGACTTGCACTTCAACAGGAGTATACAAGAGATTGTTAGTCTTAACAATCTTCTTGAGAAATGAACTTTCTTCAGTATTATTAGATGTTGGAGTTGGTAAAGGTGATGACTGAGAGACTTTCTTCGAATAAGGGAAAAAAGAATTCAATGTGGGTGGTGGAGGCAAAGAAGTTAAAATGGATTGTGAACTCTTTGGACCGTTATCTGTAGGAATAGAGAGCGATGGAATAAAATAGACAGTACCATCTAAAAAATATTCATATTTTTCATTAGTTTAATCATCAGAACTAAATTCATCACTGAAATACAATTCAGGTTCAGGCTCTTTTTCAGAGCAAGTATCTCCATAACAACTATTCATTTTTTGAGAGGTGTCAGGAACTGACTCAGAATCTGAGAAAGAAGCATCATTCAAGATATATACATCTGATACTTTGTCATTGGATTCAACCATAGACCGGTTATCTACAAAATCATCTATTTCAATACAGGCTTTTAATTTATTGGATGAACTTTTGGGACATTTTCGAGCAAAATGATCTTCTTGCTTACAAATAAAACATGCATTGTCTCTTCTTGGTTGCCTACGCCTTTTCAGATATTTAGACTTTTGAAAAGGTCTTCTGGGATTAGCTACTCTTTTTGGCTTGAATTTTCCATATCGTTTAGATTTTCTTTTCTTAAACGGTGTCCAGGGTAATACAGATTGACAAACATTAAGACGAGGTGAAAATTCTTGGGTTTTCTTCTGCCAAGAAAGATATTTAACCTTTTCCTAACAATGAAATAGCAGATCTACCCAATAAGTCTATTCAATCTTTTTGCCTTGGACTTCTAAATCTTTCATAATGAAATCTCTTAAATTACCAAACAGTTTAGACAAGAATGAAATCTTCTGAGTAGATTCATTGGTAAGATTGGCTTTATATATTTTGGTCGTATAATCATTACCAAATTGATCTAAAAACTTTAAATCTTTCAATTCCATTCGCGCTAAATCTGTTAGCAGTTGTTTCTTTTCATTTTTCGGTTCTGGAACAAACTGAGTTTTGAGTAGCAATTCTAAAGTAGCTAGACCTGAAGCAACACCATTCATTCTTTCTTCTTCTGATGGTCCCATCCACCAGTCATAGACAATTTCGACCATGCATTTTTTAGCAAGAGAAAAAACAGAAATATTATCTAGTCTAGATACAACTTGCATCTGATATAGGGCACCAATACAAGCTCTTATAGATTCAACTGGATTTGATGATTTATCTAAATCCAGAACATATCCACTAGAATTAGTAGTGAACAAATATTCTTCGACCCTTGGATATTTTGTAATTTCACGGAACACATGGTACTTTTGGAGAGATGGCAGGATAAAAGATGGAAATTTGGTAGCAACATTTTCTAATGTTACTATTTCACTTTTGGGTTTTTGAAAATGCAATGTTTTTGCTAGTTCTAGTTTAGTTTCAGAGGCTTGGGTAGCACTAGACTCAGCTTCACTTCCTGCTTGTTTTTCATCAACATCCCAATAGTTCGGAGTATCCATAGACATTGAAAACTTTGGGGTTTCAGATTCTCTTCATTTTCTCTCTTTTTTCTTTTTCTCTTTTGCTTCTCTACATTGGTGTTCTTGTTGTTTTTCATCATGGAGAAGATTAAGATTAGCAAGAATTTGTTCAGTCTCATATCCTAGATCATCCACGACATCTTCGGCTTGTGCACACCAGGTAGCAAGATAATTACCAATCTGATAAGTTTGATCTAGGTCATTAGTATTCAATGCATTATACTCTATCAAAGGAGCACAATCAGCTCTTGTAGCTGGATTTTTGGACATAGAAGAGGTGGTGCTAAATTTGGTTTTAGGAGGCCATTTCCCACCTTTCACAAAATGATGATTGGCATATTTCCATTCTTCAATAGGAGAAAAATGAGTGCTAGAAATACGGTGCATCTTATTTACAGCAAGGAAAGGCTTAGATTCAGGTATATACAATTCAGTAGAAGAAAAAACAGGTTCAGAAGGAAAAAATTCTTCAATTGGAGGAAGATCAACTCTGTTTGAAGAAGATGCTTCATTTGCAGAGACAGGAACAACATAATGACGAGGCCTAACAATAGGTCGAGGAATCTCTGGTTTTTTAGGAATTAGCTTAACTTGTCCATTACTGAGAGATACTCGCTTAAGTTTATTTTCAGGCTTCTTGTCATCAAGAATTGATTTTTATTGAAAATACCAGTTATTAGGTAACTCAGTAGGATCATAAAGAACACCTTCAACTTGGGTGTTGGAAAGACCAACAGTAACACAATATTTCAAGATAGGTTGTTTAAGTTTAGGATGAGCAGTATTAGTTAACTGAAAAGAGGTTTGAACCAATACAGAAAGATAATCACTGTCTTCAATCATTTGGATTCCTTGAACTCCAACCATAAGTTTCCAGCATTCCTTGAGATGGACATCAGTCAAACTAATTGAGTAATCAGGGAATATAGTCCCATACTGACATCTTGTAGACAGATTACCCATAATAGTTGCTATTTTGGCATGATCATAATTTTTATGACGAGCGTCAAAGACTTCAGCTATACAAGGAGTATTTAAACCATGTCTAAATAACGGAGCAAGACCAATTCTTATACCACCAAAATGAATATAAGAATACTTTTTATCCTTTTCATATTGGAGGAACTTCTTGATTTCATCTTTAGAGAACAAGTTTAGGGCCACTATTTGGACAGATGGACGAGAAATTTTTATAGTGACTTCGACTTCTTTTAGAAAGGAATTTTTCTTAAAAACATAAGACAGAGGAAATTTATACACATCAGTAGAATGAAGTGCAGGCGGATTCCAATTTTCAGGATTTTCAATAGACTCATGAGTTTCATTTAGGTCTTCAGACTCAACAACTCGAGAAGCGACTTCATTGATAATTTTTCAATCTATGGATGAGAAAGAGCGTAAAATATTTTCCATTTTCAAGAATTCAGAATAGGGCTCTGATACCAATTAAGATGATGGACTCAGTAACTTACTTTAATTACTGAAATTTAGCTGAACTTCCTCACACCTTCCACCACGGGCAGGGGAGATACGAGAACACACACGAATCCTTCGGTCTTCAACTTGCTTTATAATCCCGACTTATAGTGATCTTGGAACAAAATGTCCTCAGATAGGCGGCCCAACAGGCTTCAGTATTAATTCAAAAAAATATGTTACATACCAAGTAATGCCTCAGAGTAGAGCCTTGCTAGTCTCTGATATCTTAAAGCATAATTACAACACTCTTTCACAAACTTGCTCATAAACAACACCCACCACCGATGCAAAAACACAAGCATACACACTTATATAGAATATGAGAATTATTTAGGGTCCTTGTCAGGCATTAGTGGCCCAGACGGTGTCTTCTCAATATTCTCGAGTACAATAATTAAAAAAAATACGCACTACCAAGGTCCTCTCGGATTTCGATCACTATCATAATCAAAATCATGGCCAGGCTCACTGATTTCGGATGAGGATGAGGGAAGCTTTTGATTTTCCCAAGATTGATTTAACCATTCCATGTACTCAGATTCCCACTGATGGTCCGACTGTTCTTGAGCATCTTGATACAAGTCCACGAAAATGGTCTCTTTATCCTCGGATACCTTCCCTTTTCCTTTCTCTGTAGCTACTTTTCCTTTTGTTGAAACTGTACAAGATTCACCTTTTAATAAAGCCTTTGATGATTGTCCTATATCAAACTTTATCGTGTCTGTAGTAACATAGATATTATTATGTGGAAAGAGATATTTATCATCAAATTTCTCCCACCTGCTAACATATGCCATTGGGTCTATCTCTATGTCGAGGAAAGAATCTTTTTTTATTTTACGGAATTCAGGCATTGATAAGACTGGCATCTCGACTCCATCTAATAATTCCCATTTGAAAATTTGGAACATGTTGACAGAGCATTATATGGCCCATTGGATCCAGTGTTTGCAAATGTGATTGATGTATGTCTCTCGCTACCATCCTAATTCAAAAATCATGGACGAGCATACCTTAGTTGATGGAAATAGACTTATCAAACGGACTACATCATCTGTCCAATTTCTGGCCATAACAGTAACAGTAACTAGTGCCTTTTGATTAATCAGGAACTTAATGACTTTTATCCTTCCTTGACATTCTTCAATTGTTTTAATCGGGGACAAATTTTCAGGCAGTTTGAGTTTATGAAACTCTTTAAGCCAAAGGGTCAACTTCTTGATTTCTTCATTGTTTTCGGCTAACATGGATTCATCAATCCTTTCAAGTCCATATATTTGAGCGAAAGGATTTGGCACAATCGGATTTCTAAATTATATACTCTGATAATCCCATGGAGTAGAGAAAGTTCTCAAATACTCCAATTTTCTCACAACACATTGAGATGCTCTAATATGTGGTTTCTTCTTACAACAACCATCTCTGATTTCCCAATTAGCAAAAGGTTCAAATAACTCATACTGGGGAAATGAATCTATACCTGCATAATTTTCATCATTTCTTTGCAGAAATGCAGCATCAATTTCATCAAAAAGATCAGGAATTCTTAAAGACTTCAAAAATATTTGAACTCCTTTAGTCATGTTTATTTCATCCAAATCTAACATTTTGGTGTTTTCAATTATATACCAAGGGTGATCCCACCATGTAAAGTGAAGTTTGGTGAACTTAACATTTTTATAATAAATTACCTTAAATTGAGTTTCACACATCAATTAGTGCTTTGAAAGTTTTGTTTTACATAATTTGTGTACATTAAATTACATTAATTTTTTGAAGTTCATTTTGAATTTATTGCAAATATTAATTTTAAAAAATAATTGTACATGTCGACTATAGATATATATATCATGGAGGATGAACGACGAAGATCAACAAAGTCTCATATCTCTATGAGAGAGGGGAATCAGGGATCGAGGGATGTTCATGGTATTTAATATAATATTAAATCTCCATACATATACATACATGTGTGTACATATGTAATTGATTTTTTTTATCAATTTTGTGAGTTAAATTAGTTGTTAATAAGTTTAATTTTTTAATTTTTAGGAGCTAGGAGGACAAGGATGTCTACTCCATCAATGAAGCATGCCCATGGTTTATGCAATCGTGGTATGTTTCACGTAATTTAATCAATGAAAATGTAAATTTATTTATATGTATGAATTTATTTTTGCATTGACTATAAATTCATATTTTTATATGAAGCTTCTATCTGTCTCGTGAGGTAGGTGGTGATTCACATTCCCATGGAGGGCCATCAATAAGTGTTGGTATATTGTGTAAAGTTAGTGATATGTATTCCCCTAAAGGTTAATCAATGGATGGTCATGTTGGTTCTCAACCAATCGGTGGTCATTCTAGTTCTCAGCAGAGTCTTTCTAGTTCTCAACAGTCTCAGGGTGGGCAAGATGCTAGCCAACCATATCGAGGTGGCCATCAATTTGAATATTATTGTCATTCAATTTGTAAAAAAAAAATTATATGTGTTTTTTTAATATACAAAATTTCATATATTGATGCAAAGGTTGAAAATTCTGCTCCAAATGTTCCTAAAAAAAGACTTAGGGAAGAACATGTCATTCAAGAAGAAGGTTGTACACCAACCATGACTTATCCATTTGAAATTTCTGATATACCTTGAGAAAAAAACATGCAACAATGCACCTTACAAAGGTGTCAACATCTTCATGCAAAATTGAAGAGAGATCTTGTGGTTTTGACTCTACCTACTGAAAGTTGACAAAGCTTGGAAATAGTTGCACACTCTTTAATCGAAATAGTAGATGCGTATCTAAAGCTTGGGAAAACCACTGATACATTTGTAGATGTGATGAGAAAAAGAAAGGAAATAATGATGGGTCCCGATAAATGAGAGGTTGTTAAACAAAGAGTTACAACAAAAATGGAAAAGTCTATGTTTAATTTCAAAGAAGGGTCGAAAAGAAATATGTTGAAGGTGCAATATTTCAAGCATCCTCATATAGCACCCTATTTGTATGATAGACATCTTGCGGCCTATGGAGGACTTCCATGGAACGAGGAGGCTCCACCCTATTTTGCAAAATTCTTTTATGTAAAATTATTTTTGGAAATGAAACCCAATTACAATAACCATCCCTCTGAATTTTTTGGTCCTGGAGAGGTCAATTATGTGACCATAGGGGCGCTATGAATAATGTTGAGTTGTCTTGACCTGAGCCACCATTTTTTAGTCAAATTCTTTGTGTCGAAACTTGGCGGTCAGAGATGGCACTTCTCAAATTAGTCAAGAAACAAGGGATGCCATCATTGACAATGTTCACAATGGATTGGGTGGAGTTGATGTTTTTCAGAATAGAAAAAAGAGCACATGAGAATGCACGTGCTAATTTTTTGTATTATATAGATGAATATATTGACAACATTAGTGTTGAAGATCTCAAAACATATGCAAAGAATTGTCGCAATGGTTGGCAGGACCTAATTTTTCATGAGCAAGAGGGCATGGGAATGATATCTGTTAATGGTTAGGGTTAAGTTATTTTAACAAACGTATAATTTGTAATAAATACATATATACATACATTTATTTCCATACATTAATCTAACAAAAATGTATCGTTATATGTTAACACCATTTGCAGTTGTCACACTTGATGAATGAAGAAAATGTTAATATCCCGGTTGGAGCCTCTAGTTGAAACAATCAAGATGGGTCTCACCATCAATCATGCAATCAATATGGTTCTCACCATGACGATATGTTGGAAAATGTTAATGTTTTTTAAGTGAACCCCTGATGATGTACAATTATTCTTTATCTATTATTACATATATCGAAACATCATGAAATATTTTTAAAATAAATAATTATGCACACATGTACATGTATATTTATATATATATATAGTAAAATGTTTTAACAGATTTTGATTCTGTCCAATTTTTTTGGGATGGTAGTACCTTCTTCTTCCTTGGGAGATGTGCCAAATCCACCATCACAAGTATGAACAATTTTTTCACTCTTAAATATGTTTTTAAGTTATATATTCCACCTCAAAAAGTTACATTAAAAAATGAGATATATCTAGAACTTGAGTTATTTTAAAATTTTGAATTTTAGGTTTTTGGGGATTTTATTTCTGAGCCACTCTTAGGAGATGTGCCAAATCCATGAGCACAAGTATTCAATTTTTCACTTAAATATATATATTTTTTTAAGATATAAGTTATAAATTTAAGTTTAAAGGTTTTAAATTGAGATCTAGAAATCTTGATTTATTTTAAATTTATTAAATTTTAGGTTTTTGAAAATTTTATTTTGGAGCCTCTCTTAAGAGATGTGCAAAATCCACCACCCCAAGTATTCAATTTTTCACCTAAATATATGTTTTTAGGTTATAAGCTATAAATTTAAGTTCACAAGTTTTATTATAAATTGAGACATCATCTTGAGTTGTTTTATACTTTTAATTTTTTTCAATTTTAGGTTCCTATAGAAGATTTCTTTTCTCCACAGACTCTAGCAATGGAGATATGAACATCCACACCATTTCAACTATTTCAAAAATTTGTCTAACTTTTTTTTTCATACTAAATTGAAAATAAGTTTATATATGCATTTTCATTTTAAATTTTTCAATATATATATATATATATAACACCGTACATGTATATTATACAGTTTACTGTTGAAGATGTTCCACTGGGGGAATTTTTAGTAGACGAGCAACAAATGGAGAGGGAACCTCATGAGGTATTGCATGATTTTTTTTTACATGAAGTTATATATATTCTCACTCGATTCTGAAACGTTAAATTTTAATGTTTGTACACATTGTGTACAGGTTCCCCATGCTTTGCAGGATAGCTCGAGGATCGTGACTTTGTTGGGAGAGACAATACATCCATGTGTATTTGATGGATGATGCACATGCACACATACAACATTATATTTTCAATAGATTTAGTCTTAAATTTACTTTTAATATATAGTCTTATGTAGATTTAGTCATATATAACTTGATACTTGATACTTGTGAGATCTACAAAGTTTGGACATATTTTATGTGAACTACATTTGGTACATGTGAATGTGATATAATTTTTTGTTTTTATTGGATAGTTGAACTACATTTGACATGTGAAGTAATGTTGTGATCTATAATGTTTTGTTTTTAAAACTGAAGTTTTGGATGGTTGAACTACATTTGACATGTGAATTAATATTGTGTTATAATTTGTTTTCTTTTAAAACTTATGTTTTGGATGGTTGAACTACAATTATAATGTGAAGTAATGTTGTGCTATATAATTTTTTTTCTTTTTAAAACCCAAGTTTTGGATGGTTGAACTCTATTTGGAATGTGATTGCATGATACATTGTTTTGTTTTTATTGGATAGTTGAACTACATTTGGCATGATATAATGTTTTATTTTTATCGGATAGTTGAACTACATTTGGCATGTGAGGTAATGTTGTGATATAATTTGTTTTGTTTTTACAACTCAAGTTTTGGATGGCTGAACTACATTTGGCATATGGTTGTGATATTCAATGTTTTTCTTTTATTGGATAGTTGAACTAGATTTGTCATTTGGAATGTTTAGTAATGTTCTGATATAATTTTTTGTTTTTAAAACTCAATTTTTGGATGGTTGAACTACATTTGGCATGTGAATTAATGTTGTGATATAATTTTTTGTTTTTAAAACTAGAGTTTTGGATGGTTGAAGTACATTTGGCATGTTATTTCACGATATAATGTTTTGTTTTTATTGGATAGTTGAACTACAATTGGCATGTGAATTAATGTTGTGATATAATGTTTTTCTTTTAAAGCTAAAGTTTTGAATGCTTGAACTACATTTGGAATGTGAAGTAATGTTGTGTTATAATTTGTTTTGTTTTTAAAACTTAATTTTTGGATGGTTGAACTACATTTGGCATGTGAAGTAATGTTGTGATCTATAATGTTTTGTTTTTAAAACTTAAGATTTGGATGGTTGAAATACATTTGTCATGTGATTGCACAATATAATGTTTTGTTTTTATTGGACATTTGAACTAAAATTGGCATGTGAAGTAATGTTGTGATATAATTTTTTTTTTTTTAAACTCATGTTTTGGATGGTTGAAGTACATTTGGCATGCAATTATGATATAATGTTTCGTTTTTAAAGTTCAATTTTTCATTTTCTAAACAAAAAAATATTCATATGAATATATGCACATGTAGAAATTATTTTAAGTACATGTTTGAATGTATATGTTAAAATGGTTGAAGTAAAATACATATCGACATGTGTGTGTGTGTGTGTGTGTATCATAAGGTTATATGTCTTTTCATATGTGTCAAACAATCATAAAAATTTTAAAATTACATTCTATAATGTATATATATCCAGTATGTGCAAAAAAATTCATCAGTGCACCTAGAAAATCTACATTCATTTAATTGCATTCTAGGACATATATATCCAGTACGTGAAAATTTTTTCATCAATGCACATAGAAAAAATACTTTCAGTTAATTGCATTCTAGAACATATATATCCAACACTTGCAACATTTTTCATCAATGCACATAAAAATATACTTCGAGTTAATTTCATTCTATAACATATATATATATATATATATATATATATATATATATCCAATACGTGCAACATTTTTCATCAATACACATAGAAAAAATACTTTCAATTAATTGATTTCTAGAAAATATATATGCAGTATGTGCAAAATGTTTCATCAATGGACATAGAAAAGCTACTTTTAGTTAATGGAATTCTAGAACATATATATCTAGGTTAAACATTTTTCATCAATGCACATAGAAAAGATAATTTTAGTTAATTACATTATAGAACATATATATCAGTGTGTGCAACATTTTTCATCAATTCACATGGAAAATATACTTTCATTTGATACTAGTGTGCATGTACCAAAACAATGTACATGTGCAAACACTTGCACATATAACATAACAAGGCAGTTCAATTTTTAGTTGAGTTCTGAAAGTTCTGAAACATGAATAAAAAATCTAAAGAGAATAATTTTTTAGACAGTTCAATCAAAATAATTCCAATGGAATGTCATCTTCAATGATCAGATTTTTGGCATTTTCCATTTCTTAATTTTCATTTTTTTCTTTAATTGAACCTCTATCAACTTTATGCATGCTGCACACACCAAGTGACTATATTTACAACTTATGACATCAGGTTTATATTCTTCAAAGTAAACAAAATCCCCACTTTGATTAGTTTGTCTGAAAGAATAACCTTTTAGTATAATAGATCCTATGTCATATGGAAACTCGTGATCATTATAGTTTTCTAATAATTTCATTTTTTGTTAAGCACAACGCATCAAATAATACTTCACATTTTCATCATTGACAGTAGGTGAAATTACAAAAAAAATATCTCCTGCATAATAAAACAAACTTATGTATTTAAATTTAGATCATAATTAACATGAAAAATTAGCTTTAAAATAATTTTTGTATCTATTTCTAGATATCTATCATTTGAAATAAATTCAAATGTTACCTTCTCTAACAAGATCAGAAACTTGATCACCATCAGATGATATTGTAGTCTCTGCTGATTGCATTTCTTCAAACATTGCAACATACACTTTCCCCTTTGTATTTAGCTTCGTACGTTTCCAATATTTTACATAAATTTTGTTTTCACAAACATCATTGGATTATGTATTCTCTATGCAAACATGAAAAAAAGAAGAATATTTTCTTTTATCCAATGCAAACACATTTATGGACAACTTTATTTTAATTGAATGCAATTTTCGATTCCCTTTTATTGCTTCAACATCATTTCCAATCAATATTTCTACATCTTCGACCCCAATATGCCAAAAAAACCTATATATGGAAAATTCAAAGAAGAATGGAAATATGATATCAAAATATCATAAAAGATAATCATTGTGATAAATGTATAGTATCTAAAATTGGATATCCAATAAAAGTTAAATTGAATGTACCTTTGCACTTCCCTTGATCATTTAGTCTCATGGCTTACTGCAACGATGCACCATTGAACAATTTTTTTAGAATCCACATGTCAGTTTGTGGAGGGGTTGATTTAATACCTTCAAAGTGCTCATTTTATGCATGCCTCTGCACTGTTATGTTCTCCTTTTCCATCTCTAGTCTCAAAGAAATTCCAACAATGTGTAATGTAGGTTTTCTTATGAAGACAACACAACCAAAATAATTATCGTGAAGATTTTAATTGACCTGTACATCCATCTAACAATATCCAATATTTATTGAGTTTTATTCCACGACTTTTCAAGGAGTCATAAATCTTTCCAAAACAACGTTGTACAAAATATGTATCATGTGTACAATCGTCACTGATATAAAAGGGATATTGTTTAATAAAATTCTAATTTCATTGGTGCTTTCTATATGATCAATGTTTTGTTCAGCACGTATATATCGAATATGGATGAGCATGGAGACTTGGTCAGAATGATAGTATTCACTCTGAATATCTTTTTATGGAACAAATGTGCATTTTTCTGCAAAATCAGTTACTGACAAAATGGTCCCTAGTGGAAACACTTCACGAGATTTTTTGAATTTCAAGTCCTGCCATTGAGCTCTATGCGAATGATTGGTGTATTTATAAATTTCTTCCTCAATCTATCACAAAAAATTCTTCTTCTTGTAATTCAATTCTTTTAGCACTATTTGAACCTTGAATCAATGTATGGATATATTCATATCTCTTCCATTTTTCTTTCATGTTGAACAATGATTCATCATTTATATTAGTATGATATTTGTTTTGAAATTTAGTCAAATTTCCATAATCATCGCATTTTTTAGCACCAACACATTTTTTTTCTTAAAATAATTCATCACTTTTTATTCCACATATAATTTGTGATATGATATCATGGATAGTGGAAGGAGGAGGTTAATCTTTCCAAAAATTTCTACCATTATTAAGGAATGCTTCATAATATAATTGAAATTCTACATGATAACAACAACAACAAGTGTTATGTATGATGATAGGTTTTACATACCATGGTTTTTGTTGAACAAAAATACTAATTGAGAGATCAATTTCATGATTCTCTTCTTTGAAATTTTTGAACAACTCTATCTAAGTGGTGTCCAGGAAAGGTTTTGAATGTTCTTCGTACTGATTCCATGCTATTTTTCTTCGCATCATATCCCTTGCATTTGGCGAAACACGTGAATTTTTCTTTAAATATTCATATATTGATTTTTTAATATTTTTTCCAAGTCTATATTTGTATGGTTGCCTACAAATAGCTCTCCAACAAGCGAGTTCATCATTTACATCTATTTGCAACCGAAATTTTCGATGTTTGTGCAAAGTTTTTCGTGAGGTTCCTAATGTTCATGCAATAGATTTTACCAAGAGATTCTCTTTATTAATTGATGAAACCATTGCCATATGTATTTCTCTATGTGCAACTGAAGCATTTTTATTTCTAGATCTTCTAATTGAATTTATAGCACTATTTATATTTTATATCACATTTTCCTTCATTTTTTTATGTTTTGTTTATTTTCCAATACCCAATAAAGTCATAGCTTCTTTTAATTTCCTTAATGATAGGAGACCTTTCAAAATTTAGGCTTGAACTCCCCAATTTTACTTTCTAAAGTACGCATCAAAAATGTGTTTAACACAAAATCGTATAACATGTTTAGCTCTTTTATCTCCATATGTGTGAGTGTCAAAATTTTCTAACATCTCATCATCGAAATTGATTTCATCTGTACATATTCGAATTAATAGTACATAATAAGTTTACATATTCAATAAATAGCTAAATTAATAAATATGTATAATATCAATAATACCTGCATGTGTTCAATATATATATATATATATATATATATATATATATATATATATATATATACCTTGTGATTCAATTTCTTCACTTGCATTTCTTTCAACATTTTCACCATCTTCAATCATTGGTTCAATATCTCTTTCACATTCTCTTTCAAAAGTTTGTATCTTATCATCAACATTTACAAAATATTTTTCAAATTAGTTCATCTAATAAAAATTAAGCTCCAAATTTCACACTAGGAAAATTTTAAATATCAAATTCATAATATTTATATTTACATACCTGCTTCAACTTCTAGTTGAGGTTGATTTTCCCTTTCAATATTTGAGAGTGCTTCTCTCTTTCTTTTGTCAGATTCTCTCCACTCTTCTCTACGTCCCTCAGGCTCTCTTGTTCGATCATATTTTCTCGTGCAATTCCTTCGATTTCCCATGATAATGGAGTATGAGGTTCAAAAAGTTTCCTTCAAAAATTTAGACAAAAACCCAATTAAAAATAACATCACAAAAGATTTAATTTAAAAAAAAAAAAAAAAAACTCATTTTAAAAATTTTGCAAAAAATACATACTTCAATCCAAAACACTTACTTTAAAAAATATGAGAAAAAAATGTCTTAAAAACATGAAACAAAGCTCAAAATATTTCCTTTCAAGTTCTGCAAAAAAAATTCATTTAAAAAGTTAGACAAAAACTCATTTTAAAAAATCATTATAAAATATCTATTTCAACCCGAAACATGTACTTGGAAAAATGTCACCTCAAAAAATACCTCCAAAAAATATGCATTGAAAATTAAGCCCAACTTCTTAAAGAACGTTACTTTAAAAGATACATCCAAAAAGCCTCTAAAAAAATATAACCTCAAAAAATACATCCAAAAAATGTCCTTTGAATATTAGGCCACGAAAGAGTTCTTTCTAAATTAAGTCCAAAAAAATCTCTTTTTGAAATTAAGCCCAAAAACCTCTAAAAACAAAATACATCCAAAAAGAAATGTCATTTGAAAATTAAGCCCAAAACCTCTAAAAACATTTAATTAAGCTTAAAACCTCTAAAGAAAGTTAGTAATTTAATCCAAAGTTATTAAATTTAGTAATATTAATATTATAATATATTAAATTAATAATATTACTATTATAATATATTGATATGAATATTACATTTAATAATATTAATATTAATATTAATATTTTAATATTAATGTTCCACTTAATAATATATTTCTTTGGATGGTATTAAAAAATAATTTGGTTGATGTTATTTGGCCCATAGGCTTTGTATATAATTAGATGTTGATTTCTAATCTTATTAGATATATTTTTATTTATTTACCTTACCTCTTTATACCTATTTTATATTTATTTATTTACCATACCTCTTTTATAAATATGGTATTTGGCTCATAGTATTTGTCACATGATATTAATAATAATTTGTGGCATGTTATTTGTACCATGTGTTTCACCTAAATAAAACCTCTTTTTTGAGTTTTGTAAATAGAAAAAGATTTATAGAGTAAATATAAAAAAAGGGTTTTTTATTTACCATACCTCTAGTTTATTTATTTACCATACAAACCATAAAAAATATTTTATTTATTTAGCATGCCTATAGTTTATTTATATTTTTATTTATTACTTCATATTTTAAATCTATATTGCTTAAATTTTTTTTTAATTATTTATTTATACTATTATGTAAATAATTGTTTAAGTAAGTATTATTTAGATTTTAATTTTTTGTCCTTGAAAAAATATAAATAAAAATATAAATAATTTTTTTACTATTCAATCATTTACTATGTAATAAATTTAAATTTGTAAATTTTTTTAAGAACCACGCTATGATTATGCATCTGATAACCATATTTATCATTACAAGAGACTTGGCCTAACAACCAGCTGACGCCTTGTCTACAAAAATTACATTATTTGTTTTAGTGCAAAAAGCCGGGATATACCGCGTCGTGTCCTTTGTGATTAGTTGTATGTTAATTCAGCGAAATTCAACATATCATACCCAGGATTTCAATATTTCTTCTGCATGTTGAATCGTAGCTTGCGTGCCACCACACTTCCACAACCTTCTAGAAGAGTTTATTTGTTCTTGCGGTGTGACGGCGATCCAAAGCGTGTCACAGTATGGTTCCCCTTTCTTTCCTTGGAGCCAATTTTGTTTTTTTCCGATAGTGTCCCTCTCCACCAGCAAAGCTCCGATGGATAGTCGATCTTGATTTCTCCTTCAATGAGCTGATCATCTTTTTCTTTTTTTGGAAAATTTCGTAGGATGAAATTTTCATTATATTTAATTAATGACTTTAGTTATAATAGAGAATTGAATCAGTTACTTCATATCAAAGAGTATATAAACACTATATTGGTTTTTAAGAATTTTTAGAGTTGTTAAAAATATAAAATTACTAATTTCAGTATTTTTGGAAAATAATTTTTTTTGAGTGATTGTGGATTAGTATGTTTTTAGAGAATCCATGAGATGGATGTTTAATATGGTCTTAGAAAATCCATGAAGTGGATGTTTTGATAAAAAAATGTAATGATAAATAATTCTACAAAATTTCTGATTTTTGTTTTAAAAAAAATTGATAAGAAAGATTTACCATGTTCATTATTCCTTATAAACCTCTCTATAAACCTTTTCATTATAGAGTAGATTCAATCTTTAGGGAAGAGCAGAACAGATCGTGAGATATCTGTTAAAGTCAAATCTGAGATTTTGGGAGGATCTTTTGGGAGAGGAAGCCGCTGATGCCTGCCAAAATCGAGTTATCTTTTGTCAGATGAATTGATGCCGCGGCGGCCCTGACACTGTAATTAACCATTGCTTAATTTGACAGAGATACAACCCAACGGATCTGATCCCTGAAAAAGGCGTTTGCTGAATATTTTTTAAATCTGTTGCTGAGCGGCCAACACTATTACTGAATCACAGCGGCGGCCACCCACTGAAAGTTGTCCAAATCGCTGCTATATCCTACAAGCTGCCACGACTATTAGCTAATCACAGCGGCTGCAACCACCAAAAGCTGTCGTATTAGTCGCTGTATTCTATGAATTTTTTTTTTTTTGTTTTTCGGATCTGCCACCGCTGTTGAAGAATGATGATACAGGTTCGAAGATCTATGAAGGTGCGAGTTTAATAGTGTATCACTGGCATCCATAAGGAATCGGAGCATCATTTTTTATGGGAAGAATCTTGTGGGGTGGAAGATAATCTCTCTTTTATTTTCAAGTTAAAAAAAGTAATTAAAGTAGTAGGAGAAAATAGATTATTTTAATGTTTTGGTAATTAAAGTTGTTCGACAGTTGCATTGTTTTGATTTGAATGATTAGTGGCAATGATATTGATGGCATTGATGTCAACAACTATGGGGATATGTGTTGGACAGTTGGCATTGTCTCACATTTGGCGAGTTTATTGACATTGATGTAGACCACACTAGATGTGTTGCACAGTTGGCATAGTTTATTGAGATTGATGTCAACCAAACTAGCATGGATATATGTTGCAATAGAAGTAGACATTGAATTGCTTAGTGTATCAAGCCTAGGAAGAGTCTCATAGTTGTTGTAGTCTCCGTTAGAGAATCATCATGGTAGCAGGTTTGTTGAAGAAGCCATAATATGGACTATGATGGTTGTTGGTCCCATCGTTTCAAGGACTGTCTTCCTCAAGAAATCAATGCATATGTTCTTGGAAATGGCATAGTTGGATAGTGTTTGGAAAAATCTCTCCAATGGTATGTTGAACTCCACAAATGAGATCTTGGATTACAACTTATTGTAAGTAAAATTTGAGGTGCCCCAACATTAAATGACGGTGGTAAAATGGCTAAAGGATCATTTAGTGGAATGATAGTTTGGTGGCTTTGCCAAATATGATAGTTTTTTTAAGAAGAGACACTGTAGGAGGACTTGGTGGACGTGGCTAGAGACGTAGCAGTGGGTACAATTCTCTTTGGCTAGCAAAGGACCCACTTAACATGCAATCCTGACAGAGTTTTCCTAGAAGTTTTATTGAGCACACAAAGGAGATTGCTAAGATTGAAGCGTCGAGTGGATGTGGACCTCATAGCAATGTGAAGCTCTTTCATTGGCCAACGGAGGACCCACTTTGCATGCAAGGCTCACAGATAGACATTGGTATAACTGTGCAAAGGTGAGAGCTAGGAATGATGTCATCTCGGTGGGTGCACCCGAGAGGTCTCATAGCGACACAGTGTTAAATGAATTGCCTAGGGCCCTTAGAAATTTAGCAAATGAAATAAAGGGCCCAAATTCTTTTCTCTCTCCTCATGATAAGCTTGCGGACTCATTTTACTGGTCGACTATGAAGTTAGTAAAGGGGACACATGGTAGGGAGATTCAACATTTCGTTTGTGGCCTAGTAGGCCAAATCTAGGTGACATGTGTCACCATGTCAGAGGTTCCATGTGGCACTGATGATGCTAGCATGATGTCATCCTATTGGCAAGAGCTTGGAAGGTTTGTTGCAGTGCATAGGAAGAGCAATGGGATGATTATGCATTGGGAAAACTCCCCAGACAGACGCGGTAGAGAGCCAATGAAAAGAGCATCGGGTTGACCTCAAAGAACGTGCAAGCCCATAAGTATTACCCTAAAGGAAACACATGACGTCCGGAAATAAATTTGGGGTAATGAAGTTGGGAGACGGAAATATTTTTAACATTTAAGAGTCCTGTCAAATGACCACAGGGACAACCACATCATTGTTTTGTGGTGGGTTTCATTTATTTTGGTGAGCATGGCTATGGAGGGAGAAATGCATGATGTATAGGCCCTTAAGGGCTATACCTCAAAGGGGGCTAGGAATGGTCAAAGTGGTGGTTTTTCATCTGTTGGATGATGAAATAAATCTAGGCCATATACAAACAAAAAGGTTTTGGGTGGAATAGGCTGGAGGCTAAGGCTTGGTTACGAATCAGTCCTTTCAGTTCCATATGACCAAGGACACAAATATTTTATGTGTGGTCTTTAAATCCTCAGGGCTGAGTGTTGTGGATTTTAAATAGGGCAACTTCTACTTTGGTAGGGTTCTACCATACTTGATAGTTGTGTGATAATTGGTTATGGACATAGTTAGACTGAGCGACGTTTGGAGTATAGTGTCAAAGCCATGGATGAGTCATCACATGTTTAAGATATTAGTGCCTCTAATCGTGAAAATGAGTTGGCATCTATAATTAAATATCCTCCATATTTCGCAAGTGTGCCATATCGATCATTGTTCAGCATTTTTTTTTAAGTAGTGTCAAAAGCGTCAACAAGTAAATATTTGGAAATTGGTAGTAATGGAAATTGTTAAGGGACATTGAGTCAAGGAAGAAAGGACCATGATTGTGTAGAATAATCAATGAATGCTATATTGAACTGAAGCAAGAAACCTTTGAGTTTTCCTGCATGCTAAGAAGAATTGAATTGAAAATATGTTTAGGAGTAGAATCATCATACCAGAGCAGACTTCACGATAAGAAAAAAATAGCTCAAGGATTTGATCATAGCTCATAAATATATGCGTCTAGTACACTTTTATCTTTATGGGAAATTAATTAGCATGGGGATCCTTGTTGTAGTGTACACATTTCTTGAGAATTTATTCTCAACAAGGAGAAATGTTCATGTTTCTATTTTGTGATTTGATGTGGTTACAATGGCTAGCTCAACGAAGCCCATTCTGAAAGATCAATTAAGCTGCAGTAGCAAAGCCATTTGATGGAACAAAAGAATGGAGATCCTTGTTGTAGTTATTAGAAGTAACTTGACCTACATAACATGGGTAGCCATGATCGAGTACATTTTCAGGCATAGTGGAGGAGAAAAAAGAACACATCAACTAGTGTGCAGTAGAGGAAAAAAACCGAGGGCTCGGATTGAGGAAAGTCGATGGTTGCAACATTATTGAGTGACCCACATGGAGAGAAATTTGGGTGAAGAATTGTTGAGAATATTCCAAGTGTGTCTATGCTATTTTGAAAGGAAAATAGTGCTTATGCAAAGGAAAGAGGTTGAGAGACGATCATATGTTTCTGAGAGAAAAGGGCCAAGAGTTGTGGGAATGTGTGTTGTTACAGAGTGAGAAAATTGGACAAAGACTTGTAGAGAGTGTTGAGAATGAGTGAAAGATATTGAGTAGAATATATGGTCAAATTTAGAAGAGAATAGAGGGTCAAATAAGGAGGAGAACTAAGGGCCAAGTGGATGAACGTAGAGCTGAAAATAGGTAGAGAGGATGCCACATACAATGAATTGTAAGTTCCTTTTTCAGTGTGGCTTGGAGCCTACATACACAAAGTTGGTGCTTCTATCTTAGTGGATGTCTGATTATAGATTGGGGGTTTCTGCCTCCTACATGCTAGTGCTTCCATAAATTGAAGGAGCTTCAAGTTGGCTCTCACGACAAATCCATGAAGATTGTGCTTCAGTTGGTTCTTCGGGTAAGTTGACCAAGTGTCTACCAAAAAAAAGGATGTTGATGTTTCCTGCTAGTGGGTGCTAACAAATAATAAAAGGGAGTTTTTTCTTCCATTAGTGGTGTCTCACAAAAAAACATTGATGTAATAGAGTAGGTGTTCATATTTATATCAAATAAAAAATATCTTTGGTGGTTTTTCTCCTATAACGATTTCCACATCAAATCATTTGTAAAGGTTTTACAGAGAAGTGAAAAGGAATTATATCCATTTATGTTGTTATTTTATCTCATTTTATTTAAGAATCATTTTTTTGAAAAAGTTATGATTGCAAGGTTATTTAAGAAATAAAGATAAAATATTTGTAGGTATTACCCAAGTTTTTCTAATGATTTTGACAAGAAACTTTGGACAACCACATGTTCAACATTTATTGTTGGCAAGGAATATGAGTTTTAGTTCATAATAAAGAAGAGATTTTTGAAATTATAAGAATGTGGGAAATTATAATATCTTTACATAACCGGATCAAGTAGCTCTACATGGCATATCAAATAACTAGAAAATTAAAATTGAAAAGATGGGGAATGAGGAGTATGACCAATTTTTCAATCAAAAGTTCAATAAACGATTGGAATTTTCCCAATATATTGGCAGAATATAATGCAAATATGTATTGGTATAATCTAACATTAGCTTATCATGGTAATGACAAAGTGAATATTATGAAGCGTCAAACACTAAGGAGGGAGTTTAAAAAAAAAATTAAAGGAGAGAAAGAATATCGACCATTCCATGACTAAAGTGATAGGGTGTTGTCAACCAACTCAAGACTGATGGATAAAAAATTGAATATCATATCATTGTGGAAAAATTTCTTAGGATCCTAGCTAAGAAGTTATAAATGGCTGTTATTTCCACACAATCCAAAAATGTATTCAAAGTGACAATAAAATAATTGATGGGACCTCTTTTTTACCATGAATCAACAATCGATGTGGAAGAGAACTTATTAGAACATGTGTTCAAGACTTGAGCCACCACTAGTAGAGGTAGAGGCAGTGGAATCCATGGTAAATGTCAAAGAGGCTAAAGTAATCATCAAACATGAGGGGTGTCTACACCAACTAGTCAAGACAAAAATATCATCTTAAAAAATCTTAGAACCATAGAGGGATGGGTAGACCATGAACCAACGAGTCCAAGGTACAATTCTATTAGTACAAGAAATATGGTTATGATGAAAGTTAATGCAAAAAGAAGAAATCATATGTGAAGAAGACCATAACACTTGTCTCCAACACAAAATAATGGAAATTTGAATGAATGTCCATCTCAGATTCAAGTCACTAAAGAATATAAAAACATGGATGTATGGTTGTTTGATATATTTTGTACCAATAATATGAGAAGTAAAAAATAATTGTTTTCTAGTATTGGAAATTATTTTGAATATGAAATTACTTTAGGTGATGATCATCATGTCAAGGCCATATGCAAAGGTGTTTAGTTTATCTTCACTAACAAATATTGTACGAAATACATTCATGACTTTTTTATGTACCAAATCTCAAACATAAATTAGAAAGTATTAGACATTTGAGTGAGCATGGTTATGATGCCAAATTTAATGTCTCCAAATGCACAATATTAGATAAGTCCCCTTGTATAATACTTGTTGCAAAGGTCCAAATAAGTAGGAATAAAAATTTCCCATTGAATTGAGAAGCGTACATATGTCAAAGTTATATGCAGAAACTATCTGAAAAATAGATGAGATGTTTTTGTGGCATCTCAAATTTTCTTACCTACCTTTTAAGGTCTTAAGCTATTACAGCAATAATCGATTTCTCTTGGATTCCCCATATTGAATGAGAGAAGCATTAATTTTTAAAGTTTCATTTTTTGGAAGCGTCAAAGATAAAACTTTATAGAAGCTTCCTACATAGCTCAAGGAGCATCTAGAAATTTTTCATGGCGATATATATGGACCCGTGATCATGAAGACATGCCAGGTTGCCCCGATTGTCTTCCAATAAGCCAATTCTGGAAATTTAGAAATTAATTTAAAATATTTCTAATTAATTTGGAAATGGTCCTAAGAGATAATTCTGCAACATTTTCCACTCTAAAAGAATTAATATGAATGAAAAATAATGTAATGATCCAATTTGGATAACCCCGCAAATAGCTAAAAAAATATTCAATAGAGCCAGATAGTTAAAATTAAACACCAAATGAAACTAAGAAATAGGTATGGGGCAAGCAGAAAAATAAAGTTCATGCCCTATATACATCCACTCCTATGGTCATTCCCCCATGTTATTTTATTAATATCTAGGACTATAGTGCCAAATAATTCCCTACCCTACTAGAGATGGAACATCCTCCATGCTTCATAAGCATCCCCTTTTCTCATAGATCCACAAAGTACAAGAGTTTCACCTATTTAAAACCAATATTTTTATATTAACCATCTTGTGGAACTTTTACTAAAAAAAAGCTACTATCTCACTATTTATCAAATATTGGTTAGTATTGGGATGTTTTGGTCACATTTCATTAATCAAGAGTATTTTCTCTGTTTATCCCACCAACCTTGGAGGTAGAAGATCTAAATATATGATATTTTCTGCTTTTGTGAGTAAAAAAAAAGATCATCTCTTTATATTGTGCGATGAAGGAAATCATTTTCTTTACCGTTGCCTTCTTGTCAGCACATATCATACCCAAAGGATGGCCCAACTGTAACACATTTCTTAACCAAGAGATTTAATGTCATAATCAATCACTTAAATAATTACCTAGGAATTACTAACTCCTTCCATGATGCAAGGAATATCTCGACCCATTTCATAGATACCTCTGCATTATCCCATCCATTCAAATAATATATTTCAAGTAAAGAAACACCACCTCCCTCACCCACAAACAACCAAAACCATTGTGAGCACATCTACATCATTTCATCATCGATCAAGGCAATACCATTTACCCTTTATCGATTATTTACCAATGTTAATATCCATTTTTCCATCACAAAGTTAAAATCATAGAGGACCATGTCAAGTTACTAAGTTTATGTTGTCTCCAAAATTTTTGAACCTATATAGCCATGCATGATGTCACACTCTTATGCAACATTGAATATATTCATATGCCTATATGTTATTCATGAGTATTCTTTGGGACATCTGCCAATTTCTAAATTATGCCTCTTAGATGAAGATATTCTAAGAATCATGGTAACACCCAAATACCCTTGGAATTCCATGCACCATCATTCTTACTTATTACCATAAGAATGCCTCATGCCATTCAATTCATCAATGTTATATGTAGTTTATACTAAGGAATTCATCACTCTTGTGCATATTTATTGGGTCAAGAACATTGTTCCAAAACTGAATCACATTAAATAAGGTAACATGCCCAAAATCCCACTGAATATTGAAGTCAATATATCAACTAAAGTACACATAATAGAAGATTAATTGTTGGGACCTAAAGCTTGTTCCATAGAAGAAGTAACCACTTATAAATCCCCATTCCAAAAGTACCAAGATATTTAGGCTTTTATAAATTCTCAAACACTGAGTCTACAACATTTCATTGTGGAACACAATATCGACACATGGCATGACACTAAATCATTATAGAAAAAGAAACATCAACTAGACCAATTAAAATACATGCCCACCAAGGTATATATTGATAAGTTATAGGAATATTGGTGCATATATCTATTATAATTATATTTTCCCCTTCATTTAATTCCAAGATACCATAATTTAAAAATTATTTCAATTGCATACCCTTTCACACTTGTTTTCACTTATATGGTTCTTATAAGGAAATTATTAGATTACATATGGATGAAGTTACATAATTGAGTAATTTATCATAATTATTTTTTTGAAATTTCATATTTATGAAATAAATAATAATTATTTCATAGATAAAAAAATCGTAATTGAGGAGAAGGTTATTAGTGACTTAAGAAAATCTTATAATCTAGCATGAAACTTATGCATGACTTGCATTTTCATGGTTCACATGAAATTAACTCTATCCATTATTGGTTCCAATCAATTAGAATGTCATTAAACATAACTTCTCATGGCCATAAGTATTCAAACACATCCTCCTAAATCTAAAAAAGGTCTTTATAATTAGAATCTCTTATCGGTGGAGGAACCACAGTGTTAGCATTGTAATGCTAGTGAAATCTTCTAGGAATAACATTTTCTTTCATTTCAAATGAGCCCTAATTTTCAGTAAGTCAAGGGATGAGGAGAACCATGGAATCAAAGGAGAGAACATGCTTTCTATGAGGTATAATTCCTTATGTAATTTTGATTAATGATATGGATTAAAGGTAGTTTCATTCTCCATTTCATGCCTATGTATATGATGAGTATGACTGATCTATTGTATTGAGTTTATACTGCATGTTATATTTCCTTCCATAAAATAAAATATCATCATTGTTTTTGTGTGCTTCTTCATACGAGTTTTCATGGAGTTTTTTGGATGGTATTTTCGAATAGGAATAGGCTTTTTATCTACACAATAGATTTGTAAAATACCTCAACCAACAAGGGTTTGAGGTATAGTCATATATCCAATTTTATTTTTCATTTATGTGAATGGTTATGGAATCAAAAGTAGGTAATTAATTTGGACGTTACACATATTTTTTGGTATATATTGAGGTGAGATCTATGGAGAAACATCTCATTTTCCCCTATGCAACTTTAGGGAAAAAAAAATTGGTGAATCTATCGTGAAGAAAAATACCTAGTGTTTGTGTTATCCTTCTCTTTTCTATATATTTTTATTTTATTTATTTATGAATGATTTTAAATTGATTGTTATCTATTTCCTATATCCATTTGTATTTTTAACTTTTTAACTCATTGAATTCCGCCTAATGTTTTATATATAATTATGTTTTAAAACTTATTTGAGAGAGAGAGGGAGAGAAATATGTTACAACCTTTAGATAAAGACACGAAATTTTCAAATAGAATTTGAATTAAAAACTTCATATTTTATCTCACTTCATATGAAATAGTGTCTAGATGAGGGAGATATCACTGATTGAAAATAAGCTCATTTATAATTTTCCTTGTCGATCATCTAGATTTGTTTTTGTAATATATTTTGATAGGTTCACTCTAATTTTCATAAGAGAAAACTAATTAGGTCAGTAATTGTCCTAATTTTCCTCTTATATATGATATGATGTATTTATGAGATCTATTCAGTGACCTATTGGCTCTGAAAAATTTATACTCCATTTAAAAAAAAAATTGTCCATTTTGTTTTTTATTTGTTGAGATCTAATGTAAACTTTGATGTTTGAGACTTATATCTATAACTTTATACCTATGATGGTTTTATATAATTCAAACCTAATATGTATCTTCCCTCCTTCAAGAGATCTGATTACATATTGTACATTGTACTAGTTTGTTTGACATGTTTTTCCATTGGTTCACTAGTTTAGTGATGGATCTCAATCATTTTGGACATTGTGAGCTTGATTTGACCTACATAGGTTGTATTTGTGTTATTATTGTTTGGAATATTGCAAATAAAACTTTTTTTTGTGGAATTTTATTTCTTGATTCGTTGTATTGGGTTTGGTATGGTTTTCATTGCATACCATTGTATGTGTAGTTGTTGGTTTCACACATTGAGTTCTATATTGAAACTTTCTTTGTGTTGTGTGTGAGCATGTTGTTTGTTCAAGTTTCATAAGCCCACTTCATATTTTTTCCATTTAAAATATTGTTTTTAAGCTATTGAGTATTTTGCATTTACATATTAAGAGTTGTTGAATTTATTTATAATCTATTTAGTGAATTGGTCCCATATGAGAATTTTATGAATATGAAAAGATACTTAAGCTAAGGTGTAATGTTTTTATTTATGTCAGGCCAAGAGTAACTTCAAGTGAAATGGTTATTTTTTCATTAAGAGAGAACATGGATTTATACAAGGAGAGGGAGATTATTAGATGTCATATCGCAATGTCTCTTCATCTTCTAGCTTCCTTTATTTCTACTATTTACAATATTTACATAATTTCCCTAATACAAAATATTAGGTTTCAACATTCCCCCGCTTAACATGAAGGGATGTTGGTGAGTCCAAGCATCATTATGAATCTTTCAAACTTTTCCCTTCCAAGCACTTTCGTGAAGGTGTTTGCAATATGCTCATTTGTGGAATAATGTCATACATGTATTGATTTGGACTCAACATGACGTTGAATTAGATGGTATTTTGTATTTAAGTGCTTTGTTCGATAATGGAACTTTGGGTTCCTGGCCAACTTTATTGAAAAAAAAATTTCAATCAAAAGAGGAGTGGAATGCACTTGTTTCTTATGCAAATCCCCCAGATTTTTTTCAAGCCACACAATTTACATTTGTTTTATGTTTATAGCCCTAAAAATATCAAGTCTCCTACATCAAATCTTCTATCAATGTGATGTTGATTTTCTTGTTGTTTCATTGCATTCTGTGCCAAATTTAGGTTATCCTTTAAGACTTGGAGAACGCATTGTTGTTTCTTGATGTGATCTTCCACTACTTGTACCTTAGAATTTTCTCTTAAAGACGATGGATGATATCCATAAAGTGCCATAAATGGGTTCATTTTTGCTGTAGTGTAGATGTGTTATACCACCATTTAGCCAAAGATAACCAATTTACCCATTTTTTTTGTTTATAAGATATAAATAAAATAAGATATCTTCCAAAAATTTGTTCACTATCTCAGTTTTCATATTGGCTTGAGGATGATAAGATGATCTATGAGCTAGTCGAGTACCCAAACAAGAAAATAATTCCGTCCAAAGATTTCTAGTGGAAATGGGATCTCTATCGCTTACAATAATCCTTGGGTTTTCATGTGAATTTTTTCCATAATTTCAATATAAATTGTACTTCTTTTAAATGGATGAGATAATGCACACAAGTGTGTATACATGGTAATTCTATCAAATACAACCATGATGACACTCTTTCCTTTGGACTTAGGTCAAAATGTGATAAAATCCATTAAAACTCCTCCTAAAGTTTATTTGGAATGGATAAAGTTTCTAGGAGACCCGGGGTGTTAATTGTATGAATTTAATTTTGATGGAAAACCAAGCATTCCACCGCAAACGTGTGAATATCAGATTTAAGGCCATCCCAAAAGAATAAATCTTCACTGTGTGGTATGTTTTTAAAATTCTCGTGTGTCCTCCTAAGGGAGAAGAGTGCAATTTCAAAACAATTTTTTGTTTTATTTGGCAATTCTTACAAATATATAAGCGATATTTGT
This sequence comes from Pinus albicaulis, assembly GCA_034641835.2. Lineage (NCBI taxonomy): Eukaryota > Viridiplantae > Streptophyta > Pinopsida > Pinales > Pinaceae > Pinus > Pinus albicaulis. Next base: position 1,627,829,940 of record CM076578.1, read on the forward strand.
ACAATAAGGAATAGTTTTCCCAACTAAATGTACCAGATGTACTGAGATCTTCTTGCAAATTTTGAATGGTTGTCCATACTTCTTCATCATTCTTTCATTCCTCCCTTGTTTCAGTTATCCAATATGGTTGGATAATATAAATGGCACAAATAAATGCTTCCACATCCTCATTCTTTCTTGAGAGTGCATCTGCAACAACATTTAGCTTTCCTTTTTCGTAGATGATTTAAAAGTCATAACCCAACATCTTTGTGACCCATTTTTTCTGCTCTTCTAGATATATTCTTTATTCCAAAAAGTATTTAAGACTCTCATGATTGGTTTTTACCTTGAAGTGTCTTTCCATTAGGTGAGGTCAACATTTTTATAGTGCCTGTAGTATTGACAAAATTTCCTTCTCATATATGAAATTTTGTAAATACATTCCTTTCATTGGATGACTTTTAAAAGCAATGGGTCTTCCTTCTTGCATTAAAACAACACCAATTCCATTTCTTGAGGCATCACATTCCACAATAAATATTTTTGTGAAGTTTGGCATAGCTAAGACTAGTGCTTGTCACATTGCCTCTTTAATATGTTGAAAGGCCTTGTTTGCTTCAAGATTCCATGAAAATGCATATTTCTTCAATAATGTTGTTAGAGGTGTTGCTATTTTCCCATAATTCTTTAAAAACCTATGATAATACCTTGTTAACCCGAGGAATCCTAACAACTACTTTATGGTTGTGGGGAGCTTCCATTCCTTAATGGCTTTAATTTTGTGAGGGTCTACCTTAACACCCTCTTGAGATATAATATGACCCAGATATTCCAGTTCTTGTACTCCAAAGAAACATTTGGAGGTTTTTTCATATAATTGTTTATCCTCCAATAGTTTGAGCACCCTCTCAACATTTTGAACATGATCCTTCCAAGACCTGTTGTAGATTAGTATATCATCAAAAAACACTAACACAAATTTTCTAAGGAAGGGTTTGAATATGGAATTCATCAACCCTTGAAATGTAAAAGGTGCATTGGTAAGGCCAAAATGCATGACCAAAAATTCATAATGACCCTCATGAGTTCAAAATACTATTTTCGGATGTCTTCACTCTTCATTCTAATTTGATGATATCCTGAACAGAGATCCAATTTGGTGAAATAAATTTCTCCATGTAATCCATCCAATAATTCATCAATCATAGGAATGGGAAATTCATCTTTAGTAGTGAGCTAGTTGATCTCCCTATAGTCCATACACATGCGCCATGATCCATCCTTGTTGTGCACCAATACTACTAGACTAGACAAAGAAATTTGACTAGGTTGAATTATACCAGTCTCTAGCATTTCTGCAATCACATATTTAATTTTGCTCTTTTGAACATAAGAATATGTGTAAGGCCTAATTTTTGGAGGAACTCTTCCTGGAATCAAATTAATAACATGATCATGATCACGAATAGGTGGGATTCCTTTAGGAGTTTTAAGCACGTTTGAATGATTGTCCAAGACTTTTTGGAGATATGGAGAAATAGATGATTTTGATGTTGTAACTTCTAGTGAGCATAAATTTGGAATGATGCCTCATTGTTATTTCCTTGGAAACTTTCTCATGACATTAGAGCTTATTATGTTTCCCAACTTTCCTGCAATACCTCGCAATTCAACTTCCTTTTCTTCTGAAAAACACTCAATAAATGTTCTTGAAAATTAAAAGCTATCATCCCCAAATATTGTAACCATTGTACTCCTATTACAACATCAACACCACCCATTGGAATGGAAAGAATGAGACTATTCAATACATATTAACAAATGGTTGGCTTGATTTTATGCCACTTAACAGAGCACTTCATACTTCCTCCATTTTCCACCATCACTTGACACTTTGATGCTGGGTATTGGAAGAAATTCAATTACTTGGCTACCTTACAATGAATAAAATTATGAGTACTACCTGAATCAATAAGAAATATTACATTTTTGCTCTTGATATGTCCTTCTATCTTGAGAGTTTGAGGAGTGGAAATTCCCGCCAATGCATTACATGATATGGTCAAATGTTAACTCCATATATTAACAGTGTAGTTCGTTACTATGTTAGTGTATCCCCCTTTATTGTTATTTTTTTACCCCTGTAACCCCCATATTGTTATTATTGTGCCCTTAATTTATTATTGTTAGGTTGGCTAGGGTTACATTGTCACCCCACTAGGATTACATTGTGGCCCCATTGACTCCTATATATAGAAAGGAGGTTTTTTCATTTGTATAATCCAAGAATTGTTCATTTATGTAATGTATTGGAGATTTTCCCCTAGAATTGGCTTATTTATAAGGAATTTATATCTCTTTTCTTCTCTTTTTGGAGCTGGTTTCACAACATTTGGTATCAGAGCTTTGGATTCTAGGGTTTCGCTGCTCCAAACAGGTCATCGTGGCCTTTTCACTATAACTTTTTTCTACTAAGGGTCAGAATCTAAAAATTTTAGAGTGTGAAGATGAAATTCTCAAGAACGTCGTCGTAAAATTTCAAAGCTTGGTTTGTAATATTGTCAGAGATATGATCTATGGAAGTTAGGGCTTGTTGCAGGTTCCTATATTTAACCTAAACCGGTCATCGCAGAATTTTCACTATAAATTTGTTTCTATGAAGATTCAGAAGATGAAAGTTTTAGAGAGTGAAGCCAAAATCCTCAGGAACCCCTTCAAAAAAATTTAGAGTTTTTTTCGCAATATTTTCAGAGATATGATCTGTGGAAGTTAGGTCTTTTTCAGGCTACCGAATTTCATCTCAAAGAGATGATCGTGGGAAAATATTCATAACTCTGTCTCTGAGCATCAGATTGGAATTCTGTAAAATGTGGCTTGAATTACACGGACTTTAGTTTCTTGTATATCAATTTTAGAGCTGAGGGAGGAAACAGTGGCACGTGGCAAGTCATATAAGTTCACTCTACCAAACCATTCCATAATTAGGTCATCATAGGAGATTGGGCACGACGTTTCCTTAAAGAATCCAAATTAGTTCAGATCTGTGGCATTCGAAAGAGAATATAGAGGGCTACCTCAGTGCCAAATTTCAAATATTGAAGACCCGAAATAATATAGATAATTCAGTTTCAATATCAAGCTCCTCAAAAGCAAGAAAAATGTGTGTATTTGGTTTTTAAAATTGCATAACGTTTGTTTGAAAAAGTAGTTTGAAGTGATTTCAAGGGCATATTTTAGAATTTTTTTTAGTATTGGGTTCTATAATGCCTGAAAAAAATATTTCCATACCCATTAAGCCCTAAAAAATCTATACTATGACACATGAAGAGGAAGAATTGCAGTATGAGATATCAAAATTATTGTACCGAGTGAAAAAAAAATCGATCTTATGAAGAGCGATTGAAGATGAAATAGATGGTTTAAAATAAAAAATGGAGGCTAATTTGGATGGTTTGAGGGATCAAATAATAGCTAATATGGATGATAAATTAGTGGAAGATCACATCGAGCATAAACAACAAGTTCTCCAACTCTCAAAGGATAACCTAACTTTGGTGCAGAATCTAATGAAATAAGAGGAAGATCAACATCACATCGAAATAAGTTCTGAGGCAGTCACAGAAACAATAACTCGACAATTACGATCAATTTTAGAGTATCTCAGCAAATGGAAGAACTTTCTTATAGAGGATTCTACATGTGAGGATGATAATTTTATACAGAAGCATCAAGAAATAATCAAGCGTTGAGGACAACACTTTTTTGAAGGAGAGGGGCATGTTAAGTCCCTATATTAATAGTGTAGTCGCATACTATGTTAGTGTATCCCCCCTTATTGTTATTTTTTTACCCCAGTAACCCCCATATTGTTATTAGTGTGACCTTATATTATTATTGTTAGGTTGGCTAGGGTTACATTGTGGCCCCACTAGGATTACATTGTGGCCCCATGGACTCCTATATATAAAAATGAGGTTTTTTCATTTGTATCATCCAAGAATTGTTCATTCAAGTAATGTATTGGAGGTTGCCCCATAGAAGTGGCATATTTATAAGGTGTTGATATCACTTTTCTTCTATTTTTGGAGTTGGTTTCACAACATAAAATTCATTTCTTCTTCCTCTAGGGTTGGCTCTAGGTGTATATCCTCTTATTTTGAATTCTCTTGTTCCTTTTATTCCTCCTCTTCACAATCAACATAAAACAATTTATTGTCAGCACACTAATGACCTTTAGTGTATTTTATATCACAACTATAGAAAAGCCCTTTTGCTCTTTTTTCTTCCAATTGTTGCGGTGTATTTTATATCACAAATTCCTTGTTGCCATAATTTTGGTTTCAATTTTTCTTTCTAACTTAAATACCTTCTCCAATGTATCAGGTTCGAAAAGCCGAACCTCTTGTTGGATGTTATCCTTTAGAGTCTGTATGAAGACATCAATCCTATATTCCTCTGGAATATTATTTACCTTTAGATTAAATTTTTGGAAGTCCTCAATGTGCTCCATCATTGAACACTTTTGTTTCAGATTTATCAATTACTTAAAGAAGTTGCTTCTCTTTGTATCCTCATAATCTGCTATCATTTCCTCCATAAAAATTTACTAAGTGATTAGTGGTTTATGAGAAAAAAGCAGTGATACCCTATGAGGAATTAGTGGGTGTTGAATTATTTTTAGGGGGAATTTTAGAACCCAATACCATATCTATGCTTCAATATGCCTTTGGAATCACTGCAGACTAATTTTTCAAACAAGACTTATACAATTTGTTTAAAAAATATGCACATTTTTCTTTGTTTTTAGGAGCTTTATATTGAAGCTAATGTATCTTTGTAACTTCGAATCCCTGAGAATTTATATTCACTCCTTTATTATCCCTATGAATCTTCTTTCCAGTGCCATAGTTCAAACTTGATATGGATTCTTCAAGACAAAGTTATGCCCAATCTCCCACAATAAACTAATTATGGACTGTTTCTATAGAGTGAAATTGAATGACATGACACATGTCACTATTTCCTCCTTCAGCTCTAAAATAAATAGAACATAAATTATGATCCATTTAATTTTGGCCACATTTTACATTATTCCTATCCAATGCTCAGATAGAGAGTTATGACGATTTTCCCAAGATCACCTATTTGAGATGAAATTTAGGAGTCTACAAAAACCTATCTTCCACAGATCATATCTCCAAAAGTATTGCAAACCAGGATCTAAAAATTTTCCACTAAGTTCCTCCAGAATTTAGTGCAAGTGGCTTCTGTATTTAGCTTAAGAACCTTCAGACAAAAAAATTCAGCGAAAATTCCACGATGACCTGCTTGATGTAGCGAATCCCTACAATCCAAAGCTCTGATACCAAATGTTATGAAACTAGCTCATAAAATAGAAGTAATGATAGATCAACACCTTAGAAATCAGCCTCTTCGAGGGGGAATCCTTCTTCCACATTACATAAATGAAAAATTCTTGGATGAAATAAATGACAAAACCTCCTTTATATATATATATATGAGTCCATGGGGTCACAATATAATGCTAGCTGGCCTAAAAATAATAATTTAAGGGCACAATAATAACAATATGGGGACTACAAGGGTACAACAATAACAACTATGGGGCTACGCTAGCAACAATCAAGGGCTACACTAGTAATATAGGGCCCTAACATACACGAGAAGATATACAATTTTTTTTCCAACCTTTTTGACAAAAATGTTTCATCATCAAGATCATAATGTTTGAAATTCAATTTTAGAAGATATTCATTCAATTTATGGTACCAGGCTTGTAGCGCTCCTTCGAGGCCATAAAAGGATTTCACAAGCTTGAATACTTTGTGTTCCTGACCCTTCACAAAAAATCCTTTTGGTTGGGACGTAAAGAATTTATCTTCCATATCTCCTTTCAAGATAGAAGTTTTTGCATCCATTTGATGGATTTTCCAACCATTCCAACTGGCTAATTAAAAAATTGTTTGGATGGTGTCCCATTTTGTTGTAGGGGAAATATTATCGTCATAATCGACCTCTTCCTTCTATGAATTTTTTTTTTCCACGAGAATGGATTTATGCCTGTCAAGTGAGCCATATTCTTTATACTTTTCCTTAACGACCCTCTTGGAGCATATTGGTTTGGTTCGCGATGGAGGATCAACCAACTTCCAAGTGTCATTCTTTACGAAAGCATCATATTCTTTCTACATCACTTCTTTCCATTCATCATGGCAAGACACTTCTTTGAATAAACTTGTTTTGAAATATTTAGATATATTCAGTTCATAATCATAAGAGACATCCATATAAATAGGTGAATGAGGATCATCTACATCACCTCCATTATGTCTGGTTGATATTCCTACTCCTATCTTTCTAACCTCATTAGGATGAAAATTTTGAGTTGTCTTTGTCATTGATTTTAGAGGAAATTTATGAGATGGCTTAGGCTACTCAATTGACTCACATGGAAAATGAATTAAGATTTATTCTTCAAATTTTATCAATCACATCACTCAAATTATCCTCATTGATTTGAGCTTAATCTGGCGGAGATAATGCTTCAGAAGAATATTCCACATATTGATCCAAAATAGGGATAACCACTTCAATATGTGTAATCTCATTATCAAACTCTTGAAAATACTTTGGATGTCTTAATCTATCCAATCGATCAATTTTCTGATAAACAAAATTGCTAGTCTTGGAAGATTCAAGAAATATCACATCTCTAGATATTATAAACTTCTTAATCACTTCAGCATAGGGATGGTAATATTTGGAGGCATTTGTGTACCCCAATAATATATATTTACAACTCCTTGCACCGAGTTTGTTTATTTTTTCCTTATGTTTCAATGCATAAAAGGTGGAAACAAAAACCCTAAGATACCTCATCGAAGGACTATGGCCATACCATATTTCATAGGGATTCTTATTTTTAATAACATGATGTGGTCAGTTATTCTTTAAATACACATTGCATAGAACCGCATCAACCCAAAACATCATCTTAAGATTCTTGAAAAAAATCATTGAACGTACCATATTTAAAATTTTCCTATTCATTCTTTCAGCTACTGAGTTATGTTTGGGATTATAAGGAAATATTGTTTGATGTTTGATCTCATGCTAGCGAAGATAGTTTTCAAATTCATTTGAATTATGTTTATTTCTATTATAAGTATGAATAAAGCCAGTATGAAATTATGCATAATTTTCAATGAATACATGAAATTCCTTGAATGTTTCACAAGCTTAAGATTTGTTCTTCAATAAATAAAACCAACACATTCTGGTGTAGTAATCAATAAATGTCATCATATATTTATTACCATTTTTAGAAGAAAAATGCATTGGGCCACATCAATTACAATGAATGATTTCATTTTTTCTAGGTGATATTCCATGAGAATCATGAAAATATTTTTTTTTGTGCTTTCCTAAGATACAAGAATCACATTGTTTAAGTTTCCTAGGAATTATAGGAAAACCAATGATACCATTTTTCTTCAACAAACCAATGTTGTCATATTTCAAGTGTCCAAATATAGCATGTCATAAAAGACATGATGGAAGTGTACCTTCATCATAGTGAGAACTATATAAAAATTTATGTGCACGAGCAGAGGTTCCTTGCAGCTTCAAAAGACTTTTTTCTTCTATCTCAGTGATGAGAAGTGAGTGATCTAATGCCTTTCTAACCTCAACCTTTCTGTAAAATATATGAATGGAGTGCCCTTGCTAGGATATATGGACCAAATAAAACAATTTTCTACTCAACTCTTGGATTTATAGTACATCATGTAGAAGAAATTATAGAAGTCCAAGTAGTTTGAGCCTGTTTGTGCAAAGCCTGGTGGCTTGATTTTTCACTTTTTTCAAAAATATAATTCTCAATGAACATTATCAGTGAACTATTCAAAGAAATCAGTTCTGAAAGTCACGTTTCAAGTTTTTCTTGAATCAAGCAACCAAGAATATTTCCATGAAGCAAGTGAATCCTTAGTCTTCAGTTACTCCAATGTTGTAATGAGATAGAACATAACAAGCAGACTAGGGTACCTTTTGTTTTTTCTACCAAGTGTTTTACCCTTTTATTATTCACTTATTTCCTTCTCTATTCTATCTCAAGGAAACTTACATGTGGAACCATCATTTCCATCTCGATTCCACCATTTGAAATGAATATTAGACCTTTATCCTTGGAATTTTCTTCCCCCTATCTCTAAAATTCTTCCTTCCTTGTCCTCTTTGGTGACCTAGTCTTCTAGAATAATCTTATGTATGATTCTTCACTTTCTGTACAAAGAAAAAAACTTCTTCAAAATACCGAGGAGTTTTATTTTTCACAAAATCCTTCTCTCTTTTAGCGAAATTATTTTCAAGTGAGTCAAAAGAATTATCCCTAATTTTTCCACTTGCTTGCAATATCTCAATGTCACACCTCCCATTTTACCTCCAATTTTTTTTTTCCCATTTAATTACTTTAGTGAATCCTAGCAAGGGATTATGCTTATTATTTTACAAATTTGATCTGTTCAGGATCGATTCCATACATTTCGATTTATTTCCCTCGTATCAACTTGGTTCCACTATACATAATAAAATGGATCTGAAACCCATATGATATTTAATTAACTTGAACACTTCATCACTATAATTACCATAATAATGATATATATGTTTATAACAATTATAACCATATGTTATAGATTTATAACAATTATAGCAATGATAAACAATTATAAGGAATGGGCTATATAATTATGTATAATTATCCACTTCATAAGTCCCCCTCTAGTTGTACTTATTTGACATATTCGTAGACCATGGAGGGATGTAGAGGGAATCGATTTGGTTTCACACCTTGGCCACGATTTTAATTATCCATATATCTATATGAAATTTCGTAGGCTTTTGCCTTCATGATTCCACGTACTCCAAGTCTTTACTGAGGGATAACATATAAGTCATGATGGAATGGACTTGACCTATGGTGATATTTTAGCGTACATGTTAATCAAGTCGAATTACTTGTTCACCCGTCCTTATTTCGACTTCACACAAATTTGATTGACTTGGCTGCCACGTAATATGAGTTTGTTGTTTGGTGCGTCATATGGTTGAATGGAGAGGGAGAATCTGTCTCCCACGTAAGTTCACAGATATTGTTTGTTTCATTTTTGGTTTTGCCACATAGGCAGTAACAAATCTCTGCCTGTTTTTGGTTACGTGGATTCGTTCCATGACAGCCCAGGCTCCTCCCGTCACCTTATCTTGTCGACTACGCTCTTGCTATAATATCGCCAGCTCAAATCGAAATTTAATGGCATTACTCGTTGAGTTGGATATTGAATGCAGGTTGTACCTGGTTTATTAATACCTCGATCCATGGCTCTTTCCCTCCGATCTCGCCAGTTTGACGGTGTCGATTCACTGTGGCTTTAGGGTTTTTGTAAATCGATCCAAGTATAATTTCACATATGGCTTTGTTCAAGGTTCTTTTTGTTTTCTTCCTACGCATCGGGGTTATCCATGACAGAGAGATCTTTTTGATGCCCTAGCCCTACACTGAGCTCAGTTACCTCCTGGGCATATCTCCAGACTATCCTGTCAATTTAGGTATGAAACTAACTATTAAATCATGGCTTCCTTCTGTGGATTTAATTTTACACTCCCTTCGTGAGCCCTTGCGGCGATTGTTGAACTTAATGTATCATATGCCTTTATTTGTTATAGGTGATTTACATACACCCAATGGTTATGATTTCATCGAATCTCATATATTTCTGTGTTTGTGTGCAGAGATTTTTTGGTTTGCCTCTCATACGTGAGAGCGTGCGTGTTGAATCCATTCATTGGCATTTCCTTATGTGATTTCTCTAGAGCTCGTTATGAACGACAGCTCTTGTATTTAGAATTTATCCCCCATCTGAAATGCATCAATGGTTTCTCAGGGTTTATAACTCTGAAGATGGCGCAACGCTCTGGTTCATTCCCATCTTGACCTGTGTAGGTCGAGCTCATACAAATTGGGTAAGGCACTTTTTGTTGTTCTATTTTGAGCATCTATTTTTGTTATTTATTTACTGCTAACAATTTTTATGTCTCCTGTGCACGCGTACAGGTGCTAGATTGGTTTCGACCTCTACTTCCCCAGGTACTATCATTTTTCTCAGACCTCCTTTTTGTTTTAGCGCACTTTCGTTCTACTGAGCTCGTTTAGTAGGGGATTTAACTTTGTAGTTGACTTGCGCAGGTAACGTAAACCTTGCGTCTTGGTCTCTTACATTGCCACAGAGAGTAATGGCAGCCTTGACGTTAACGTTGGCTTCGTTTTCCCCACATGTAGGTCGGTATTCACCGAACACTGGCTGAAGGGCATCCATATAGCTGTGTAGTGCTCGTTAAACCGCTTAAAATTTTTATTTATGAGTTGTATAATCTGGACAATTCCATTATTAAGTCTCGACTTGAAAAATTAATTATGGCTACTCCCGTGCCATTTTGAGATAGTCCTCAAGCCACTGGGATTTACACTCGTTTCGATTTTCTTGTATATTGATATGTATACCTTGGTCAAAATTCTAATTGCATAAATTTATATCAATTTTCCTCGTTCAACTCATGTTTTTGTTTATGAACTGCGAGAAAGTTAATATACTATTTTCTCTTCATATTGAAATTTGATTACATATATTCTTATTCCTTAGTTTTATTATTGTTTCCAATAATGATTTATTCTATCTGTCCTTCTTGTATTTGCGAAGGCTCTCTGCCTGGTGTAAAACATTCTCATACTGTACTAGTGTATAGTTTTACTAGTTGCAGTAGCTAAATCTCTTTTAATACTTCTTGAAAATAGTACAACATATCGTCATTTCTATTTTATACCCTTCTTATAAATGTGCACCTGATATTTTTCAAATTAATCTACAAGCAGTGTATAATTATGTATGTATGATCTGTTGTTTTACCTCCTTGACATGGGTGCATATAATGGACTAGGGTACATATACTTCAAGATAATATAATTTACCTATATTGCAATATACTATGTTGTATATACACTTCACTATACTACGTTGTGGTACATATACATGTTGTTTTTTCACTTCCTGGTTTCTAATGCTAGGATGGTTCCAAAATATACTATCAATGCATAGTTTCTTTCCATACAGTAGTTGTTTTATTTTTCTAAAGTGTGGGCTGCTTGCATGCAATATAAATTTACCATTGAGATTCTGATTATATATGAATTATGTGCTGACAATAGGATCAGTTGATACAGTACCTACTTTCATTTCTTAATACACATTGAAAATTTACAATTCCCCTTCTGTTATTTCCAAGTTTAGTACTGACAACTCAGAGTTCTTTCTATATTATATTTATACATGTTAAAATCATGCTATGAAACAAAAGCAGATTAAAACCAATTTATAAAATTCTTCTGTGAAGGAATAGGTATCCACATATTTAAACCAACACTGGTTTAAAGATTCTGTTGGATTCTCCTCCACAGATTTTAGTTCTACAACTATGCAGAATTTCAAGGGTGTATTCCTTATGATTGACTCGGTTAGATGTAGAACTTATATTCTAATATACAACTAACTTTTATATATAGCCAATTCGTACTATGTGAAGTAAAATACACCAATGAATTTAAAGACATACCACTCATGCAATTGACCAACCTCCCAACCTTAGAGTCCTTCTATCTCCCGGAACTCACCCCCGAGCTGAGATCATCTCCTTGACACAGATCAACCTCTAATATGTGCAAGAGCAGCTTATTTAAGCTATTGTTCCCCAAAGCACGTTTCTAATTCTGCGTCCAGAATCTCAGGATGCTTTTCTTCCTGTTTGCCTAGGCTTCCCAATTTAGGGACACTTTAACGTACATTTTATGCTTTTCTATTTCTTTTTGCCTATCCCAATAACACCTCATCATTGGGGAAATTTAGATTCTTCCTCAAAAATCTAAATTAGAATAATTTCTTTCAAGGATTTTTTGAAAGATTCTGGGGATTAGTTGCCTTATCCATCCTCATGGATTTAGCAAGTGATCTCAAAATCTCATTTTGGTCAATCTGCACACAATCATTTTATTCATTTCCTCAAATCAAATATTTAATTACATTCACCAATTTCTTATCCTTTGGGGTCGACTCCCCTTAGGATTTAAAGTTCAAATGTCTAGCTTTGCAATTCAAACACATAAATTGAGGGTGTTACATATTCCCCCTCTGAAAATAAACACCGTCCTCGGTGTTGTTATTCAACTACTAGAGTTCATTTTTGAAAAAAAAATGGATATCTTTCCATCATTTCAGCTTCTCTTTCCTAGGTAGCTTCTTCAGCAGTAAAGTGCTTCCACTGCACCTTTACTCTTGCCACTATTCTGCTTCTCAATTCAATTTCTTCCCGCTCCAATATTTGAAGCGGTTCTGGCAGAAACTCCCCTTCTGGTTCCACCTGTACAACATTGCAAACAACTATGTGAGAAGCATCCTGCACATATCTTTTTAATAATGAAACATGAAATACATCATGAACTCTAACATGGGGTGGTAAGGCCAGCTTGTAAGCCACTGGTCCCACCCTTTCTAATACTTCAAAAGGACCACAGTATCTAGGGGCCAGTTTTGCACAACTCCCAGCATAAAGGGTGATATTTTTGGGTTTAATACGCAAATACACATGCTCTCCGATTTTAAATTCTCGGTGCACTCTTTTCTTATCAGCATAATTCTTCTGGTGATCTTGTGTAGTCTTGATGTTTCTTTGTATCTGTTTGACAATTCTTTCCATCTCTTGTAAAGCATCTGGTCCCAACATTAGTTTATCTTCTGGCTGACTCCAACCCAAAGGAGTACAACACTTCCTTCCATACAGTGCCTCAAACGGACTCATTTTGATGGAGGATTGGTAGCTGTTATTATAGGAAAATTCAGCTAAATGTGAGTAATCTTCCCACTTTCAGGGTATATCCATCACATACATTCTCAGCATGTCCTCCAAAATTTGATTAGTTCTTTCCATTTGACCATCGGTCTCAGGGTGGTAAGCAACACTAAAATTCAATTTAGTGCCCATACCCCGAAATAGCCCTTTCCAAAAGGTTGATGTAAACTTAGCATCTCTATCAGAAATAATCACCTTCGGAACCCCATCGAGCCTTACTACCTCCTTCAGGAACACGTTCGCTACTTGAGTTGTCCCAAAGGTAGATTTCACTGGTATAAAGTGAGCAGCTTTTGTTAGAGTATCTACTACTACCATTACAGAATCATGCTGGTATTTGGTTTTGGGTAACCCTATTATGAAATCCAGTGAAACTGTGTCCCATTTCCATTCTGCAATCGGTAAAGGGTTTAAAAGTCCAGTAGGATGCTGATGTTCAGCTTTGACTAGTTGACATTCCATAAATCTTCTGCTACATCTCTCTTCATTCCTGGCCATAATAACTTCTTTTTCAGGGCTGCTAACATTTTCTGATATCCTAGATGTCCTGCATGTGGTTGTTTGTGGTACTCATCCAAAATTTCCTATTTTAAGGACTCTACATTGGGAATATACAATCTGTTTTTATAACAGATCAGCCCTTTTTGGTTTTGAGTGAAATCAGTCTTATCCTTTTTCTGCAATTTCACCAGAAGTGTTTCATAATTTGGGTCTTGATTTGCTGCCTTCTTCACCAACTCTTCTACATCGATCTGAGCACTACTTCCAATACTGTTGATATTCTGACAAGAATTTCTGCTTAATGCATCAGCAACTTTATTTTCTTTCCCTCTAATATGTTTTATATCCATATCAAATTCACTTAAAAAGGATAGCCATCTGGCTTGTCCGGCATTCAAATCAGTTTGGGAAAAGAAATATTTGAGAATAATATGATCAGTCATCAAGGTAAAAATTTTTCGAAGAAGATAGTGCCACCACATTTTCAAGGCATGGATAACAGCTGCTAATTCTAAATCATAGGCACTATAATTCTCCTCATGTATCTTCAGTTTCCTAGATTCATAAGCAATAATTGAATTTTCCTGCAAAAGAACTCCTCCCAATCCTTCTCTATAGGCATCCGTACATACCACAAATTCTTTATCAAGATCTGTAATCTTCAGTATAGGGGCGGTAGTAAGTTTCAGTTTTAACTGGTCAAAAATGTTTTGGCATTTTTCAGTCCATTCAAACTTGACACCTTTTCTTTGTAATGATGTGATGGGATGTGCTATAGCAGAAAACCTCTCTACAAATCTACGATAATAGCCTGCAATCCCCATGAATGATCTCACTGCTGAAACATCAGTTGGTACCAGCCATTCTTTTATAGCCTTTATCTTTTCAGGGTCAACAGCAAGGCCTTGTTCAAAAATAATATGACCCAAATATTGGATCTTATCCTTATAAAACTCACATTTTCTAAACTTGGCATATAGCTGATTTTCCTTTAGAGTTTGCAATAATATCCTCAAGTGTTATTTATGTTCCTCCTCACTTTTTGAGTAAATTAAGATATCATCTATGAACACAAGGAAAAATTTATCCAAGTACTTGTTTAACACACTGTTCATTAGACACATAAATGTGGCAGGGGCATTTGTCAACCCAAAAGGTAGGACTACAAATTCGTAGTGACCATACCTAGTTCGAAAGGTTGTTTTGCTGATGTCTTCTTCTTTAATTCTAAGCTGGTGATAACCTGTTCTTAAGTCAATTTTCAAAAATACTGAAGCTCCTCTCACTTGATAAAAAATATCATCAATTCTAGGCAAAGGATATCTATTTTTAATGGTGAACTTATTCAGTTGACGAAAATCAATGCACATCTTGAAAGTTCCATCTTTCTTTTTCACGAACAACACCGATGCTCCCCAGGGAGACACACTCAATCTGATGTACCCTTTATCTAGCAGTTCTTGTAATTTCATTTTCAGTTCCATAAGTTCAGGAGGACTCATTCGATAAGGCGCTCGGGAGACAGGTGTTGCTCCCAGCACCAGATCGATTGAGAAATCAATCTCTCTGTTGGGGGGAAGATGAGGGATTTATTTTGGAAAAAATTCCTTGAATTCTCTTATTACCTGTACAGCATCCAATAATTCCTCTTCAGTTTTTTGTTCTGTTTCTTCCACATGCACTGCATAAACCTGGTATCCTTTTCTAGCTATTTTTTTAATTACAGTGCTGAAATTTGTCTTATAGAAATAGGTTTTTGTTTCCCTTTTAGAATAAAAGGTTTCCCTTCCTCATCTACACAATGCAAAGTTTTATCCCAGCAGTTCATCAAGGCTTTCTTCTTTTCTAGCCAGTCCATTCTGATCAGTAGATCATAAGACCCTAAGGGCAGAATTTTCAAGTTTACTTCTATTTGAAACTCATTTAATTTGATTTCTGTTCTGGGCAGTTTATGTGTTACCTTTCTCTTAGTTCCAGTGGCAAGCTGTACCAACCATGACTGTTGAAATTTTTCAGTTTTTAAGTTACATTTTTCTACAATATTTGTACTAATCTAACTCAAAGAAGCACCTGGATCAATCAGAACAGTAACAGATAGGTCAAAAATCTTACCCTCCATTTTCACCATGGTTTCTTAATGTTCTGCTTGCCGATGTTCTAGGGCTACACTGATAGTTGGTATATTTCTGGCTATATCATTTACTGTTGTCACTTCCCGATCTCTCATGAGAATATGAATGTTTCGATGAGGACGGTCCCTCAAAATATGGGGTTCTCCACAGCCCCAACATTTCAAAGGTTATCTTATTTTGACTGTCCCTTCCTTTTTACTATCTCCCTCTATTTGTTTGGAAGCTACTTGGGATTGAGTAGTTTGGCTTTCTTTGGGTTTATTAAACTTTTTCCGCTGGTGATCTCTGCCAAAATTTTTCAAATAGGCTGGTTTCTGTTTCCTCCTTTTGAACTCATTTTTATTTGCCCATCTTTTCCCTTGTTCAGATTTTCCTTTGAACTGTTGGTAACATAATCTAGCTTTTCTAACAGCTTCGTCCATTGTTTTTGGGTTGTCAAACTCTATTTTCTCTTTGTAAATAGTAGGCGAACAATTCAGAAATCTTTGTACCTTTGCCTTTTCCTCCGTTATGTGGGGTACATATCTCAGCATATTTGTAAACTTAGTAACAAATTCATCAATAGTGAGCTGTGCCAGTCTAAGTTCATGGAATTCCTTTACTTTTTCATCATAGTAACATTCATTTAGGTAGCGGTTCTTGAACTTAACCTAGAAATCTTCCCAGGTGACTCTCTTTTCATCAATGACATGCACCATTTTCGTCTCCTCCCACCACAAGGTAGCCTTGCCTTGTAGCTGGTAAACAGCTAATCTGGCCTTCAGATTGCTATCATAGTCATAGACCTGTAAATACTTGATCATGTTCAATAACCAAGCTTCTGCATCTTCCTCCTTCTCCCCATCATAGGAGGGAGGCTTGATTTTTCGGAATTCCCCCTATAATTCCTTTTTCTGTTTGTCTTGATGCCTTACTGCATCCTTATCTTTAGACTCATCAATTTTCCTTTCTCAAAAACCTTTGCCTTCCTGGCTGTTCTGCGAAGTTAATTCCATGATGAGCTTTTCCTGCTCCTCACTGGCTAATGACAATCTGTCATTCTGGCTTTTTATCTCAGCCAACTCTTGTTGCAATTCCCACAACATAGCTATCATGGGCCCATTTGGATCTGGTGCATTATCCTCATCACGCAGATCAACATAAATTTCGCCACCTTCTTCCATTTCAGCACCACTGTACACACTCAACACAGATCAGTGAGATAAAAAAATAATAATATATATATATATATATATATATATATATATATATATTTCCACGAAATTAAATTTATTCAGTGAATACACAGCAACAGTGAGCACAATGTCACCAGCCCAGTTTTATAACGTGGGCTCTGATACCATTTGTCACACCTCCCATTTTACCTCCAAAAAAAAAATTCCCATTTAATTACTTCATTGAATCCTAGCAAGGGATTATGCTTATTCTTTTACAAATGTGATCTGTTCAAGATCGATTCCCTACATTTCGATTTATTTCCCTCGTATCAACTTGGTTCCACTATACATAATAAAATGGATCTGAAACCCATATGGTATTTAATTAACTTGAACTCTTCATCACTATAATTACCATAACAATGATATATATGTTTATAACAATTATAACCATATGTTATAGATGTATAACAATTATAGCAATGATAAACAATTATAAGGAATGGGCTATATAATTATGTATAACTATCCACTTCATAAGTCCCCCTCTAATTGTACTTATTTGACATATTCGTAGACCATGGAGGGATGTAGAGGGAATCGATTTGGTTTCACACCTTGGCCATGATTTTAATTATCCATATATATATATGAAATTTCGTAGGCTTCTGCCTTCATGATTCCACGTACTCCAAGTCTTTACTGAGGGATAGCATATAAGTCATGATGGAACGGACTTGAACTATGGTGATATTTCGGTGTACATGTTAATCAAGTCAAATTACTTGTTCACCCATCCTTATTTTGACTTCACACAAATTCCATTGACTTGGCCGCCACGTAATATGAGTTTGTTGTTTGGTGCATTGTATGGTTGAATGGAGACGGAGAATCTGTCTCCCATGTAAGCTTACAGATAGTGTTTGTTTTGTTTTTGGTTTCGCCACATAGGCAGTAACAAGTCTCTGCCCGTTTGTGGTTACGTGGATTCATTCCATGACAGCCCAGGCTCTTCCCGTCACCTTATCTTATCGACTACGCTCATGCTATCATATCGCCAGCTCAAATCGACATTTAATGGAATTACTTATTGAGTTGGATATTGAATGCACGTTGTACCTGGTTTATTAATACCTCGATCCGTGGCTCTTTCCCTCCGATCTCGCCAGTTGGATGGCGTCGATTCACTGTGGCTTTAGGGTTTTTGTAAATCGATCCAAGTATAATTTCACATATGGATTTGTTCAGGGTTCTTTTTGTTTTCTTCCTGCACGTTGGTGTTATCCATGACAGAGCGATATTTTTGATTCCCTAGCCCTATACCGAGCTCAGTTACCTCCTGGGCGTATCGCCAGACTATCCTGTCAATTCAGGTATGAAACTGACTGTTAAATCATGGCTTCCTTCTGCGGATTTAATTTTACGCTCCTTTCGTGAGCCCTTGCGGCGATTGTTGAACTTAATGTATCATATGCCTTTATTTGTTACAGGTGATTTACATCCACCCAATGGTTACGATTTCATCACGTCTCATATATTTCTGTGTTTGTGTGCAGAGATTTGTTGGTTTGCCTCTCATACGTGAGAGGGTGCATGTTGAATCCATTCGTTGGCATTTCCTTATGCGATTTCTCTAGAGCTCATTATGAACGACAACTCTTGTATTTAGAAGTTATCCCCCATCTAAAACGCATCAATGGTTTCTCAGGGTTTATAACTCTGAAGATGGCGCGACGCTCTGGTTCATTCCCATCTTGACCTGTGTAGGTCGAGCTCATACAAATTGGGTAAGGCACTTTTCGTTGTTCGATTTTGAGCGTCTATTTTCGTTATTTATTTACCGCTAACAATTTTTCTATCTCCTATGCACGCGTACAGGTGCTGGATTGGTTTCGATCTCTACTTCCCCATGTACTATCATTTTTCTCAGACCTCCTTTTTGTTTTAGCGCACTTTCCTTCTACTGAGCTCGTTTAGTAGGGGATTTAACTTGGTAGTTGACTTGCGCAGGTAACATAAACCTTGTGTCTTGGTCTCTTACATTGCCACAGAGAGTAATGGCGGCCTTGAAATTAACGTTGGCTTCGTTTTCCCCATGTGCAGGTCAGTATTCACCCAACACTAGCTGAAGGGCATCCATATAGCTGTGTAGTGCTCGTTAAACCGCTTAAAATTTTTATTTATGAGTTGTATAATCTAGACAATTCTATTGCTAAGTCTCGACTTGAAAAATTAATTATGGCTACTCCCGTGGCATTTCAAGGCAGTCTTCAAGCCACTGGGATTTAAACTCGTTTCTATTTTCTTGTATATTGATATGTATACCTTGGTCAAAATGATAATCGCATAGATTTATATCAATTTACCTTGTTCAACTCATGTTTTCGTTTATGAGCCGCGAGAAAGTTAATATACTATTTTCTCTTCATATTGAAATTCGGTTACATATATTCTTATTCCTCAGTTTTATTATTGCTTCCAATAATGGTTTATTCTTTCTGTCATTCTTGTATTTGCAAAGGCTTTCTGCATGGTGTAAAACATTCTCATACTGTACTAGTGTATATTTTTACTAGTTGTAGTAGCTAAATCTCTTTTAATACTTCTTGAAAATAGTACAACATATCGTCGTTTCTATTTTATACCCTTCTTATAAATGTGCACCTGATATTTGTCAAATTAATCTACAGGCAGTGTATAATTATGTATGTATGATCTGTTGTTTTACCTCCTTGACTTGGGTGCATATAATGGACTACGGTACATATACTTCAAGATACTATACTGTACCTATATTGCAATATACTATGCTATATATACACTTCACTATACTATGCTGTGGTACATATACATGTTGTTCATTTGCATAACTATCCTGTTGTCTTTTCACTTTCTGGTTTCTAATGCTAGGATGGTTCCAAAATATACTATAAATATATAGTTTCTTTCCATACAGTAGTTGTTTTCTTTTGCTAAAGTGTGGGCTGCTTGCATGCAATATAAATTTACCATTGAGCTTCTGATTATATATGAATTATCTGCTGACAATAGGATCAGTTGATACAGTACCTACTTTCATTTCTTAATACACATTGAAAATTTACAATTCCCCTTCTGCTATTTCCAAGTTTAGTACGGACAACTCAGATTTCTTTCTATCTTATATTTATACATGTTAAAATCATGCTATGAAACAAAAGCATATTAAAACCAATTTATAAAATTCTTCTGTGAAGGAATAGGTATCCACAGATTTAAACCAACACTGGTTTAAAGATTCTGTTGGATTCTCCTCCACTGATTTTAGTTCTACAACTATGCAGAATTTCAAGGGTGTATTCCTTATGATGGATTCTATTAAATGTAGAACTTATATTCTAATATAAAATTAACTTTTATATGTAGCCAATTCATATTGTATGAAGTAAACACACCAATAAATTTAAAGACATACCCCTCATGCAATTGACCAACCTCCCAACCTTAGAGTTCTTCTGTCTCCCAGAACTCACCCCCGAGCTGAGATCATCTCCTTGACACAGATCAACCTCTAATCTGTGCAAGAGCAGCTTATTTAAGCTATTGTTCCCCAAAGCATGTTTCTAATTCTGCGTCTAGAATCTCAGGATGCTTTTCTTCCTGTTTGCCGAGGCTTCCCAATTTAGGGACACTTTAAAGTTGTTTTATGCTTTTCCTCAGCTTTTCCAGCTTTTTCACCTCTTCCCAACTACTTTCCTCATCATTGGGGAAATTTAGATTCTTCCTCAAAAATCTAAATTAGAATAATTTCTTTCAAGGATTTTTTGAAAGATTCTGGGGATTAGTTTCCTTATCCATCCTCATGGATTTAGCAAGTGATCTCATAAATCTCATTTTGGTCAATCTGCACACAATCATTTTATTCATTTCCTCAAATCAAATATTTAATTACATTCACCAATTTCTTATCCTTTAGGGTCCACTCCCCTTAGGATTTAAAGTTCAAATGTCTAGCTTTGCAATTCAAACACATAAATTGGGGGTGTTACACTCAAGATAATGTGCATAAGTGGGCTAGAGTGCCTTGACATAGGTAGTGAGAGGAACATATATTTCAACTCCATTGAATTTTATATCGTGCATAATGGATCTTATTTCTGATGGTACAACAAGAGTGTCATCATCTTGCAACTCAAGATTGGACAATTTGATCTTAATTGAACAACTTCAATTTCAAAGTGTGAGTTGTATAATTCCTTCAACTTGTTTAAAGCTTCAAAGGCATTTGAAAATAGATAAATATGAAAACTCACCTCTTCATTTACAGACACTGTAATCAAGACAGAGGCATTATTGTTCTTTGTTTTCCCAGATTTCAAGATCCTTATCTAAAGTAGGTTTTTCAGGTGCATTGTCTCCTTCTCCTTCACAAACCCCTTTCCACAACTACTGAAAAATCAAGGTGTGTTTTATCTTTCAGGACCACTCATGATAGTTCTCTTTATGAAAACCAATCCAACAATAGATATAAGTGAATACATTCTCAAGAAAAATATCTTCTTTTGAAAAATAACCTCACTCTTTACTGTGCATATGGATAGTCACACCACTATATAATATATCACTTACCATTCATTATATATATATATATATATATATATATATATATATATATATTCCCATTTTTAAAATAAAATAATGTTTCATATGCCATAATGAGTTATTATCTTATAAAATAATAAGTTATATACCACCATATTCATATTATGCCCCTTTACAATATATATACCATCATAAACAAAATTCCTATGGTTCTCTGTATATGGAACATTCATAGTTCTTCCTTTATCGTATATATATATATATTATGTACTTATTATTCCCTCTTGCTTTAGGATGTAGGGACTATAGTAATTGTATTTCAACTTTCTATTACTTGGACACAAGAATCAAAGAAATTTTTAAGCTTTTAACCAAAGTTTTTGAAATGAAACAGTAATATATATATATATATATATATATATATATATATATATATATATATATATATATATATATATATATATATATATATATATATATATATATATATATATATTATTTTTTATTTTCTGAATATGTCTACTTTTATTATACCATACAAAAAGTACGTTGTTACAATTCATCACCCAAACCAGAATTTTTGAATTAGAAAATTCCGATGGGAAAATTCAAAAAATAAAAATAAAGGTTCCCTGTGAGTGGAAACCAGTGTTAGTGTCTCATGGTTTGGCAGATTTGTAGACCAAATGACAGGGTAACATGGAACCAATCTTTGGAGTCTGATGACCTAGCCTTCCTGGACTTAGAGAGGGATCTCTCTATTGGGTGCAAAGGATGTGTTATTTTTTCTATAGGGTTTTGATTTTAGGCTAGTTGTTAGGTGTAGGGTTTGTTGATTGTTTTGGTTGGGAAAGATGGTAAAATGGAATAGGTGGAGTGATATTTTTTCAAATCCATTGGGCTATGGAGTCAAGTGAAAGTCAAGAGTGTCTAAATGATGAAACAGAGTGTGTTGCAGGGCCAATTTAGCAAGGACAATGGATCCTTAAAGTGATGTATGACGTGTAGTGAACATTAATTTTGGGAAAGACTAAGAGGTATTAAACATATATATTTTGAATGTTACAATCCATGAGGTAGGGAAAATCATTAAGCTCAATAAACCATAATCTAAAGTAATAAACATCCAAGAGAAACATTCCAGTGGTACATAGAAAGCATAAGAGCTTCTAACATTAGAAAATCACCTTCAGATTTTGGGAAAACAAATAAGACAGTACAAATAACTCAATTTATGGAGAGGTAACTCCTAAACAACATATATCAAGTTATTAGGAACACTAAAACAAGTTTGCAACCATGGACAAAGGGCAAGATCAAACGAGATCTCTTTGACTTAACCTAACAATCAATATTTCACAGAAAGGCCTCAAGATAGGGTTTTGAAAACTTCAAATAAGCAAGGAATACCATGAATCATAATTTTAAGCTAGCAGAATAACCATACATGAAAAAAAAATAAAAATTTGGTGGACATAAGGAGCAGTCAATAATTCCTTAAGATGGCCAAAAGAGAAAACATAAAGGCTATAACAAACAGGAGGACGGAGGTGCCTCAAAGAAGATGTCTCAACCTATAATTTTATGTTTAATAGATTCCAAGAAACATGAAACATAATGATAAAAAAGGAAACAATATAAAAATGAGGAAAACATCACCATTCACCAAGCTATGAAATCCTGCAAACAAGCTTCTCCATCATCGAGCCAAACAAGCCATTCTTCCACTTCACAAAACCAATTTCTTCTCCAGGCTCATGAAACCATGTATATTTCTCTTCAAGCTCATAAAATGCGAGCAAAATACATAGGGGCCTCATTCTATATTTATAGAGAAAATGAGTACTAAAACCCTAAATATGGTAGGAATGTCAAATTCAACCATAAATGTCATTTATGGCCAAGAGACCATGCAAGGCCCAACACACATAATATCCTAAGAAATAAATTCCAAAATAACTATTTGCATCTAATTCTAGATTAATTAGCCTAAAAAAACTCAAAAATATATACTTGCAATAAATGAGTGTGTTTTGTTGACTTTTGGTCCAAAACACACTAGGCAGTCTCTATGCACAGTGCCATTTCAACAGACAATAGGGTCTCTTGTGGCATAGTTTTGGACCCCTTCCGGATACCGGATTTGGCTCCGTGATGGCTAGTTATAAAGCCAGATGAGTCCACTTTCTAGAAATACTTGACAATCCTAATTGAGTTCCATTTTCCTATTCAAAAACAAATTCTCCCAACACTGCTCTATGCGGATCACCTGGTCTGTAAATGAGGGAGAAAGGTCAAATTTTTTATTTTTTTGACCTTTTGAGGGGTCAAAAATGATCCAAATGATCTTGAATTTGGTGATCAAACTCCTGAAGATGAGAGGAAATAAAAAATTCAAAGTTTTCAAGCTGAGTATGCACCAATTTTTTCTGTAGCGCCTAGGGTGCTGCGCACAAAGGCCTTAAAATTTGAAAAAAACAAAATTGTTCAATTTCACCCAAAATTGGTGGAATGGTCCTTAAATAGGTCTTGGAAACCTGATGAGGAGCCTCAGCCAAAAATCCAAGGCTGTCATTCTTTTTTCCCTCTTTTAGTTTTTGATCTCTATGTGGCAATTCTGTGCGTAGCGCCGTTTTGCAGAGGGCATTTGGAGGCCTTCCCGGTGTCAGAATTGGGACAGTGATGGCGCGTTGGAAATCCTGATGAGTCTACTTTCCAAAAATTATTGTTTGTTCTTGATATAGCTCTAGTATATTATTCAAAATCCAAAATCCCAACATTGCTCTGTTTGTAGGGCCACTTCAGCAGAAAAATAGGGTGTTTTGAAACAAAGTTTTGGACCACTTCCCGATGTCAGAGTTTGTTCCATGATGGCTCGTTGGAAATCCTAATGAGCCTCATTTCCATAAATTTTTGTTTTCTCTTGATATACCTCTTGTAGCTTAGTAAAAAAGCGAAAATCCCAACATTTCTCTATGTGTAGCGCTACTTCAGTAGAAAAATAGTCATATTTGCAATCCCGTGTTTTCCTCCTTCCTGATGTCGGATTTGGATCCGTAATGGCTCGTTGGAAAGCCTGATGACTAAAATTTCCATAAATTCTTATGTTTTCTTGATCCAGCTCCTGTAGCCTAGTCATAAATCCCAAATCCCAACTTTTCTCTATGCATAGAACCACTTTAGTAGAAAAATAGGTGTACTTGCAGTGTTTTTTTGACCTGATTCTTGATGTCGGATTTGGCTATGTGATGGCTCATTGGAAATAACTTCAAGTATAGAGGTCACTTGAATCATCAAGAAAGTCATTTGGACAATCTAGCTATGAGAAAAACTGAGTTTTCCAAGGTAACTCCAGCAGTGCAGAAATTCTCTAGTGACATTTTTATTTTTTACATTGCTCCCAAACCATGATGCCTGTGTGAATTTGAAAGAGGTTTTTTGTATTGGCCCTATGAAGGATGAAAAACTCTCTCACGTTTTCCAATTCATCTATATTTGGCCAAAAACATATTTTTGAGCAAAACTGGCCCTAGGTGTGGCAAATGACTTGGCCCTTGGAATGAATCCTTGGAAAATGATGGAGGCATGATTTTTATACATTGGTATGGATTCATGATTGCTGATATCACCTACCATATGTACTTCTTCTCTGACGCCTCTTTTCCATAACAAACCCCAACTTAGTTGGAAGAGGAAATTAGGGTTTGGTGTAGGGAAATTACAACTGCCTTGTAGAGGGAGGGAATGGAGGGGTTAAGGGTTGTCTAAATTCTTAAGGAAATTTTGGGTAATAGGGATGGATTTTAGGGATTATGGGAAAGTTAAATTTCAAGGATTTAGTGAGGGGAAAGGGTCCAAATGGGAAAAACATAGGCCTAGTCTCGAAAAGTGTCAAATTGTAGCAATAGGCTAGGTTTTTTAGAAATTTAATGATGAGTTTGAGGGATAAGAGTGATGAGAAGTGTTTATGAAGGTATATTAAGGATAGGAGGATGTGTAAGAGCATCAAGACACAAGCCTTGTCCATTTTTTAACCATGGAGGTCATGAAACCAAGAAAATTTCCCTCAAAAACCCTAGTTCTCCTATCTCCCTTTCTGCAAGATGCCATCATATAGTAGCAGACATCTTACCTTACCAATTTATTCTGCTGGTTGGCCTCTTATTACTTCTACAAAAGTGTCAATATAGGCCATTACCTTATTTGTATACTTTGAAGCTGAATGGTATTCTTTTTGGAGATGATGACCTTGAAATACATGAAACCCTAATTGACCCAGTGGGGATTCTTTGACCTCTCTTTGACTGAAAATTAGTTTGGAATATTCAAGTGTAAAAAAAGAGTACTGATAAAGTGGTGTACTGAAGATCCAAAATCCAATGTACTTGATTTATATAAAGAGTCTACAGAGATAGTTTAGGGACCATCAATGCTTGAGGGACTTGGGGATCATGAGCATGAGTTAAGCTTGTAGGAAACCCTAGGTGGAAAATGGAGTTATGGGCAAGTTAATAACGGAGTGATGGGGTTATAGGTGGGAAAAATAGAATGTAGAAGAGTGGCATAAGCCCATCAAGGGTTTTTTAGAAGTGGTAGGTTAACCATGGAATGACAAAATAGTAGAATAGTGAAAATTTTCTCTAAGGATAATGAAGGCAGTGAGATTTCTAAAACTCACAATATTCAAGAATTTTGTTTTTATAAATCTAGAACCAATCTATAGTCATATACAGATAGTAAAAATTATGTATGACTAGCAGCGGCTCCGCTTGGGGAGGGCAGATATATTTCATGAGGTGTCTAGAACCTCAGAGTCTAGATCTCTGAGCTTTGAAGACCAATGCCTTACTTTCACTTTGCAAATATTTATTTCTTCATTTGCTGATGTTCTTTTGAAGCTATGATATCACAATCTGAAAAGACATGTTTTCTTCAACCTCTTTCCTACCTACCCATCTTACTTGGCCTAACATTTTTTCTTCGCTTGGGTGCACTTGGACTCTCAAACCATTGACATTTTTCTGTTTGAAAACACAAATAAAACTATCTAATTTTACCCTTATTTATTCCAAGAGTTTAGATTAGGCTAATGAACTCTCTTATTCTCTACCTAGTCTAATCATTTGTCAAGATTAATATGTTTGAAAAACTTCATTCTCTAAGCCATAAACATGAAATTGAAAGCACGGTTTAAATCAAGATTAGGCAATCTAACTTACCATGAGTTGTGGCATAAGAAAAAGCTGCACACAAACATTATTTTTCATAAAATTAAAATAGAAATATAAGGGATGTGATCTATCATTTTTTATGCATCCTCTTCTTCCTCTTTGGTTCTATTTTGAGCATATGGAACTAGTATCTTTCATTCCCTAATATATCCATTTTTTTACAAGTCAAGTTTGAATGATTTGAAAAGCTCTCTTTCACTAACTTATCGGAAATAAATTGAAAACATGTTCAACCATGATTAGGCTAGATGACTGAACAAGAATTTTTGGCACAAGTAGTGTCATTTTGGCTTGCACTCTTTCAACAACACTATTTTTTTGGGTATGGGGCTGTACCACTTTTCAAATCTTCCTTCTTTTTCTACCTTTCTTTGTTTTTTGTGTTTTTTCATTTTTTCCAAACAATCTAGAACTAAAAAGAAGCTCACAAGGCTGAGCTAATTTTTCATACCTATCTATATATCATAATCTAACCTATACATAATATACACTCTTTTGGTGAAATCTCTTTTCCAACACAGCCAATCAAGCAGATGATTCCATGAGGGATTTTTTTTCAGCACTTTGAGAGTGCTGAGGAAATAAAAAGGTCAGTTCTTCCTTACTTGTGTTCGAACAGTAGTGCCTAAAATTTTTCTCACACTTTGCAACAAACTGTTCATGGAAGAACACACTTCTCCTTCAGATTTCTCAGGGAAAGGAGAAAATGGATCTTGGAATAATAACTGATCTAGATGATTTGAGATATAAGCTTCATTCAGGACTACTCCATCATCCAGTTGGCTATGCTTGGGACTCTATTGGGAAAGAAACTCCACCTCTTCCTCATGATCATATGAACTGGTAGATTCATCATATGTGGCAATGTTATCCTCTAACAAACTTGATGTGCTTTGATAGAGTGGGCTGAAATCTATGTGAAGGCCATGATATTGATGAGAAGGAGCACTCTTAGGCAACAAATCTTCTTGAGAAAGAAGTGAAACAACTTTCTTGCGATCATCAATTTCCATGCCTTCATCCGCAATTTGTAATCCAAAGGAACTTGGTGGCTACAAATCTAGATTTAAGGAGGATTATATGTCCCAAATGATTTCCTCAATCATTTCAGGAAAATTCTCCTCATTGATAACTTTCTCAAGAAGCTCATCATCCTCCTCAATCTCGACATCAAAGTTGAAAGACTGCTAATTTCCAACTATGTGAAAGTTTTTTTCTGATGGACTGAGGTGAAGTAGAGAAAAGAGTCAGAGACTCTTCACTTACTTCAAAACTTTCAAGTCTTTCCTTATCAGTGTCATAGGTGACCTCTCTTGGTTGATTATTTCTTCCAATCTGATGATAGTGAACTTCATCCCTGAAATCAACTATTGATGGCTTTGCAAGGTTAGCTCGTGTTTGGAGAATATCATCATCATCAGATTGACCAAAATTTGGAGAATCATCAACATAAATAATTTTACCAATCAAACATATTAGGTTACCAATTTTTTCTTCTTTGAACTAATATACAAGTTTACTTTCTAATTTATGGAAAATGGTGTTAGTAGGAGGAGGAACATGAATTTTTTGTTCATATGAAGGCTTAGAGGCTGGCTGAATGTTTAGCATCTGATTTATTTCCTCTTCAGTAAAAAGAGGAGAAATTTTTCTCTTTCTTTGGATAGAAGTACCGTAGTTCTCTTTATCTTGTGAAGGTTGATTTTGAGGCTGAATGTTTTCTTGAGCCTCACCTAAAAGACACGGTGAATCATTATTTGTGCCTTCAGAGAGATTCTATGGGTTTCTTCTATTTCTTGATTGGGTTCTAACTCCTCTAGGTTGTCATGATAGTTATCTTGAGAATGAAATGTATGGAGTTCTAATAAATCTTCAGTATGCCAATTCCCTAAATCCTTGTCAATGTTTACAAGGTGTTGTATGAAATCTTCAGATCGATCACAAAAATTTTCAGCTAATGATAAATATGGACAATATTCTTTATAATGTTCATAAAACACCTTGTGGAAATATTTCAAGGAAAACAAGCTACCAGATCTTAGCCATTCATACCATTCTCTTGCCTTAGCCTTTAGAGTTTCCATAAACATTTTCATGAGGCAGTCCTCATGCCATTCAACCTTTAACCTCTATACATGTATATGAAATTGGATGAGGTGTAACAAGGGGTCATCAATTTTTTCATCTTGAAATATAGGTAGGTTTTTCATCCAATTTTTTTGAGGAATTTTGTGTGGGAATATAGGGATATGATCTCTACTCATTCAAGCATATCTGCTTTGTATCCTTGGATCCATTTTTTTTAATGAGAAAGGGTCACTGTGTTTCTTCAACCAGTCTAGATTCCTCTACCAGTGGAGTTATTAGGTCTATTGAGGGTTGTGGATTCGCTAGGTGGAAGTTTTCAACTTTTTTGTCCATCATCAACATGATTAGGATTGCTTAATGCATTCCCACAGGAGTCTATGAGAACTAGTGGGGTCAACATTACTATTGAGGACCAGTGGAGTTTCCAGGTGGATGATACTTACTATCTTAAGGGTGTGTTTGTTTTCCACCATCAACAACTGAATAACAATATAAGGAAGTTTGCAGGTTTTCTGAGTTCCTAGGGATGTCTAAGATGTTATCTTCTTATAATTTCGTACCGTGATCTCCAAAATGTTAGTGTGGTGATGAGGTGGAAAAATGATCACAAGATACTCTTTAACAAGGGATTCTAGAGTCCTACGAGATACTTATATTGTCGCTAACTCAGAAAGTCCCACCGTGATTGCCAGAATGTTAGTGTCCTATGATTTGGCAGATTGGCAGATCAAATGACAGGGTCACATGGAACCAAGCTTTGGATTCCAAGGACCTAGCCTTCCTGGACTCAAAGAGGGATATCTCTATTGAGTGCAAACGATGTGTTCTTTTTTCTATAGGGTTTTGATTTTAGGCTAGTTGTTAGGTGTAGTGTTTATTGATTGTTTTGGTTTGGAAATATGGTCAAATGGAATAGGTGGAGTGAGAGTATGTCAAATCCATTGGGCTGTCGAGTCAAGTGAAAGTCAAGAGTATCTAAATGATGAAACAGAGTGTGTTGTAGGGTCGATTTAGCAAGGTCAATGGATCCTTAAAGTGATGTATGATGTGTAGTGAACATTAAGTTTGGGAATGCCTAAGACGTCTTAAACATATATAGTTTAAAATTTATAATCCATGAGGTGTGGAAAACCACTAAGCTCAATAAACCATAATATAAACTAATAAACATCCAAGAGAAACATTCCAGTGATACATAGAAAGCATAAGAGCTTCTAACTTTAGAAAAAGGGCAATAGATAAAGGGGAATATCGAACGATACCTCTTTGGCTTAACCTAACAATCAATATTTGACATAAAAGCTTCAAGATAGGGTTTTGAAAGCTTCAAATAAGAAAGGAATACCATGAACCATAGTTGTAAGCTGGCATACTAACCAAACATGAAACAAAAACATTTTGTGGTCGACCTAAGGAGCAGTCAAGAATTCCTTAAGATGGCCAAAAGAGAAAACATAAAGGCTATAACAAACAGGAGGACTCAAGTGCCTCAAAGAACATGTATCAACCTATACATTTATGTCTAATAGCTGCCAAGAAACATATAACATAATAATAAGAAAAGAAACAATAGAAAAATTAGGAAAAACACCACCATTCACCAAGCTATGGAATCTTACAAACAAGCTTCTCCATCATCGTAGAAAACAAGCCATTCATCCACTTCACAAAACTAATTTCTTCTCCAAGCTCATGAAACCATGTATATTTCTCTTCAATCTCATGAAATGCCAACAAAATAGATAGGGGCCTCATGCTTGATTTATGGAGCAAATGAGGAATAAACTCGTAAATATGGTAGGAGAATGTCAAATTCAACCATAAATGTCATTTATGGCCAAGAGACCATGCAAGGCCCAAGGCACACAATATCCTAAGAAATAAATGACAAAATAACTATTTGCACCCAATTCTAGAGTGATTAGCCACAAAAAACTCAAAAATATCTATTTTCAATAAATGAGTGTGTTTTTTTTACTATTGGTCCAAAACACACTAGGCAGTCTTTCTGCGCAGTGCCATTTCAATAGAAAATAAGGTCTCTTGTCGCCGAGTTTTGGACCCCTTCCCGATACCGGATTTGGCTTCGTGATGGTTCATCGGAAAGAAATATGAGTCTAATTTCCAGAAGGTCTTGATTTGTCCTTATTGGGTTCCATTTTTCTATTCAAAAACCAATTCTCCAAAAACTTCTTCGTGCGCAGCACCTAGTCTGAAAATGGGGTAGAAAGGTCAAAAGTTTGATGTTTTTGGACCTTTTAAAGGGTCAAAAATGTTCCAAATGATCTAAAATTTGGTGAGAAAACTTTTGGTGATGAGAGGAATCTAAAAATATAAATTTTTTAAGTTGAGGATGCACCAAATTTGTGCATAGCGCCTAGAGTGCTGCACACAGAGGCCTCAAAATTTCTAAAAAACAAAAATTTGTTCAATTTTGCCCAAAATTGGTGGAATGGTCCTTCAAGAGGTCTTGGACACTTTTTGAGAAGCCTCAGCCAAAAATCCAAGGCTATCCTTCTCCTTTTCATATTTTAGGTTTTTGATCTCTATGTGGCAATTCTGGCAAAACTTCTCCTATGCACAGTGCCATTTTGCAGAGGGCATCTAGAGGTCTTTCCGGTGTCAGAATTGGGCCTGTGATGGCTCTTTGGAAAGCATCATGAGTATAATTTTTATAAATTCTTGTGTTTTACTGACCCATCTCCTGTATCTTATTCAGAATCCATTATCCCATCATTGCTCTGTGCGTAGAGCCACTTCAGCAGAAAAATAGGTTGTTTTGCAACCAAGTTTTGACCACTTCTCAATATTGGATTTGTCTCCATGATGGCTCGTTGGAAATAATGATGAGTCTAACTTCCCTAAATGCTTATTTTTTCTTGATCTAGATCTAGTAGCTTAGTCAAAAATCAAAAAGCAAAACGCTGTTCTGTGCATAGCGCCACTTCAGCAGAAAAATAGGTGTAGTTGCAGTCCTAGTTTGACCTCCTTCCCGATGTCAGATTTGGCTCAGTGATGGCTCGTTGGAAAGCATGGTGAGTTGAATTTCCTAAAATTATTGTTTTTTCTTGATCTATATACTGTAGCACAGTCAAAAATCCAAAATCCAAACATTTCTTTGTGCGTAGCGCCACCTCAGCAGAAAAATAGGTGTACTTGCAGTGTTGTTTTGACCTCCTTCCCGATGTTGGATTTGACTCCGTGATGGATTTTTGGGAATAAAATAAAGTATAGTGGTCATTTTAATCATCAATAAAGTGATTGGGACACTCCAGCTATGAAAAAAAACTTTTTTTTCCATGGTCACTCTAGCAGTGCAAAAATTCTCTGGTGACACCTTTATGCTTGACATTGCTCCCAAACCATGATACATTTGTACAAAATGAAGGAGGTTTTTCGTCTTGTCCATATTTTGGATAAAAACCTCTCTCATATTTTCCAAATTCATCTCGGTTTTTTGAAAAAACATATTTTTGAGAAAAACTGGCCCTAGTTGTGGCAAATGACTTGGCCCTTAGAATGAATTCTTTGAAAATGATGGAGGCATGATGTTTATTCATTGGTATGGCTTCATTATTTCTGATATTACCTACCATATTGATCTTCTACTCTGATGCCTCTTTTCCATAGCAAACCCTATCTTAGTTGGGAGAGGAAATTAGGGTTGGGTGTAGGGAAATTAGGACTGCCTTGTAGAGGGAGGGGAATGAAGGGGTTAAGGGTTGTCTAAATTATTGGGGAAATTTTTGGGAATAGATATGGAAGTTAGGGAGTATGGGAAAGTGGAATTTCAAGGATTTAGTGAGGGTAAAGGGTCCAAAAAGGAAAAACATAGGCCTAGTCTCGAAAAGTGTCAAATTGTATCAATAGGTTAGGTTTTGTAGAAAAATGATGATTTTGAGTGACAGGAGTGATGGGAAGTGTTTATGAAGGTATATTATGGATAGGAGAAGGAGGTGTAATAGAATTAGGATACAAGCCTTGTCAAATTTTTAACCATGGAGTTCATGAAACCAAGAAAATTTCCCTAAAAAACCCTAGTATTCATGTCTCCCTTGCTACACGATGCCATCATTGAGTAACAGACCTCTTACCTTACCAATTTATTCTGCTAGTTAGCCACTTATTACTTCTGCAAAAATTTTAAGATATCCCATTACCTTATGTGCAGACTTTGAAGCTGAATGGTAGTCTTTCTGGAGATGATGACCTTGAAATACATGAAATCCTAATTGACTCAGTGGGGATTCTTTGACCTTTATTTGACTGAAAATTGGTTTGGAATCTTCAAGTGTAAAACATAATATTGAAAAAGTGGTTTATTGAAAATCCAAAATCCAATTTACTTTATCTATCTAAAGAGTCTACAGAGATAGTTTAGGGACTATTAATACTTCAGGGACTTGGGGATCATGGGCATGAGTTAAGCTTGTAGGAAACCCTAGCTAGAAAATGAAGTTATGGGCAAGGTAAAAAATGAATGAGGTGGTTATAGGTGGGAAAAATAGGATGTAGATGAGTGGAATAATCCCATGAGGGGTTTTTTAGAAGTGGTAGGTTGACCATGGAATGACAGAATAGTAGAATAGTGAAAAATTGCTCTAAGGGTAATAAAGGCAGTGAGATTTCTAAAACTCACAATATTCAAGGATTTTGTTTTTAGAAATATAGAACCAATCTATAGTCATCTAAAGATAGTAAAAATTATGGATGACTAACAACCAGCGCAAGAACTAGTACAAGTAGAATAAAAATTGCTGCCCCTCGAGGGGAAACCAACATTAGACAAAACGACCCCATAACTAGATATCGAGTGCAAAAAGTAAAGAAAAAAAAATATGACATGCTTGTAAAAAATATGAGGAAATAGAACCATAGCTATCGGCATGCTTTTCCTTTTCATCCATAGTAGGCTAGGGAGGATTCTCTTCCTCAATGAAGCACCCATATTTGTCCTCTATTTTGGGTTTCTCTGGTGTTGAAGTCGAATGGGAACCTCAAGCAATATCTTTATCATTGTCAGTGGAACTACTAATTCCACCACTAATAAAGGAATCCTCTGTTGTCTTGATAGGCAAGGATACCATATTTTGAGGTTCCTTCTAAAAGGAGGGGGGATAGGGTGAATTTACGACATCATTTCCTAAACCACCAAACCAGAATATATAAGGCGCTTCCAATTCCATGGATAAATACATAGAGCAACCTGCTGATACATGGATGTGTTGTCGAGATGGCATGCCACGACCTCCTCCTCTGCGATAATGCATGCAGTGTCGTCAAATCATAGAGGTTGAATTGGGGGATTGCGGAAGGATGGAATGAGGTGAACTAGTAGGGTGATAGAGCCGATCATGGAGAAAAAGGGTAGGGATGGGGGGGAGGCACTGCAAGAGGGACGGAGCCACAACAAAGGTTTCCAAAGTGAGAGGGCATAACCGAATGGGGAGAGCCACAATAGAATTTGATAGAGAGAAATCCGAAATGAGCAGAGAGACTAATAGAAGATTGCTACGAAGGGGTAGCTCCATGGCCCATAAATGGCATGGGCTACCTGCAGTGACGACAGGATGAATTGAAGTCATGATGAGTGAAATGAAGGGCAGTAATTTCGACATGCTCTAGGTTGGTGAATTTAATGGCTCCCTCACCTGGGCCATGTGCTTCCTCATGGCAAGGATTACTACCTGGTGTTGGTGAGGCCAAGTGGTAGGCCGATCTAGTAGGCATCCACATCTGGGAAAAATATTTTTATGTTTAACCAATGTTTTTTAAGTCTTTTTCTTTTGACCAATCAAAATAATCACCATCTTATTGGACTCATACATAGGCGGTATGAGGTAAAATAGGAAAAATAGCTAGGGGAAGGACAATTATTAAAATATTTTCAAATCAAATGAACTAATACTATCTTTCCTCAACATTAGTTCTGCAATATTTTATGTTAAGAAAAAATATATCTTATACTACTCAAAAGTGAAAGCTATATTTTGTTAAGAAGTAAACACATATGGAACATGTGTCAATAAAGATATATTTTTGAATAAGTAGAGATATGTCCCCATTTGTCTCAATCAAGCTATATGTGTCGCCTCTAATACTAGTAGAACCTAATGTACTACATGAGGCCTTTGACTCAAGGGTTTCACCTGAAGAGATTTGGACTCTGGGGTTTCATCGAGTTGACCGTGGCTTGCAATTCTCTCAGTCATCATCTTTGCAGGAATTTTTTTCCCTACAAAGTAACTGTAGACTTTCAACAATTTATTTTTTATTATAAGTTTTCTATTTCATTTTCTCTAGGGTTTCATTTTCCTCCATTGATTCAATACCTTTTGACTATATCCTATACATGGCTTGAATAGCTAGTGGGTATAATTTTGACATAACTTAAACAATTTTTGGCTCTCTGGTTTCATAGCCTTTTAAAAACATTTCTATTTCATATCTTTCAGCTTTGGGGTTTCATTTGCAACCATAGTTTCATTTGAAATTTTCATGACTCATGTCACAAGAGAAGACCAAGACTTCCATGAGAACAATTTAGGGTTTTTGTTTTAGAATATTTCATGGTTATGGTCTAATAAATATTGTTATTTTACCACTCCAGTCATATGAGTGAAGGCATGAAGGTCTTTGACATATTCTATCTAGAACCATAGTGTTGGGCTTCAAATAATCATTCACTTCCATTACGTTTTCACTTACATTTCCATATTATCACCTTCACTACACCTACATTTCATTATGTTTACCTTACCATTACCACTATTAGGTTACATTTATGTTTTTCCAAACTTTATTAATTCTTAGTATTTTTAAGTGAATTTGTTGTTAAAAATTAGAAAATAATCTGCACATACTTATACGTAACAAGTCAAATGAGTTTGTTTCCATGTGTAGGTTAAAATGAAGCTTCCAACAGACCCTTATGTGGCCTCCTAAAGCCAAATTCGAATTTGGATGGAGAAGATCATGGAATCATAAGGATATGTGTCTCATTTCCTATTTCTATTGTAACTCTAAGAAGACATGTGCCTTATTACTTAATATTTGGATTATAACTCTAGAGATATAGGGAGAGATTCATGGACTCTCATTAATGAGATAGCTTCTCATTTTTTGTATAAATAGGGGAAGATTTCTCCTATCAAATCATGTGTCAAAATTAAAGTTATGATCAAGATTTCAATACAGAATTAGATTGTGGCACCTCAATCATGAATGTTCCTTCGTTTTGATTGGGTTTTTCTTACATGTGGAACATATTGATTTACCATCTCTCATACTTTTAGACTAGCTTCTTAAAATATGTGAGATTTACTTGATTATATATATTAAAGTTTATTTTCTTTATTAGTATTAGTTTTAGAATAACCGTGTAATCATTGTTCTTCTGAAACATTTCATGAGGATACATCTTTCTATTTTCAAATTGAACTAAGTTTGAAGCAATAAGAATTCACAGTTATATAGTATCTTCTACTGTTTTGTCAATTTCTTTCCAAGATTAGAAATATCAATTAATTGTATCAATGGATTTTCTTAAAGGTCATTTCAATATGATTATTATAAA
The DNA here is from genome assembly GCA_034641835.2 of Pinus albicaulis. Taxonomy (NCBI): domain Eukaryota; kingdom Viridiplantae; phylum Streptophyta; class Pinopsida; order Pinales; family Pinaceae; genus Pinus; species Pinus albicaulis. The sequence continues at coordinate 1,627,866,163 of CM076578.1, forward strand.
CTAAATGATTGAATGTATAATTCATACAGTTATTGAGTCTTTCCTCTGCACATTTTACTTGCTTTCTAGGATCTTAGAAACTAAGGTATAATTGATTTCTTACACAACATCTCAAGAGGTTAATACTTCATATTGAATGTTGGAGTAAATCAAAACATACATTATTTAACTTCAATGCTTTTTACATTTTCTTTAGATCTTGATTTATTTGCATCACTACTGTTCCTAAAGGTCATTCCAAGAAGTTTATTTTATCATATTTGTAGATTAGACGATTGAATATTTAGTTCATGCAATTATCTAGTTTTTCCCTTTGCATACTTTAATTTCTTTTCTAGATCATTAGGTATAGTTGGTTACTTAACATCATCTCAAGACGGTGACACTTTATATTGAATGTTGGAGTAACTAAATATACATTAGGTGTTTTCCTTTACATGTTTTGAAATGTTTTCTTAGATTTAAATTTCAATTCTTTCAAGTGTGATTGTGCGCGCTATATTTTTTTTTAATTTTCTTTCTTTATTTCAGTTACTTGATTTCATAGGTTAGTTGAATTTCATTTTCATTATTTTATTTCATAGATTAGATTAATTGGTTTTCATTATTCCGTAGTTAGATTGATATAAACTGAAAGATAATTTCTAGCACATACAGTGCACACATGTTTCACAAGCTTATGAAACCCACGGGTTGACAAATTAAATGACATGAAATTATTTTTCCCCAACACAGTCACTAGAAATGTGGAACAGCAACATCGAAAAAGTTCAAATGGAAAATAACTTGTAGACTCCAGATATAGCTTCTTTTTTGTAGAATAAAACAACGAATGGTGTTCCAAGTTTTTAATTTGTAATTTTAAATTTATATATGTAGAGTTATCACCCTTCTATTTAAATTCAATTAGATTCGCTCTCTAGTTAACTTGTAATTTATGTTTCCCTCTTGTTCTCTGTTGCATTTTCGAATACTGAAGTTCGCTCCAGCCACTACAACCATATTTTTTTCTTAATCATAGGTATATTTCTTGATTTAGTAGCAGTTAGTCCATCAACTGTAAAAAAAAATTTACAACTCCTAAATTATGAAAACAATTTTTTATTCTAACCTCCTTTAGTTATTTTCTCATGTTTTACATAGGGGTTTACCTGCTCTAGTGTTTTGCCTCAGTTTTGTGGGAGAGTTGTCTTCAAGACGAACTTATGTTAAAATCTAATGGGTTTCTTAAATAAAATTTATGCCTTCTTTTATTCTTAATAAATTCCAACCATCTCACTAAAATAACGAGGTTTTGAAAATCGATATAATATTCTAGCTTCAACTTACCTTTTTTTTTCAAGAAAAGCTTCAACTTACTTATTATACCTAAAGACGACTATTTTGAAGAAATTCAGTAACAACAATACATTTACTTAAACTATTATGGAGAGCCCTTCACGTTTAGTTTCACTTCATATCCTATCATGTCGATTAGAGAAATAAATAAAAGGGTTATCAAAACCAATGACTTCATAGCAGGAAAACATGCCCTTTCTTTCCTCCACACCTAAATTTTTTATTCCCTTCAACTTATTACTTAAAATTGTAGGCCTATCTATTTATTTTATTGAATTTTCAATTGAATAACATTTATTCCCTTTCTCACCAGTGTTTGGTGTTAAATATCTAATACTGTTGGAAATAATTCTTCCATTGATTGTTCTTTTATATTATATGTATATGGCTACATTGGTTTAGTTTATAGAGGATAAACATATAAACTACTATGATTCTGATCGCTTGCAATTTTTCATTTTTTATTTATATATATGTATATTTTTTTTCAGATACTCCTTATTGAACCCAGTTTCATTTCTAGAATTCGTTCTTATTCCAAACCCCTAGACAATTGTTATCCCCCTTCCCCATTACATCTTTCTTAGATCTTATAAAATACCTTACATTATATTTCAAATAATTCCCATTCCAGCAATTAGAGTTTATGGGATTTGAGCTTGTCCCTACACTATGGGGATGAATTTGTCATGAATTTCGATATGGTGCATCATATAAAATATCACCGGTCATTTATCTCTATGAAAAAATACAAAATGTTCATGCATGATTTATCTCTATGAAACAATACAAAATTTTCATGAATGAATTTAAAAGGGTGTGCAAACAAGATCCATACAATGCCAATTAATCCATCCAGGAAAGTAGAAATACCAGTGTCAGTGCTAAAGCTTTGATATTCTACTAAGCTTGCCATCACTTAGATCCTAACAAGTGAAAGGAATAACAAAAAACCAACATATATTAAAAATATAAGCCTAATTCCTTATCAAAATACAAGAGGTTACATGCCCAAATTCTTGATCCAAATGAGAAAAAAGGTAAAGTCGAGTGAATTGAGCAAATTCAACTAAATAAAATTACACCTATTTCTGCATCAAGGGAAAATAAAAATCAACTCATTCCTTTTGTGATAACCTAAAATCATATCAACACATGTTCCATGGATGACATTCAAAATTAAAATATCTTAGGAAGTTGCATCAGAACAAATTTCTTAGGAATTTGCATCATCTAGTTATTCTAGCTTTTTGGTTGAAACAAGAACTATAAAACCTAGCAACATGATCTGTTGTAAATCCATTACAGTTAGTCATGAACACTGTCTTGATATTTCTAAAAATATCATGTTCACAAAAATGTCTTTTCCCTATAAAAATATCAAACTCATCACGAAACAACAGTGTAATGAAGAAGGAACAGAAGAAAACAAAGAAATGTTTTATGCCAGACTAGGTGGTAGTCATTACATTATTTAGCTCCGCCTAAAATTGAAGTGTGTCTAACATGCATTATTTCTCCCATTCGAAAAGTATTTCTTACCACCATGTCACCCAAAAATAAAAATTTAACATATCGAGGATCACATATATTATTTTATATTTAAAATTAATGAAAAAAATCTTGGGTTTGAAACTAAATCTGTGCACAAACCTATGCATGGGACTAGTATCGTCGGAATTAATATTTAAATTAATATTCTTCCCAATATATAAAAAAAATCTTAATATTATATAGCCTGTGCTAAGATCCTATATATGTTTCTTATATCTAATTTTCGTGTGATTGTGTCCAATATATTTTATTATCTCAGACATGTCAAATTATTTTTCCTCTGATTGCATCGATCAAATTTGATTATCTCCAACATGCTAAATTCTATGTTAGGCTCCCGTGTCATGATATCTAATATTCTTTTTATTCCATCCAACAAATTTTCTTATCTTGAACATGTAAATTATATAATAGATTCCTATATCTTTTCATGATATTCAATATATTTTTTGGCTTGATATTTAATATTAAGATCATATATCTATGTCTTATATCTAATTTTTTCGTGTGATTATGTTCAGAAAATTTGCTTATCTCGGACATGTCAAATTCCATGTTAGGCTCTTGTGTCATGATATCTAATATTCTTGTGACTGCGTCCAAAAAATTTTCTTAACTCAAACATTTCAAATTAGATTTCTATATATGTGTATTGATATTCCATATAATTTGTGGCTTTATATTTAATATCACACTGATTGCTATGGTTGTGTCAAGAACATTTTAGTGTAGAAACACTCCGAACTTCTTCTTTTTCATGTTGGTTAATTGAGTGATTCAAAATTGAAACTGTGTTACATCACTATGAGCACTATATATTGCTGCAGTTCATTCCACACATATTAAAATATAAGATTTTTTTTATTATATAAATTAAAAACCTAGGTAATTTTGTGTATGGTTTTTCAGGATAGAAAAGTTGGTTGAGCTCGATAACAAATTTAACTGGATCTTTATCACACCATAAATATTTTCACTTATATCTTCTAAGCGCATAGAATTTTTAGAGCAATTGCAATTACAGTCTAAAACAATTTATAATATAATAATGTAAATTTACGCTTTAAATCAAATTATTATGAAAAAACTTGAATAACTCACATAAAAAAAAGCAAAAACTAGTTGTACAGTTCAAGCCCCTATAAATTATGAGATTCTAATGATTAGTGTCTATATATATAATTAGCTATGTAGGTTAAGATCAATCTAATACATTAAGGGAACTTAAGCCAAAAAGAAAAATTTCAAAGGGAGGGACTTGTTTTTTCACAGCTTCCCTTGTAATATATTGAAGTTCCCAGCTTCCCTTGTTATATATTGAAGCCATTGTATGTCCTGTACAAAAATTAATTTTCCATATGAAATGGAATTCAAATCATATAAGAATTAAATGGTATTCAATGCACATGATAATGCATAACTATAATCATAGGTACGCATCATTAATATACCATGTATACACACTGTTATCACTCCAATAATTCTCAAGAGTTGTAAGATTTTTTATTTTTAGTTTAAAGATTATTAGAGGTATCCACAAAGCTAATTTTAAGCCTTAGGATGTATACTTCCTAATGTTCAGAGAGGCCTCTTAATATACGATTTATCTTTGTTAATTGTATTTGATTTTAAGCTACTTATGTAGGGTAAATTGGTTTTGGATTTTGATTTTATTTGGTGGTGAAATCAGTTACTCAGATGGCTAGATGTAGGCCTGTATTCCATTTTTCTAATGGAGTTAATGTGTCAAGCAGTCAGATCAGGATCAAGTTCTAAAGGGAAATGTTTATAGGGAAAGATAGATGATTTACTTGAGATCTTCAAGGCTGATGATGAAAATGGTTTCAATCGGGGTAAGAGAGCAGTTAAGGGTTCTCAAATCTAGATAATGAGTGAAAATGTAGGGGTCAATCGAAACTAGGGAGAAATTAAGGGTTCCTTAGTCTAGATATCAATAGAAAACATGTAAATGATAAATAGTTCAAGACAAAGTGCTTTTAACATATCCTAAAATAACAATTCCTGATTTATCATTTAGATTTAGAACGTGTTCAAGTATTGATGAAAAAAATAAGAAATTTAACAAGGAAACAAGTGAAAATACTTCACTGTAGTGGTCCAACACATGAGTCATGTAATATTCAATGCTTTATTTCTTTAATCCAGTTTGCTGACTTGAAATTGGTACAATCACCCTTAGGTTCATATTAGTAAAACTATAGAAATTTTCAACAATTCATCCACCCTCAATAATTCTAAATGAGAAGTATTTATAAAAAAACACTTTACAAAATATCCTAAAAAAAGTTAGGAATTATTCATGGAAAAGAAATATCTTCATGCAAGAAGATAGTGACAGCTTTCTAACTAATGCTAGATTTCCCTTTTTAATTGAAATTACTTGTTTGTTGTCTTGATTTTGTTACAAATTTCTCCCTTTGTTGTTCAACGAAGGCTCCAGCTGGATAGTGAGGCATCTTTCATGCTGGCATATTTATCTGTGCATTGTAATTTTTTATTTACTTTAAACTTTGACCTTGAACTGATACTCTTTATCGTGATACTCTTTCACTGATACTCTGTAACTGTAAATGTAAAAACAAAAAGCTTTGTTTTATTTTTTACTGTTTTGTACTTACTAGAATTTTATTTCACAGTAATTTAGTAAGTTTTTCCCAAATTTCAACCTCGGGCACTTATATCTTCATCATCCTTCTAAAAATATCAACAAATTCAGTATACTTTGAGAATGTGGGCTTCTAAAAAATACGTGTTTCACCTCATGCCTTAGGTAAAATAAATTCTCCAAATTCTTATAGATTACCTTCCCTGTTGGAATACCATGTGAGGTAGGGAGATTATCATGATATTTGGCAACTTCTCTCATTTGTTTTTCATAGTCATCCTGCTTCATTAGTTTGTCATGAATAAAAATGGATTTGGAAGGCCTTTTTGCGTTAGGACATCAAATTTCATCATAAACCTTGTGATAGGCACCTCCATGTTTTGCCATTTTTCTTCTAACTGTATCATCAAATTATTTTCATAAGTTACCTTCCTAAATTCTAGGATGGTCTCTGTTCTTTCACTAATACGAATTTCTTCTAACTCTTGTATGTTCTTAGAATTTAGAAACTTGATGATTTCAAGGGTTTCTTTAGCTTTCTTACCAAGTTCTTCTTTGATCTTCTGGATTGCTTCTTTTGTTGATTTGAATAAATTTTTCTACTCATATATAACATAGTTTGATGGCCAAATATAATTGAATGCTTCAATGATATTGGCCCATAGCTGTTGTCTTATTTGAGACATGAGTTCTTTCAATGTTAGATCTTTTTATAACTTTTTCAACTGATCATTTAATCTGTTTTCTCTTTGTTCTTCATTCTTATGCATTAGCTTCGCAAGTTTTAACATCTTCAAGACCTTTAAGTTGTTATTTAAGTCTGTTTATCTCATTAGCCTAAATATACATGTCCCGTGTTATCACCAAATTGAGTCTTTTTGGGTTACTTTAATGGTCAATTTGGAGTAACTATTTCAAACCACTTGTAACTAGAAGTTAGCCTTTCCATCTTGAGAGGGCTCTCTCAAAAGGATAAAGGATAATTCCAAGTTACAAGTGGTTTGAAATAGTTACTCCAAGCTAACCACTAAATCATCCCAACAAGACTCAATTTGGTGATAATATTTTGGTGTCGTTGGAAGGGAGCCCGAAGGAATACATTTCTAGAAATTTTGAAGCTGAACTCTTGAAACTAGTAGGAGCTCAGAATATGTTCGAGACTGCAACTATATTGGCGAATCCATTTTTGAAGAATTCAAATTTTCATAGATTCATGGTGATTCAACTAGACTTATGAAGAACTCAGATGCTGCCACTCTTGTTTCAAGGTATGCATGTATAGAGTTTTCAAAAATTTATGGCTTCCCAAATCATTTTTCCAACGATGCATATTTTTTAAGGAATGGTCCAAAATTCAATGGGGAAGATTTGAGTTTGAGCTTTCAATATATATCATATTTCCATGACTTTACTGAGCTTCTTAGATTCATACATGAAGATATTTTCATCATATTGTTCTATGATTCATTTCAGGGGAAATGTAAAAGATGGATTGAAAGCTTTCTTATCAGATCTATTAAGTCATTTGTTAAGTTTTGGCTTATTTTTGTGGAAACATGGATGGAAAGAACAGAGTTGGTGGCGGAATCCCCTTCCATTAAAGGTTTTAAACAATGGAATGATGATGACACTAATGAGGAACTGGATGAAAATTTTTCTTTGTCCTTGTCTTCTTATTTAAAGTCATTTAATTGCAAGTCAGAAGATAAGATTCAATTTTTGGATGAAGTTGCTACGAACATTGAGAAATATATTGAAGTTTTAGAAGACCAAATTCAATCATATAGTATTCATGATTAGGATTAGTCTTTTCTAATGTTTTTCATGCCAATATACAAAGAGAAGGTGTTGCTACCTTTCTCTTTTGAGATTGAGAAAAAAATACCTTGTTTTTGAGAATCAGTTTGATAGCACACAAATGAAATATTGTGTTGCTCAGAAAATCATATATGAGTTTTCCAAAGCTGCAAAATGTCTTGAGAATCATCAAACATATTATGTCTTCTATGATCCTATAGTTGACTACATGGAGGAGTTCTACAGTCCAAATTTCTAGTTATATATTCATTATGAAGACGACATAAATCCTATGTTGCCTTGGTCATTTCAGCATCCTAATTACTTTTGGTTTAATCGTAGTAAAGAGGTTCAAGTGTCAGATCACATCAATGACTGGCTTCATTGGGAATTTTATATTGCTTGAATAAGACATGAAGATTGCAGTTGTTAGGGTAAGTAGGAGCATGTGTGAATAAGCTCAAGTAGACTGAGCATCTTTTCAGTATGTATAGATTTTGTTTTTCATAAGTAATCTTCAAGGCTGAGCCCAAGAAGAAGGCCATAAGAACTTGGCGATGTTTTCATAAATTTTAGAGTTTTTATTTCCAAGAAGATGGACAACACTGAAGCTACAGGTTCTTTAGTGTACCATAGGGGCACACTATCCCAAGTGGAGCCACTGTTATCAATCATAATTTTTTGATTCATCACTTGACATGGTCATATAGTTCAATCCTTCAAAAGGGTAATTTCTCCTTAAAAAAATTTCAAGTTGGCATAGGAAATTTCATTTTTTCGTATTTAACCTATCTTAAGTTTCAAGACCACCCTCATTTCATCTCAAAACCACATCCATATAGGACACATCATGTTCCATCAGTCATCATTTTCTAACATGTTTGATTTCCAAATATTACAACTCCGAAAAAAGGTCATTTTAGCCAGGAATCCCTACTTTCATAGCGAATTCAGTGTAAAATAGGCAGAAAACGATACGGATTTGTTGATAGTTTCGTAGCAAATATGAAGCATTTCTTTTTCTTATGACTTTGAGTAGTCAAACTCAAGGGCAGTTTCTGGGAAAACAGAGAAGTATTTTAAGAACCTGAGAGAGGTGAAATTCAAGAACATATCAAATAATAATAACCTCTTTCAATTTTCTCAAATATACTAAACATTTAGAGGTACAGGGATGTCTTTCAGCCCTATTTTCAGAATGCAAAATTTTCTTGTTTTATACATATTTTTAGAATGCATATTCAGGATATTTGGAGATGTTTTTTAAAATACCAAGAGATTTTTTTCTTCAATACACGCTGAACTAGAAAAGACTCCTTCAATTTTTCAATATCTATCAATTCTAGGTAGATAGGAGCTCATCTCTAAACCCTATGTTTTCAGAAAAAACAAAGTCATTTTAGTGAGGAATAAACTTGCGAAAGGTGAAAAGGATTTTTTTTGAAGAGGAAACACCTCAAGGATCTTAAATTTAGTTTTATTATGTTTATTAGGTTAATGGCATGTTGAAGACCAATTTTCTATAGCTAGAGGTTACTTTTTGGAGGCAAAGACAAAATCTGGAAATTGCACAGTTTTCCACAGTTTCGCAGTGTTTCCTAAAGCCAGGAAAACGCTATGAAAACACCTGTAGCTATAATTTTACCTCTAAAACAATTTTTTTTAGCTTTCAAGGAGAGGAAATGGTAGTGATGAGGTATCAAGTCATGATGGAGACCCTGGAATAGCCAAAAAGTAGAAATTTCAAGTGAGAAAACTATTTTTGGATGCTACGAAAGTTCCCTATTTTTATAGTGAGTTGTTTTTGAAGGTTTCTGAGGAAATGAAAAAATAATTTTGGAAATATGAAAGAGAATTTTCTTCACCATAGTTCTATCTACAAAGACCTCTTTCAGTTTCTACAAATCCATCAGGTTTTGGAAATTATACACTCATCTTTGAAGCCTATTGTTTTAGAATTTTCACTAATGAGATTTATGAGAAAATTGTAAAAATTTGACTTGGAGGAGGTCAAGCTCAGCATCCACGTGGCATAATGACACATCAGAAATGTATTCCACTTACCGAATTAGTGTTTTGTAGTTGATAATGGTTATTAAATTTATTTGTTGAACTATTAATGAAAGAAGAGTCCTTTTTGTATTCAAACTCCGCAAAACAGAAATATTCTTAGGAAGTCTCAAGGTGATGGAATCATGTTTGAAATATGTCTCTGAGGTGGGAATTCGGAGCTATAAAGGTGGCATATCATTTGAATTAGTCTTCATTCAATAAAGGATATATATTTTAGAGTTAGAAAGGGTTGGGAGATGTCATGAAGCCACTACCCTTGTAATATTTGTCTATTAATAATATAGAGTTGCAACAACTAATTTCAGACCTCAGATTCATCTATGTGTTCTTATGTATGTTTCTTATATCAGAATTTTACTTTCTCTCCAGTTTTCTAGTTGTATGATCACTCAGAATTCATGGTTACATGCTCCAACTTTCATTTATACACCTAGTCTGTTGTTTTGTCATGTTTTATTAGTTTGCTTATGTATAATCACTTGGAATTCATGGTGACATGCTCCAAATTCCTGTATGCATATAGATTGATGTTTTATCCTTCATGTGTGGTTTTATATGAACACAATTTCCTCAGCTTCCATGAGATATATTGTCTTGTGACTTAGTTTTCATATTGATTCCATAAGTCCAATGGTAGTAAACCTTATACATATTTCACCTACACAAAAACACATTCAATCCAATTCAGAGTTAGCCATTATCCTTTTGAGAGAGCCCTCTCAAACCTGAAACGCTAATTTCTAGTTACAAGTGGTTTTAAATAGTTACTCCAAGTTGACCATTGAAGTAGCCCAAAGAGAATCAATTTGGTGATAACATCATGCATAGCTTTTACCAACTTCCTTGCTTCATATGAATGTTGTGCTATTGTTTTTGAAGACTCTATTGCTGAAGTGGTTGATGAAGTGATAGGTAATGCTATAGCCGTGGGGACTGTGGGTGTCAGTGATTCATCTAGTGTGGAAGGTACAACAGTAGTAACTACAAGAATCACTATGACTAGAATTTCTTCTTATTTATCCTTTTTATCTTGGACCAACTTTTCCATTTCATTCTCCATTTCCTTTATCTCATTAGTCAACTATAAAATGAGATTCATCATCTCATCTTTCTGATTTGTATCCTGTAAGACTTCTTTGGCTTGAGCATGTTCTGTATGGGGCAGATTTAGTTGCTTCTTTAATGCAGAAATTTCTGCATTTTTCTTCTTGATCAATTCCTCTACAAATTTTACATTTTTAGGATAATATCCTACTTAAATTACTAGTTCTTCCAAAGAGTTAATTCTAGTGTATTTTTCCTGTGAAGAAGCTTTTTCCAATTTGAGCTAATCTCTGATATTTGAAAGAGTGTTTTGCAACTTATGTACACTCATGGCCTTGGTGGTCATTGTAGAATACATCATCTCCCCTAAATTCTTATGAAACTCAATTTGGTCTAGACGATGAAGATCCTGGGCCAAGACATCAAAATCTGTCATTTTGTAATCAGAGGATGACTTAGGAGTTTGAACTATAGGTTGAAGAAATATTATCCGAATATTTTTATTCTTATAGTCAAAGGCTGAAAGTAGCTTATTATATATTCCAGAATTTTGTTTCAAAAATTGAGAATATATTTCAGTTTTTATTTCTTCATTTCTGTCTTTTATTTCTTTGTATCTTTCTTTGATATCCAAATCATTTTCTGTTGGTTTTTTAGATGAGGAAAATTCCATATTGTGTTGTTTCTAAATTAGCTGAGTCTTTGAAGTAGTAGGCTATTGTTCTTATTTAATTATTGTAGGAGGCGCATTGTCTTTTTCTTTTATTTCTGTATTAATCACCTGTTTTGTTTCCACTTATTTATTAGTAGGATTTAAATTTAGCTTTTTACTGCAACTCAATTTAAACTTTGTCTTTGTTGTAGTCTCTATAGTATAAGATTGTTCCTCTCTATTCCTTTTTTCATTTTTTTCTTCTTGGGATGCATTTTGCAAAGTTTGACTAGTATCACTATGCCTATCTGCCTCTACCAAGGTGTTCTCCAACCATTCAGATTGGTTGGAGAATTTCTCTATCTCTAGTTTCTTTTCATGTACATATGGAGAGAATTTTCACTTAACTCTCATTTTACTTATCACTCCAAGGGGATCATAATACCATAGGAAAATTTTACTGAATTTAAACTCATGTTAACATTTTTTTGCCTGAGGACCTACATCTCTATTGTTACAGATAAAAGGGCCAACCTGATTTTTCAATTTGAACTGTGTCTTCTTCTTTGATGCCAAGACATTAATTGCATCTGAATTAAGAATATGCCTTATTTATTCAAGGGAAAATAACCTCATATGGAGGTATTTAGGAAGTTTATATGGAACCAGACTTGATCCATATACTCTTATTTCAGTGTGATTTTGGTACAAGTACCGATCACCTGTCCTATTATGTTCTGACAACTGGAGGACCTTCTTAATATCTTCACTAGTTATGGGATGCATGCTATTATTTAGCAAAATTACCATAGGATGAATGAAAGGATCAGTAAAATATGTATAAGTGAACTATTTGGAGTCATTCCTTATCAAGGAAGTACAAAATATGATTGATTAAGAGTTTCCTTTCGCATCATGGTTCTAAAGTTTTATAGCAGATTTCTTAGACTCAAAGTATAAGAACATGTGGAATAGGAATGATGAATACTTGAAACACCTTCAGAAGGAATTTTGACCAATTTGTCATGGATTTTGTCAGCAAGGTATTGAGAAAAATTAAAAATGGTAGCAGAAGGCTAAGCAGGTGTGAAAGTGGACAAGAAAACTAGCACCGCTACATCAGCATGTTGATCTGTAAAATAACCAAGAATGAAAGACATCATGGAGATGATATGTCTGGTCCTGACAAAGAATTTTGCAGAAGGGTATGGAGGATTTATCATTGGATTTTCTATAGAATAAGACATGAAAATTTGAAATATCCAGAACCTCTTGAGGAAGTCCAGATTCAGGTATAGCTAAGTGAGGGCCTCAATGGATAAAGGGATTTCATCAGGTCTGGGTTGTATCTACAACATCTGATTAATTGATTCAGTAGTAATGGTAAATAGGATTTCTTTTTTCAAGGTTTATTATAGCTCTCTGATCAAGGAAATAACAATATTGACAGATTCTAATCACTTCTGGGCACTGAAAGGTCTGAGGAGCAATATATTTTAGTAAATTAGACTCCCAAGTGAAAACTTCATCAGCTTGATCTATGGATTATTCTTGGCTCCAGCAGTGGAGCCCAAGAAGTTTAAATTCTGTGACTGTATCAGTAATCTTGAATTCTGTGTGAACTAATGAAATGTGTTCTATATCTAGCACATGGGGTTGTAGAGAATTGATAGGTACAATATTTTTGGACGTCATTGTTTTAGTTGATTTATAAATATTATTATTCTTTTGACTTATAAACATTGACTTAGGCCTGTAGGAGCACCTTTGAAAGTTATAATGGTTTTTAGAAGGATTTGGATAGAACAGGGGCTTTATATTTTGTCTACAAAGGTATACAATTTCTTAATTAACTTAAACTGTAAAATCTGTAACAAAAGAGCAACGACATGACTTTAGAGTTTCTGCAAAAGATATCTAGGGCCTATAGTGCAATCTTTGTGACAAAAAGTAGTCTAAGCCCTTGGAAATTGGTAAAAATACACCTAGAGCTTGTATAAAATGGATTGAATGGCACATAATTATTTTTAAGTTATACAGAGGCTTTAAGCTTCTTCAGTTATTCCATCTGTGATCTTTAACATTCCAAGGATTCAGAATCTGTGCAAGTAGGTCAAGGGTTTATATAAAAGAGCTTTTTAGGAAGGAACAGGGATTTATTTAGGTTCGAGAAAAAGGCTCTAAATGATTAAATTAGTGCTATTACTTCTTTATATCAAGGAATAGCTCTGTTCTTTTGAATAATAGGTGTAAAAATGAATATTTATGTGCAAGAGGGATTCTGAGGAGGAAGAAAGCTTTCTGATGTTCCTGCTAGTTTTTAGAAGCTTCAATTTGGTTCTGAAAGGTTCTGTATCATTAAAGGACTTCTAATTATGGTGAATTGGACTTAAAATGAGGTTGGCAACGTGATCTGATAGTGTAAAAACTGGTCGGCAATGCCTCTTCAGGGAAAAATGTAACAAAATTGTCAAAAGGGTGAAAATGGGCGATTTTATGGATTTTTAAACCAAAAAATGTTTGGATTAATGGGCGGTCATTTCAAATGGGTGGATGGTTTGGGCGTGAGAGGAAAAACCACTCAGTGGTTTTCATAGGCTCAGGAAGTGGTTGGAAGAATAATTTTGATTGGTGAAATCGAATAGAAATATGCCACATAGAGGGGAGGGGGAACCTGAAAAATGTGTTTTTCGCAAGGTTGAGTATATTTTAACTATCGTGCTATCATATGTACGATAGGCTCTTATAGCAGTCAGATCTGGAAAATGAAAGCGATACGGCTAGGATGATACGATGGAGTCACGGATTCAGATGGCGTGGGGCTCGAGACTTATGATATGGGATTGGTTAATGTGTGATAGGGTCGGGTTTTATAATATAACCAATGGGGTATAAAGCAAGGAATACTATAACAGGCGGGGATAATATGTAGTGGGTCCGGGATAATTAACATGTGGGAAATTAAACCATAGGTTTAAATAAAAATATGGGTTGGGAATGATATATACGGGATTTAATATAATATCATATTAAAAGGTTTATAGAGGGATTTAATACATTAGGTTAATGCTAATAAAATGAAATGTAATTACAAGATGTAAAATATACTAAGTATAGTGTAAAAAATAATATCGGTGATAGATTTCTTTGTAGTGGGGCCTGATATATAGATTTTAACCACTTTAGACTTAGGGTTAAAATATTTTTGGGTTTTTTGGGTAGTTTTTATTAAAAGGGGAATTAGTAAAAGGTTTTCACTTTCGTTAAGTAAAATGTGTTTTTAACTTAGGAAAAGGGATTTTTTGTAAGGGGGGGAAGGAGAAAGGGGTAAAATGAAGGGAAAGAAGGTATTTTTACAAGGTAAATGATTTTGAAAGGAAATTAGTAAATGAAATTGCCAATTCTGTGATATCCATGATTGTGAAAAATTATTTTTGCCTAACCATCTCCTACCCTAAAAAAAAATTATTCATTTACGTGGGTGAATTTGAGCTTGAAAACCCTTATTCATTTTTCTTTTAAAACAAAAAACTAAGTAATTCTATTCATATTTCTTCCAATGGCTCAGATTAAACTCTTGATGTCCTTATTATTATCTACCTAACTACTGATCTACCAAGATTAAACTATTTGGCTAGATCTTTATTCGCTATCTAACAACATGAAATTAAAAGCATGAAAGGTCAAGATTAAGTTGTTTGACCTTCATGGATTGTGGCATTTTAACAAGTTGCACACAATCTTTATTCTCGCCATAAAATTAAATAGTAGTGGAATTTGGATTTGCATCACTTTCTTGTTTTTTTTTAATCTCTTTTTTGTTTGGGATCCATTGTTATATTCTTTTTTATATTTTCTCTTTCGAGTCCTTTGATATTTATTTTAGGACTTTTACCCTCTTTTAAATTTTTTATTTTTCTAATATGGGAAAATAATTTGAAGAAAGAAAACTATGTATATATTACGAGATTAATCAAAGTCAATTCAGTATTATGAATCCTATTATTATAAGACCCTAACACACACCATCTGAAATTTCATGGTAGAGCATCCACATAATGGTCAATGCAACTCACTGTAGAAGAGTTAGTTCACACAGGAAGAGTCATTTGGTCTTCCTCACAGAATACTAATTATCAAAAAATTTCAAGGCATAAAGGTTGACATATGCACCGTCTCACAACCAACATCAACAGATATATAATATCCAACATATGCCAACAGAACAGAGTTCAAATTCAGGAAAATGAGGAGAAGTGCATAAGTGGAATTTGTGGCAATGATGCTACATTTTATTATCCTTCGAGGGAATAAAAAAAAAACATCCATACAAATCCCACAGTCTTCAATACATAAATATTCAATCATTTGTGTAAGCGTCCATCCATTCCGATGGTCAAAACACAACCAGTCCGCACGGTTTTCGGAGAATTTTTCTAACCAATGAATTGTTACACACATATGTTGCACCGAATATTGAATGAAAATATTGTTATTAATAACAATACCAATGAAATATAATCACTCCAAGTCTGAGTGTGGAAGGAATTTAGTAAATTGCAAAATGGCATAATGAAGTTACAAGGGGAGAACATTTGATTTTGGCAGTTGTCTCTGATATCTTGTCACAGTAACTCTGAATGAAATTGTTGTTTTTTCGTTAAGATAGAATATGGATATATAAAAGTAGAGGGATACTATTGTGTTTTATTCCACAATGTATCTTAGCCTTCTAAATTTCCTTAGCAGAGGGATACTATTGTGTTTTATTCCCCAATGTATCTTAGCCTTCTAATTTTCCTAATCCAAAAGATTACATGTCAACAATTTCGAGCTCTAAAGAAAAATAGATAGGTCTATATCCTTTATTTATTTAGTATTCAATGGATTGGAACATAAATTTCACTCTTCATTTAATTCGCATTTTGATTTGTATTGAGTCTCCTTACAAACAATATCAGTTTCACATTCCTACCGTTGATTAATCAACAACCTAAAAATAAATCATTAATAAAGTCAATTAATTTATTTTGGTTATAGCACACCAAAAATATCTTAGCATTGAGGTCTAGCTCAATTGGTTGAATCCCTCTCATTAAATCATATTTTCTATTGAAAGGTCAAATGTTTCTCTCAAGACCCTTAGGTTGGGCTTTGTGGTTGAACCAACAAGAAGCGATCCTTTTGAGTGGATCTTAATATTACATGGAAGAATTGGTTAATGATATTTGGGATCCATGTACCACATAGAAAAAAAGGAACACCAATAAGAACCTAGGTTTGTAGAGTTGTGCAATAGAACTCGAGAGGGCATTCTTCAAGGTTGAAAAATTTGGATTTGGCTTCAACTAGTTAGTGTAAAATTTTTTTCACATCAAATGTTATTCGAAAAGGTCCTCTTACATAGGAGTTTATCATGCGATCAAATGAGGAACCTATGGAGTTTCATCCCCACTCCTTGGCTACTATTTTTTGTTGGAGTTTGTTAGTTAACTAAGATATATCATTGAGATGTTTATGGTCTTCGTTGAGAAATATGTCAAGACGTTTAAGAGTTAGATACTTGACATATGCATATGGTTTTGATCCCATTTTTCACTTTGATCTTGTGGTTATGAGGTTGTAGCAATAGCGGCCTATCCTTCCATTATTACCATGGTGACTCAGAGTAGTAATTCCCCATTATACTTGAGGAGCATGTCAATCACCATATTAGTGCTCTTGGAGGGTGACAATCAACTCCATTGTGATAATGTAATGTCTCTCCGTCACACAAACTATGTTTTTTTTCTTATTTTAAGTATAAATTCGATTCATTATTCATATAATCATTAAAAAGATACCTTGACCCTACTTCGTTAACTCTATTCTAGAAGGTTACATTCCTCCTAGGTTAACTATTTGGATTATTACCCTTGTATCGAGATTTTGTACTGGTCTTTAGACTATTTTTATAACTTGCATTTGAAGTTGTTTTATTCAACTTATATTAACCTTCCTATATGGCTATTTACCTTATTAATATTTGTGAGCCCTTATTACGCGCATACCTTATGCTTCATCTCTTCGTATAGCTCCACGAGTGATAACCCTATGTTAAAATTGCGATTTTCTTCCATGTACCGATTGGTCTATATATCATTAACACTTAAGTCATCGGTATGAATTGCTTATGGTTATGTGAATGTACAGTGCATGTTCCCAGATCAATCGATGATATTTCTCATACACGTTATTTATGGTGCATTCTCTGTATAGATAGGCACATTAACTTTAGGATACTCGTACTGTGTCGTTGGCAAAGTCGGTTTAATGTATCGTGATAGTTAAACTTGTGCCAAGTCTCCACGTCATTATACTCAAGGCTCTCTGTTGATTTTTTTTTATATTGGTTGGATTTCAATGTGTCCACGCTCTAGTTTTAGGGATCTAAGTTTGTATTTGAAATGCCACACCATCCTATTCTTGGGATTATGCAGACTACACGACCTGAGCGGAGGTACTATGAGATCCATTGCATAGATTGCTAATTAAATGTTGGACGACCACTTATTATTTTTCAATCCCACCTAATCAATCTGTGTACACATCGTAGATCCTATGCCACTTGGACAATGGATATTTCTCCTATCTTATTAGGGTTTTGATGTTTTTTTTTTTTCAGGCATTTGTATAAATATCTATCTCATTATCAAGACTATTGTTTTCGCTCCTCGTTTGTTTGATCTCCTCTCGGTACAGAGCCTCTGCACATTGGATAAGCGAGGCGTTGTCTCTCCTAGGCTTCGGGCATATTCATCTCTCCATCGAGTCAAAATGCATGTATAACAATTTGAGCACAATGGTATTTTACGGTGAGGCTTATATCATTGCTATGTATTTTATTACACGTGGCTTACAATATGAGAGCTGAGTTGAAATTCCACCATTTCCTTTCCATGGTCTCCTTTCCTATCGAGTCTCGTGGCATTATATTTTTTCTTTTGTTTGTTCAACAAATCTCTCGTAAAGACTTTTCTATTCAGATATGAGATTTTTGTTCACTGGTAATGATATTTAATATGATTTATCCAATCGTTTCTTGATAGGTCTTAATCTTTTTCGTCTTGGGTGACTCGACTAGGGTCGTCCCTTTCATGCGCCAATTCTTCTTGGCTCGTACCGAGAAATCACTCCTCGATAAGCCATCGACCTATTTGAACAAAAATTTTCTGGAGTTTTATTTTCATTTTGGGTGAATGTTTTGACAATACACATGTATTCTTCTTGCAGGTCGTATTTGGTGATAACCCCTTCCGTTCTCAAGGTAACTTAAGTTTTTTTGATATTCCCTTCACATATTTTTATGTTTTGAGTGTCCTCCTATCTTATTATGATAACGATATCCTCATTCTATTGCAGGTAGGTTTGAATTGCATTGAGGGTTTTTCTTAATTGGTATTTGATGAATTTGTAATTCACTCAAATTGACGCCAGTGCGTTTCTGAAATTTCAAGTGGATATCAACGCGTCCTGAGTCAAATTTTGACCAGGCTCTCTCTTGTTATTCTACAAAATTGTTCAGAAATTTAAGTTATTATTGTCATAGAAATTTCTGTTGTAGTACAGACCTTTTTCCAGAGACTGAGACTTTTTAAATTTTAATTTGGGGCATTGAAATTCCCGAAGCAATTTACGTTCTAAATTGTTATCATGAGATCATGATAGTTAAATTCCATAATTGGTTTCCAAAGTTGCATATATGTATTTATCGCCCATTCGCCTCTGTTATCAATAACAATTAATGTCTAGGTTTCTATTTTCTATTATTGTTCACTATATAATTGTTTTTGTCCAATAAAAATTTTCTTAATCTTGAATGAGAGCTTAATGGGTACATTGGCTGTACATTTCCTTTCTATTGCTCTTCACAACAATATCATCAGTGAATATACGTCTCTCTATTACAAGAGTCTTCAAGTTTACAATAGTGAAGTGACGGAATAATTTTGAGTCCTACAGGTTCTATAATTCTTGTGTGTATTATTTGACTTCCATAGTAGACTCTCTTTATATTCATGGGTTTGAAATTCCATTGTACGAGTTGCATATGGCAAGAAAAATATTCTATGCAAATAGATATGTATAATTTTTTTTGTTGTAATATCACAGTTCCAGTGTATCTGGTATTTAGACTAGCATCATTATATCATATATATCTGATAACAATTAGTTGTTACCTTTCATAGGTAGTATGGTTTACATGCACTTTATATAATTTCCCATGCACATATTATTTTCCCAATAAGTATTCAGTTGGAACATTCCTTGGTCAAGGATATTAATCACATAGTTTTATGCATAACTTTCAGTTCATAATGATTTACAATTTTGGAAACCCTGTTTAATTCTTTTCCCTTGCTATCTAAAGATATCCATAGTGCTAAAATATATATATTCTTTCCTTCTATCCTTATTATCAAAGGAACTTTATAAAAAAAACCATGCCCTGCTATTTTGGCATCTTTATGGCTGCACCTCACTTAGTTACTTCAGCAGATCTACAAATCTGCCGTATATGTATTTAATTCCTCATACACACAGGTTTGTGGGTTTCCCTAATGTTGACTGAATTAATTCTATTTTTAACAGAAATGGATTAAAGTTACATAGTTACAAATGATGAGGTAACATAATCTCCAGATTCAAACCAGGAATTGGTTTCGAGTTTCTGGCTGATTTGTCCTCATAATTCTAGTTCCTACAACCATGCAAAGCTGAGAAAGAGTTTAATTACACTACCATTCTATAAATGTATGGAACATCAACACAACAAAACATTCCAAGTAGTATACAGCTATAGTCATTAAATTTTACACTTAACAACAATTAATTTTAATCATTCATAAACACCGCGAGCATACCACTTAGGTACTTAACAAGTCCTCCCAACCGTACAGTCCCTCTATCTCCTAGAATCACCCCCGAGTTGAGATCACTTCCATTCCAGACCAACCTCTAATCTATTCAGGAATAGCTTATTTAAGCTTTTTCTCCCCAAAGCCTATTTCTAATTCTGCATCCAGAATTTCGGGATTCTTTTCTTCTTGTTTTCCTAGGCTTCCCTTATTTAGGGATTTTTAAAGCTGTTTTTTGCTTTTCCCAACTTTTTACCTCTTCCCAACTACTCTCCACATCATTGGGGAAAGCATTTTTTGAAATATTTTTGGGGAAATATTTGCCTCTTTCCATCCTCATGGATTTATCTAGTGATCTCATATTTCTCATTTTGGTCAATCTGCACAGAATGATTTTTTTTACTTTTCATAATTAAATATTTAATTACATCCACAAAATACTTTTCCATTGGGGTCCACTCCCCTCAGGATTAAATTTCAAATGTCTAGCTTTGAAAGAAAAAACATAAGCTAGGGGTGTTACATATTCCCCCTCTGAAAGCAAACACTGTCCTCGGTATTAATATTTAACTACTAGAGTTCACTTCTTTTCAAACAAAAATGGATATTTTTCCATCATTTCAGCTTCTCTTTCCTAGGTAGCTTCTTCAGCAGTAAAGTGCTTCCATTGCACCTTTAATCTTGCTACCGTCCAATTTCTCAATTCAATTTCTTCACACTCCAATATTTGAAGCGGTTCTAGAAGGAACTCCCCTTCTGGTTCCACTTGTATCACATTCCAATAAACAATGTGAGAAGCATCATGTATATATCTTTTTAAGAATGAAACATAAAATACATCATGAACTTTAACATGGGGTGGTAAGGCCATCTTGTAAGCCACTGGTCCCACCCTTTTTAACACCACAAAAGGTCCACAATATCTAGGAGCCAGTTTCGCACAACTTCCAGTATAAAGCGTGCTCTTTTTGGGTTTAATACGCAAATACATATGTTCCCCCACTTTAAATTCTCGATGTACCATCTTCTTATCAGCATAGTTCTTCTGGCGATCTTGTGCTGTCTTGATATTTCTTTGTATTTTTTTAACAATTCTTTCCATCTCTTGTAAAGCATCTGGTCCCAACATTAGCTTATCCTCAGGTTGGCTCTAACTCAAAGGTGTACGACATTTCCTTCCATAGAGTGCCTCAAACAGACTCATTTTAATGGAAGATTGATAGCTATTATTATAGGAAAATTCAGCTAAATGCAAGTAGTCTTCCCACTTGGATGGCCTATCAATCACATAAATTCTTAGCATATCCTACAAAATATGATTATTTCTCTATGTCTGACCGTCGGTCTAAGGGTGATAGGAAGTAATGAAATTCAACTTAGTGTCCATGCCCCCAAATAGACCTTTCCAAAATGCTGTGGTGAACTTAGCATCTCTATTCGAAAAAATCACCTTCGGGACCCCATGGAGCCTTACTACTTCCTTCAAGAACACATCTGCAACTTGGGCTGTCTCGAAAGTAGATCTCACTGGTATGAAGTGTGCAACTTTGGTTAAAGTGTCTACTACTACCATCAATGAATCGTGTTGGTACTTGGTTTTGGGTAATCCTGTTATGAAATCTATAGAAACGGTATCCCATTTCCATTCTGCAATCGACAAAGGATTTAAAAGACCAGCAAGATGTTGATGTTCAACTTTAGCTAGTTGACACTCCATGCATCTAGCTAAATATTCTGCTACATCTCTTTTCATTCCTGGCCAAAACAACTTCTTTTTCAAAGCTGTTAACATTTTTTGATATCCAGGATGCCGTGCATATGGATGTTTGTGATATTCATCTAGAATCTCTCTTTTCAAAGAATCTACATTGAGGATATACAATATATTTTTGTAGCAGATCAACCCTTTTTGGTTTTGAGTGTAGTCATCTATCTCCTTCTTTAGTAGTTTCACCTATAGTGTTTCATAATTTGGATCCTGGTCTGCTACCTGTTTCACTAGATCTTCTAACTCCAACTTTACACTACTTCCAATGTTGTTTATGTGTTGGCAACCATTTCTTCTTAGGGCATCATCAATTTTGTTTTCTTTCCCTCTGATATGTTCTATGTCCATATCAAATTTACTCAGAAAATAGAGCCATCTCGCTTGTGGAGCATTCAAATCAGTTTTGGAAAAGAAATATTTAAGACTAATATGATCTGTCATCAATGTAAATTTCTTTCCAAGAAGATAGTGTCGCCACATCCTCAAGGCACGAATAACAGTAGCCAACTCCAAATCATATGCACTATAGTTTTTTTCTTGTGTCTTCAGTTTCCTAGATTCATATGCAATAACTAAATCTTCCTGCGAAAGGACTCCCCCCCATCCCCTCTCTACAGGCATTTGTATATACAACAAATTATTTATGAGGATCTGAAATCTTCAATATAGGTGCTGTAGTGAGTTTTAGTTTTAATTGTTCAAAACTATTTTGGAATTTTTCAATCCACTCAAGTTTGACACCCTTCCTTTGTAGTGAGGTTATGGGATATGCTATGGCAGAAAATCTCTCCACAAATCTGTGATAATAAGCTGCAATCCCCATGAATGATATTATTGCTGAAACATCAGTTGGCACAGGCCATTCTTTAATAGGGCAGAAACGTGAAGCTGGGTTACACTTTTGTGAGAATCGGGGGCATAAATTTTTTTTTAGCAATAGTTCGGCCGAGCATTTTATAAAGTTCGGCCGAACTATATAATAGTTCGGCCAAACTTTATTAAATAGTTCGGCCAAACTTTTGAGTCCGTTTAGATTGATGGCACAGTGACGGCACAGCGAACAAAATTTTTGCCAGAGCTTTGGAAAACCGGCAACAAGAGTTCGACCGAACTTATAGAAAAGTTCGGCCGAACTAAGGGTTCGGCTGAACTATTTTTTTATAAATGCTTCTCCTGCGAATTGTACAGGTTCTATTGTTCGCGCGATTTTTCAATTCTGTTTCTGTTTGTCTCTGTTTCAGTGTTGGCTCTGTTTCTGCTGGTGTGCAGATAGTTGCAGCTTTGTTTCGATTCGCCACGTTGGCGCTCCTGCTGTTACGTCCGCGTTAGCGCTCCTGCTGTTACGTCTGCGTTGGCCCGGGTATGAGGATTTTGCCTTTCTGAATCCATCTTTACAGTCCAGTGGTATAGTTTTAGACTTTAGTTTGTAAAGGAATTTAAAATTTTGCTTGTGCTCATTCTGGAATGTTTATTAAGTAACAAGTTCATTGTTCAATGTTTAGTTACTGCCACGGGCAACTGCGCATTACTCTGTTTTAAACTTTTAAGTTTTTAATATTTATAAAATGGATTCAACTTCACCATTGCTCCACGCTTATCGCTCAAGAGTCAAAACCTCCCTTCACATATGGGCCATGGCTAAAGAAATTCGTTAAGACTGTGGTAGGATTCTTCGTCATGCTAAAACGCATAAGCAGCAAGCCTAATCTTTCTAAAGAGGAGATCCAAGCCTTCGATTTCAAGAAATGATTTATAACTTTAAGTTTTTAGCCTGTTCATTGTTCAATGTTTAGTTATTATTTATTAAACTTATTACTACGCTTTACTCTGACACTGTGTTTTGTTATTTAATTGAAAATTCACATTACTCATATTAATATATACTATATAGCCAAAATATTTATGGTATTTCAATCGATATAAAGTTTAAACTTAAATGAATTGAGAAATTCAGTAACCCACCAGATTTTCATTTCAGTGTTGTTTTGTTTTCAATCCATTTTCCAATTACTCTCGAGGTCTTGATACAGAGATCAGAGTAGCAAAGGCTGCGTAGTTGGTAGGTACTCTGCACTTGGTGTGATCATTTAAATTTAAGAGCGCATCTCTATCTCTGCAAAACATCTTGGATCTGCTTCTTTTTATTTTGTATCTCATGGCAGACGTTAATTTGACCCTTGCCCGAGACACTACATCCTCCGCATCCTGCTCTACTATTATAAACTCAGGTTTTAACTTTTCGTTTTTATTGACACCGTGTCATATAATTAGTAACTTAGTTCAATATGCATATATGATCATTGATATATCTGTACTCGAAAAATTATTTTGTTTTTACTGACAGTGTATCATATAATTAAACTTTTATTACTCTGTAGTCTGCTTTAACCTGTTTTGTTTTATTAGTTTTAATTTTAAATGTGAAGAGAAAATTTCAATTTTATTTGGTTTTCACATGGTTTTCCAGTATGAACATCAATATGATTTGTGTGACTTGTCACTTTAGCCTTTTAGTTTTGGTTTTAACTTTTTATGTCTTTTGAACTAGCCCTTGGCTTAACAGTGCTTTTGAAGTTCTTGAACTATTCCTATTCCTGTTTGATTGTATGGACCTGACAGATTCATGCTGCCTTTTTGTTACCAGATAATCATGTTGTTGATCCTACACCTTCAAAGTATCCCCTTAAGATCATGTGCTTTAATAGTCAATATTTGCTTTAAGTCTCACCTTTCTTTCCTGCTCATAGTCAATATTTGTATTAATGTCTGCAAACATATTCTGCTTTAATATCGATTGCAAAGGGTCACACATGTTTATAAACACTACCATATTCATGGTTGATCCTGATATTGTAGTGTCTCCTTATCTGCCCTTAACCAATTTTTTTTCCTGTATGAAATAATCATGCTCCCAAAACTTCTTGAACTATTCCTATTCCTGTATGATTGTATGGACCGGACAGATTCATGCTACCTTTTTGTTACCAGATAATCATGTTGTTGATCCTGCACCTTCAAAGTCTCCCCTTAAGATCATGTGCTTTCAGGTGGACCTGATTTAAGTCTCATGCTACACTTCAAAGTCTCCCCCAAAGAGCTTCCTTCCTTCATTTATAAGTACTTTTCATATACTGTCCTCAAAGTGCTTTACCTAAATAGGAGTGCTTCTCCAAATTTTGATTCAATTGATATACTTGAAGAAGCCTTTGTAACCTTTTGAAGAAGCCTTTGTAACCTTTTGTAAATACACATGTTTTGAAATTTTTTGAGGAGTAACTCAAAGCATGCATATATACAAAATGAAGTGGCTACTTTCTTCATATTCCATGAGGGACTATTTTTCTTCCTAAATACTATTCATTTCATGTACCTCTGAATTATTTCTAGTGAAATTAAATGACTTGAAATTAAATTTCCTAAAGCCTATTGAAATTTCTCCTTCAAAATAAGGATGCCCTCCCATTTGATTCTCACGGATAGGTTGTAATCATGAGGCTCTCGCTAAAGAGTGGACCTTCACAAAATCTTGTGACGTCTTGTCACAAACAAAACCATCAAATTAAAAACACATCATTTTTCTCCTTCAAAGAAAAAACAAGTTCACATCATGTGAATATGTGAATAACGTGTTTGTGCTCATTTAGATATTTTCATTAATTGGTTTTCTTTAATTGCAATCATTTCCATAGGTTAATTTCCATTTTTGATTGAGAGTTAATTGCTTAGCATATATTGTGCAAGTGTACTTTAGAAGTATAAGAACCTGGATTGACATTTAATGAAAGTACTTTATCTCACAATTAATTTACCCATTAGGATGCTTTGACCTAGTAACTTGAGAGATGAAAAAGATCCTATCACATTAACGTTAGGATCCATTTTCACAATGAACATTAGGAAAAGACAATATTCATTGCAGTTTGTAATATAGTCAACTAGTAGACTATTCAATTATTAACAAAGTTGATGAAAGAATGCAAGGAATTTAAGGTTGCATTTCAATTTTGAAAATTTTCTACAATAATTTTTGTAGGATAATTTGTTATACAATATAATTATCATAGTTTACTTTTATTTTTATTTTTATAATAAAAATTCTCATACTCGTAATTTCAATTATATGGTTGGTTGTATTGAACAAAAATTAATTTTGATTATATATTTGGTTATATTTTCCAAGTATATTTATTCTTGTTGGACTAAGTATTTTTAGGATCTCACACACACACACACACACACACACACACACACATGTTAATGCAAGTTTCCATAGTTATTTATAATTTTTATTTTAGAAAGAACCTTCAACCAAAAATACCCCTAGGGTTAGTCCCTCGTGTGCCCTTTGAGACACATTAGGTCATCCCACCAATTCATGCCCCATGCTTCATGAGTTGAAGGGTATCCTTCATACCCTTCAACTATTGGTGCTTAACTATTTCTTAAGCACCCCCATTTCTCCCCACTCCATCATGTGATGTTGCCACCTCATCACGTAATAAGGCTTTAAGAACCAGCGACCTCTTGTCTATTTATGTGAAACACAAACATTAAACACAACATTTTCTCAATCTCCGACGATATCAAGATGTGTTGGTCACCATACATCATGCCTCAATAGTAGCACCACCACTTACACCAACCTCATATGTTGATGATTCCTCTTCCACCATTTATTATGTCACGAACTCGGTTAATTGGTATTTGGCATGCCCTTGAGTGCTCTATGTTAAAGACACTCATCTCATCTATATGTGTCCTTTACTCATCAAATACCATCATCACTGCATGCATCAAGTGACATATCCCCCTCATCAAGATCCCAATCCGCCTAATTTTGGATGCTCCTCATACACTAATTACCTTGACCATATCAATGGAATTCCCAACTCCTAGCATGGTTCCCACCACACCAACACAACTATTGGAGATTCAAACGACCTCACCACTTAGAAAATGATAAGAAATTATTTCACCCCCTTTACTAACAATACATAGAAAGAATTTAACATAATCTACTTGTTATAAAAGAGTTATCCTATAGAGTTATAAAAGATGAATCAAGGGAATAAAAATGTAATTCATAAACATTTTCATATATTCCTACTAATAAATAAAATATTATTACACAAGAAATGTATGTGCTATGGATCCTATGAAAATCGAGATGGGTAGAGTAATTAAATGACTTTAAATTAAATTTCCTAAAGCCTATTGAAATTTCTGCTTGAAAATAAGGATGCACTCCCATTTGATTCTCACGGATAGGTTGTAATCATGAGGCTATTGCTCAAGAGTGGACCTTTGCAAAATATTGTGACGTCTTGTCACAAACAAAACCATCAAACTGAAAACGCATCATTTTTCTCCTTCAAAGAAAAAAAAAATTCACGTCATGTGAATATGTACATGTACTCTTACATATTGGTGTACAAAACCATCAACCAAACACAAGTTGACAAAACATGCCTCTTCAAACAATTGACTCTCAAGTCAAATAATAGAGCTCATGTACTTTCAACATCTTGCTTCATGCAACATGCACCATACTTTGAATTTGCAAAGAAATTAATGAGACATCAAAATACATGCTAGGCCTTAATTGGATAAGAAATCTAACCATTTGTCAGCAAACCATTTCAATGGCGCTTATTTTTCTTTCAACTATGTCGAATTTAGTTTTAAGTTATATTTTTAATTTTGGAGAAAATAACTATTTATTTCATGTGTAATTAGAATGGTGATTTCATGTGTTAGGGTTGTGGATTCAGGCATTGAAACAACACCATTATATTTCAAATTTAAAAATGATGGTTTGAGTCCTAGGTAGCTTAGAATCCTACTTGTTTTCAAAATAAGGATGCACTCCCATTTGATTCTCACGAATAGGTTGTAATCATGGGGCTCTCGCTCAAGAGTGGACCTTCGCAAAATCTTGTGACGTCTTGTCACAAACAAAACCATCAAACTAAAAACACATCATTTTTCTCCTTCAAAGAAAAAAATTTCACATCATGTGAATATCTCCATGTACTCTTACATATTGGTGTACAAAACCATCAACCAAACACAAGTTGACAAAACATGCCTCTTCAAACAACTGACTCTTAAGTCAAATAATAGAGCTCATGTACTTTCAGCATCTTGCTTCATGCAACATGCACCATACTTTGAATTTGCAAAGAAATTCATGAAACATCAAAATACATGCTAGGCCTTAATTGGATAAGAAATCTAACCATTTGTTAGCAAACCATTTCAATGGCGCTTCTTTTTCTTTCAACTATGTTGAATTTAGTTTTTAGTTATATTTTTAATGTTGGAGAAAATAACTATTTATTTCATGTGTAATTAGATTTGTGATTTCATGTGTTAGGGTTGTGGATTCGGGCATTGAAACAACACCATTATATTTCAAATTTAAAAATGATGGTTTGAGTCCTAGGTAGCTTAGAATCCTACTTGTTTTCAAAATAAGGATGCATTCCGATTTGATTCTCACGGATAGGTTGCAATCATGAGGCTCTCGCTAAAGAGTCGACCTTTGCAAAATCTTGTGACGTCTTGTCACAAAAAAAACCATCAAACTGAAAACACATCATTTTTCTCCTTCAAAGAAAAAAAAATTCACATCATGTGAATATGTCCATGTACTCTTACATGCACCATACTTTGAATTTGCAAAGACCTGAATTCTCCACCCCCCATTAAAATGACCCTACAAGTTGATTCTTTCAGTTTTTTCACTCTATAAGCATCAACGTACGATTATGCATGATGGAGAATCTCTAGCGCCTTACCTTGTTAATATATTTAACAAGGGAAAGTGCTAGATATTCTCCATCATGCATAATCGTACGTTGGATTTGGTGATAATTGTCTCCAGATTTTGGCTTTCTGACCCGCGAAACATAATTATTTTAGAAGGGAGGGAAGGAGGGATGATCACATTGACTTGCTTGATGACCTGTCTATGAAGATTAACTACCTCAAGAACTATTTTTTTGCGTAGGGAAAGAGACACATTCCCATGTTTGAGCATGAAAACGTTCTTTGATATTGTTAATGCCTCTAGTGTTTACTTCTACAAGTTCTATAGGCAGAGTCTGTAAAGGGCCAGGTAGCCTCTGGATCTCATCTTTTATAAAAGGTGACATATCTAGTAAATGCCCCTACAGTCAATCTCTGGAATGGATCTAAATAGAAGTTCTTCATTTTAATATCCGTAAAACACAACAACTTGAACGGTAAACTATGTACATGTTCCATTCATCATGAACACAAACCTCACAAGCCTCCTTGGCTTTGGAGCATTTTCCATGTTTTCCATAACCAAGACTCAAATAATTAGGCCCTTCTTGAAGAACATTTGGCTCAACTATGCCTTGTACATGCTTGCCTTTAAAACCCTTTACTTTCATAGCACATTTTCATCAAAAATTTCATCAAAATTTTTCTCAAAAGCATGTACACATTCATTTTCAGAGGAAATTGAAGGTACTCTAATGTCTCTAATGTCTCTCAAAAGCACGTACACATTCATTTTCAGAGGAAATTGAAGGTAGAAACCAATAGCTAATTCTTCTAACTAACCTTGACTAAAATGAGCTAAATTGTACTTTGATACGAACTTGATTTAAATTGTCCACCCCACATTAGGCACTAATGATTATAACCTTTAATGGGCTAGCACTGGTTTGTAATCAAAGGGATATAATCATTCTTGCCTTCCATATAGATAATGAAAATGATTATTCCAAGTCTCATGTTGCTTCTCATGTTATTTTATAAACCTTGGTTGGAAAGAAAAATAGGACGGCAGAAATGTAAGAAATATAGAACATGTACTGGATTTAATAGCCCCAAACTGGATTTTACTTGAGGTATTGATTTTTTGAATTCTATTTTGTGAATGTCGACCAAGGAGGGATGATCACATTGACTTGATTGATGACCTGTCTATGAAGATTAACTACCTCAAGAACTATTTTTTTGCGTAGGGAAAGAGACACATTCCCATGTCTGAGCATGAAAACGTTCTTTGATATTGTTAATGCATGTAGTGTTTACTTCTACAAGTTCTATAGGCAGAGTCTGTAAAGGGCCAGGTAGCCTCTGGATCTCATCTTTTATGAAAGGTGACATATCTAGTAAATGCCCCTGCAGTCAATCTCTGGAATGGATCTAAATAGAAGTTATTCATTTTAATATCCGTAAAACACAACAACTTTAAGGTAAACTATGTACATGTTCCATTCATCATGAACACAAACCTCACAAGCCTCCTTGGCTTTGGAGCATTTTCCATGTTTTCCATAACCAAGACCCAAATAATTAGGCCCTTCTTAAAGAAAATTTGGCTCAACTATGCCTTGTACATGCTTGCCTTTAAAACCCTTTACTTTCATAGCACATTTTCATCAAAAATTTGGACCTTGTTCCTCTAATGTCTCTAATGTCTCTCAAAAGCACGTACACATTCATTTTCAGAGGAAATTGAAGGTAGAAACCAATATCTAATTCTTCTAACTAACCTTGACTAAAATGAGCTAAATTGTACTTTGATACGAACTTTATTTAAATTGTCCACCCCACATTAGGCACTAATGATTATAACCTTTAATGGGCTAGCACTGGTTTGTAATCATCATCTCAAAATGACCTAGTAGATGAAAAATTATCATGTTTGTAATCATCGTTTCACACCATCTACATATGAATCTTCTACACATTATATGATTGAATTTATGGTAGGTCATCTCTTCTATCTAGACCATGATTGATTGTGACATTAGGTGAATAAAGGAAATTTGATAAGGAAGGGATCAGTATAAGTTTGTCTTCCTCCACGCACTCCATATCCAGTGATTTCCTATTTTTTTTCTTCCAACATTTTATTTTGGAAATTCATTTTGGTAGTTAATTCTACTAATAGTCACAACACACTTGGAAGTCAAAGAAATTGTTATATACACTACTAAACTCAATTAACATTGTTTGTTATTGGACTTTACAATAAAAAACAACATAGAGTTCATTAATGTAGTAGTGTATTTGATAATTATATGTATAGTGGTGTGGCTATCGATAAAATTAGTTGCTAATGAATTTCGAGAATAGAAAGTTGGAAGTCGAAAATTGAGAAATCACTAGCTACGGGGCGGATGGAGGAGGACAAGCTAGAAACTATCTTCTGCTTATAAATTGTATTTTGTTCACCTGTTGTCACAATCATTCATGGGATAGGTAGAGAGGATGACATTTCAAAAATTCATGCATATAATATGTAGAAGGGGTCATGTATGAGATGGTGTGAAGTGATGATGATGGACATGGTAAATTTTCATGTGCCAAGTCATTTTTAGATGATGATGACAAACCAATATTAGCCATTTTAAGGTTATAATCATTAACAAGAAATATGGGTAAGGAAATTGAAAGTGCCAAATTCTAAGGAACAAGCCATATTTGCTTCTCAAAAACTTTATTTGATTTATTCTTAAAAAACCAAGTACAAATTTTAGTAATCCTAGAATCATGCTTTACATAAGGTAAAATTGGGGAACTCATGACTTGTACTATAGATAAAAAAAACATTTACACTTGCCAAAAAATATATGATAAAAATTGACAAACTACATACCCTTGAGCTCAAGGGGATATAATCATTCTTGCCTCCCATATAGATAATGAAAATGAGTGTTCTAAGTCTCATGTTGCTTCTCATGTTATTTTATAAACCTTGGTTGGAAAGAAAAATAGGAGGGCAGAAATGTAAGAAATATAGAACATACTGGATTTAACGGCCCCAAACTAGATTTTACTTCGAGGTATTGATTTTCTGAAATCTATTTTGTGAATGTCGACCAATAGATATATATCATGGAGGATGAAAGATGAAGATCGGCCGAATCCCATATGGAGGCTCAGGGATTGGAGGATGTTCACGGTATTTAAATATAATCTTAAATCTCCATACATGTGTGTACGTATGGAATTGATTTTTTTATTAACTTTGTGAGTGAAATTAGTTGTTAATAAGTTTCATATTTTAATTTTTAGGAGGCAAGAGGAGAAGGATTTCTACTCCATCAATGGAGCGTGGCCAAGGTTCAACTGGTCGAGGTAGCAGGGTAAGGGAAGGGGGTGATGTTTATTCCCCCGAAGGCCAGCAATCAACGGGTGCTGGTTCTCAACAGGGTCACTGTGGGTCTGGTTCTCAGCAGCATCATTCTGGGGCTGGTTCTCAGTAGGGTCATGTTGGAGATGATGTTAACCAACAACATCAAGGTTGCCATCAATTTCAATATTTTTTCATTCAATTTTTACAACTTTTTACACGTGTTTTTTCTAATATATGAAATTTTATATATATTGATGCAGAGGCTAAAAATGTTCGAGCCAGTGGTCAAAAAAGACACAGGGCAGCGCGCTACATTGAATAAGAAGGTTGTCAACCTAGCACAACTTATCCTGCTGAGATTACTGATATACCATGGGAAACGAACATGGCGGAATGCACCTTACAAAGGTGTCAAAGCCTTTATGCAAAATTGCAGAGAGATCTCCAGGATTTGACTCTACCTGCTGAGAGTAGACAGAACCTAGAGATAGTTACACATTCATTGAGTGAAATGGTAAAAGTGTACAAAGATTTTGGGCCAACCACTGATTCGTTTGTAGAAGTGATGAGAAAGAGAGGAGAAACAGTGATAGGTCCCGATAAATGGGAGGACATAAAAAAAAGAGTTTCAAGAAATGATGCTAAGTCAATGTTTAATTATAAGGAAGGGCTAAAAAGAAAGATGTTGAAGGTGCAATATTTCAAGCACCCAGACAAAGAAAAATATTTGTATAGTCGACATCTTGCGGCCTTTGGAAGGCTTCCATGGAACGATGAGGTTCCTCTTTATTTTACACAAATGTTTTATGCAGAATTTTTTTTGGGTATGAAACCCGACTACAATGATCTTCCTTCAGAATTTTTTGGCCCGGGGAGAGGTCGATTATATCAACGTAAGGGCGCTAAGCGAGATGTGGAGTTGCCTCACCCTGAGCCGCCATTGGTGAGTCGACCGTCTCGAGTCGAAACCCTGCGATCAGAGATGGATGCGACTTCTCAAATAAGTCGTGAAGCAAGAGATGTTATGATCGAAAATGTTCATAGTGGATTGAGTGGAGTCAATATTGGCTTAAATAGACTAAGAGCACGTGAACATGCACGTGCCAATTTTGTTTATCATACAGATGAGGAGATTTACAACATGAATGTTGAAGATCTCCGAACATACGCAATAAATTGTCGCAATGGTCCGCAAGACCTAATTTTTCATGAGGAAGAGGGCATCAGAACGGTATGTGTTAGTGACTTTAGGGTTTGAAATTATATTTACATATACGTGTACAATTTGTAATAAATACATGTGTATGTACACATGTATACATTTATTTGTATGTGTACATTAATCTAACAAAAATGTATGATTATATGTTAAAACATGGTATTTGCAGTTCTCAGGCATGATGCGTGATGAAAATGTTAATATTACGTTCGGGACCTCTGGCTCAAACGATGCAGCTGGGTCTAGCCATCATGATATGTTGGCACATGTATGTTAGTGTGTTTTAAGTGACTCTAAAATAAATAATTGTTGCCACCATGTACATGTATGTATATATATAATTCGATAAAATGTTTTAACAGGTACCGATTCCGTCTGATTTTTTTGGGATGCCGGTACCTTCTTCTTCTTTAGGAGATATACCTTCTACTTCATTGGGAGATGTACAAGTATGGACAATTTTTCACAAGTTCAAAATTTATGTTACCTCAGAAAGTTCCATTAAAAATTGAGATATATAGACAGAGATCTATATTTTGAGTTATTTAATTTTTTTTGAATTTAGGTTCGTATAGAAGATTTTTTTAATCCGAGGACTTTAGCGACGGAGATAGGAACATTCACAGCATTTGAAGAAGTTGTCTTTAGTTCTTTTTTTTAATATTATTGTTCAAATAAGTTTATATATGTAGACGTGCATTTTCATTTGAAATTTTTTAATTTATATAAATTATTTATGTATATATATATATATTTATATTTAACTGTACATGTATATTGTACAGGTTACCACTGGAGATGTTTCTATGGCAGATCCTGTCCATCAAACGGAGAGGCAACCTTACGAGGTATTGCGTGATTTTTTTGTTATATTTTGTTTTTTACATGAAGTTCTAGATATATATATTCTCATTCGTTTTTAAAACTTCAAACTTTAATGTTCAAGTACATGTGCATTGTATGTAGGTTTTCCCTTTACAAGATAGCGAGCTAATCGAGACCCAGAGGCTAGATCCTCCATTTGATGGACACGATATACAGTAGATTTTATTTTATTTCAAAATTTATATGGTTTTAAAATTTGTTAAACTTGATACAGTTTGATACTTGAGTGAGATTTACAATTTTTGGACATATTTTATTACAATGTTTTTTGGACATATTTTTGGACATATATGTTAAATGTTTTTGTTGGATAGTTGAATTATAATTGGCATGGCATGTGATATTTAATGTTAAGTATTTTTGTTAGATAGTTGAATTATAATTGGCATGGCATGTGATATTTAATGTTAAATGTTTTTGTTAGATAGTTGAATTATAATTGGCATGGCATTTGAAGTTTTTAAAACTACATGAATGATGGAATGTGAACCTACATTTGCACATGTGATAAATTGAAATGTTACTTGTAACAAGACAATCCCCATTGATTTAATTACACTATATGTTGATTTCTGATTTGATATAATTGCATACATATTATGGTACATTACTTGTAAAGTCATTGGATTAATAACTTGTTCATTGATTTCAGTGTTCTTTCAATGGTTTTAGTACTTTTGGCATGTGAATGTGAAGTAATGTTGTCATTGAATTACATTTGACATGTGATATTTAATGTTAAATATTTTTGTTGGATAGTTGAATTATAATTGGCATGGCATGTGATATTTAATGTTGAATGTTTTTGTTGGATAGTTGAATTATAATTCTAATGGTATCTGAAGTTTTTAAAACTACATGAATGATAGAATGTAAACCTACATTTGCACATGTGGTAAATTGAAATGTTACTTGTAACAAAACAATCCGCATTGATATCATTATGTATTATATGTTGATTTCTGATTTGATATAATTGCATGTATGATGGTACATTACTTGTAAAGTCATTGGATTAATAGTGTTCATTGATTTCAGTGTAAGCGCAAAAAATTATTGACAATGTAGAATGATTTTTGTGTTATAATAACTAAACCTAATAATATTGGATAGCAAGAGAGACTTGAGGTATGGTGTTTACTACAAGAGTTTGAGCTAAATATTTAAATGGTTTATCTATCTTTCATAAAATAGTTTAAGATTGATCACAATAATTAAGAGAATGTCTCGGTCCATCATTGGTGTGGTCCATCATAGAATTATCATCCATGTCAATGACTCTTAAGTCTATCTTTCCAAACCATGACCCTACTCTCACATGTGTGCCTTTCATGACACCAGTCGTGTTACTTTTATCCTCGAGTTGACTGCCTTGAAAGCACTCAACTCTTTCTCGATGCTAGCCTTCCTATTTCTAAGAGATGAAGCTACCTTTCGACTTAGGAAGCTATGGGTAGCCCCCGTGTCTATCAAAGCAGAG
This sequence comes from Pinus albicaulis, assembly GCA_034641835.2. Taxonomy (NCBI): domain Eukaryota; kingdom Viridiplantae; phylum Streptophyta; class Pinopsida; order Pinales; family Pinaceae; genus Pinus; species Pinus albicaulis. The sequence continues at coordinate 1,627,901,619 of CM076578.1, forward strand.
AAATTTTTCCCATGTACGGTTGTAGACATGAATCTCAAGTCCAAGGAACTTTCATCATCATTCCTCCTCCTTGTCTTGCGCCTTACTTTCACAATCTTCTTCAACATTTCCTCTTCCAATATGTTTTTCGAACTAGCCCTTGGCTTAACACTGCTTTTCACATATCTCTTCTCATGAAGCTCCATGGAACAATTTGATCCTGGGCCTGCTTGAATTGGTTCAAGCTCTTTCCTTTTCGAATTCTGTCTAATTGCTCCAACACGACATATATTGACTCCTTCCAAATGAAGTGCACCAATCCCCTTAGTGTGGCCGTCTTCTTTTCCAAGTGTGCTAACACATGCATTTTCTTTCTTCAAACCAATAGGTTTCGGATCAAGAAAGTCCCTCTTGATCTTATCTTCCATGTTCTTGACTTTAGCCTGCAACGTGGTGCTTCTTTCCTTCAAGTGAGCCCTTTCCATAAAGAGTTCTTGAAGTCTTTGTTCACCTTGTCGTATCTCCATGTCAAGCTTTTAAATTTCAGCAGTTTGTCTAGAAAGTCCATCCTTGGAATTTCTTGCGTGAAAAACCAAGTAGGTTGAACCAACGTTGGTCTAGTGCATTGGAATTCATTAAAGAATTGGTCATTGGTGCTGCTTCAAGCTAGGAGTGAGCATCGTCACCAACCTACATTGAATATTTTACACTTCCTATGGTAAATGATACTTTAAATTGATTGACAATCTAAGACTTTCGAATTTTTCCGAATGCCAAATGATCTTACAAGGTTAGTATTTATAATATTCTAGTAGGGCATTCGGCGACAACTTTTACCAAAAACTTGAAACGACTTTGGCGTGTGATATTTAATTTGTTAAATTTTTTTGTTGCATTGTTGAATTATAATTGGCATGGCTTAACAGTGCTTTTCACATATCTCTTCTCATGAAGCTCCATAGAACAATTCGATCCTGGGTCTGCTTGAATTGGTTCAAGCTCTTTCCTTTTCAAATTCTGTCTAATCGCTCCAATACGACATATATTGACTCCTTCCAAATGAAGTGCACCAATCCTCTTAGTGTGGTCGTCTTAGTGTGGCGTGTGATATTTAATTTGTTAAATTTTTTTGTTGGATTGTTGAATTATAATTGGCATGGCATGTGAAGTTTTTAAAACTCCAGTTTTGGATGGTTTCAATCTACATTTTTCATGTGATATTTAATGAACTTTAAATGTTAAATGTTTTAATGATGCACAATATATAATCGAAAGGGTTTTAAGACTTAAAGTTTTGGATGGTTTCAATTTACAACTTAAAGTTTTGGATGGTTTCAACCTACATTTGCACATATGGTAAATCGAAATTATGTTACTTGCAACAAGACAATCCCCATTGATTTCATTGTATATGTTGATTTCTAATTTGATATAATTGCATGTATGATGGTACATTACTTGTAAAGACATTGGATTAATAGTGTTCATTGATTTTAATTTAAGCGCAAAAAAATATTGATAATGTAGAACGATTTTTGTGTTATAATAATTAAACCTAATAATATTGGAGAGCAAGAGAGATGAGGTATGGTGTTTACTACAAGAGTTCGAGCAGGGCATTCGGTAACAACTTTTACTAGAAACTTGAAACAAAGAGAATCTATCTTTGGCTAAGACATCATGTAAGATGCTCGACATAAACAGTAAAATTGTACTTAAAAGCCGAGATTCGGGCAAGTGGGGACAACCACTTGTTATCTCGTCCCTTGGAGGCTAGGCCATATGGGGACCGAATCTGACTTTACAAAATAAAGTGAAATAATTTGTACCATATGGTTGAAGAACATATACAAAAATAATTAATATACAAGAACAATTAATTTCATTCTAGAATATATATATCCAATACATATTTAACATTTTTAATCAATGCACATGTATAGAAAAACTATTTTCAGTGGAAACTAGAGCACGTGCTTGTACCCAAACAATTTGTAACATTTGCAAACCACAAATAACATAAGCAGTTCAATTTTTAGTTGAGTACTGAAAGGTCTAAAAGATAATAAATTGTTGGACACTTCACTCAAAAAAATTCTAATGGAATTCCATCCTCAATAATCCGTTCATGATCGGATTTTGACGTTTTCCATTTCTTAATTTTTGATTTTTCTTTGATTGAACTTCTATCAACTTTATGCGTGCTGCACACACCAAGTGACTATATTGACAACTTATGGAATCAGGTTCATAGTCTTCGAAGTAAACAAAGTATCCACTTTCACGAGTTTGTTTGAAAAATAACCTTTCAGTATAATAGACCCTTTGTCATACTGAAATCCGTGATCATTATAGTCTTGTAATAATTTCATTTTTTGTTCAGTGCAACGCATCAAATAATACTTCACATTTTCATCGTTGTCAATAGGTGCAATTACGGCAAAAACATCTCCTGCACAATAAAATAAATTTAACATTTAATTATGCATATTTAAATTTAAATTTGTAAATCTTTAAATCATTAAAAAGTAATTCAAATGTTACCTTCTCTAACAAGATCAGAAACTCGATCACCATCGGATGATATTGTAGTTTCTTCTGATTCCATTTCTTCAATCATTGCAACAGACATTTTTCCCTTTGTATTTAGCTCTGTATGTTTCCAATCGTTCACATACATTTTTTTTTCACAGATGTCATTGGATTTTGTGTTGTCTATGCAAACATCACAAAAACAAGAATATTTTCTTTTATCCAATGCAAACACATTTGTGGACAATTTTGTTTGAATTGAATGCAATTTTCAAGTCCCTTTTATTGTTCCAACTTCATTTCCAATTGATCTATTTACGTCTCTGATTCCAATATGCCAAAAAAACCTTTATATGGAAAATTAGAAAAAGAATTTGTATATATGATATCAAAATACAATTAAAAATAATCATTGCATGATAAATGTACAATGTTTAAAATTAGATTACCAATATAAATTAAATTGAATGTACCTTTGCACTTCTCGTGATGGGTTAATTTCATGGCTTAGAGCATTTTTGCACCATTGAACAACTTCTTCAGCGTTCGCAAGTCGGCGTGCAAAGTGGTTCATTTCATATCTTCGAAGTACTCGTTTTATGCATGCTCCTGCACCGTCATATTCTCCTTTTCCATGGCCAGTATCAAAGAAATTCCAACAATGTTTAATGGAGGTTTTCTTATGGAGACGACACAACCAAAAAAATGATCGTGCAGATTTGAATTGACCTGCACATCCGTCTGACCATATCCAATGTTCATTGAATGTTATTCCACGATTTTTCAATGAATCATAAATTTTTCCAAAACAATGTTGTACAAAACATGTATCATGCGTACGATCGTCACTGATATAAAAATGATATTCTTTAATGATATGTCGATTTTCACTCATGCTTTCTATATGCTCGACATTTTGTTCAGCATGTCTATATAGAATATGGACGAGCATGGAGACTTGGTCAGAGTGATAGTATTCACTCTGAATTTCTTTTTGTGGAGCAAATGTGTAGTTTTCTGCAAAATCAATCACTGACAAAATCGTTCCTGGTGGAAAAACTTCACGAGATTTTTTGAATTGCAAGTCTTGCCATCGAGCTCTATGGGAATGCATGGTGTATTTGTAAATTTATGCTTCAAACTTTCTCAAAAAGTCTATTAGAAAAATTTCGTCTTCTCGTAATTCGATTCTTTTAACACTATCTGCACTTTGAATCGATGTACTGGTATATTCGTATCTCTTCCTTTTCACTTTCATGTTGGACAATGATTGATCATTTATATCAATACGATATTTGTTTTGAAATTTAGTCAAATTTCCACAATCATCGCATTTTTTACCACCAACACATTTCTTTTTGTAAAATAGTTCATCGCTTTCTCTTTCACATAGAGTTTGAGATATGAATTCACGGATAGTGGAAGGAGGAGGTGAATCATTCCATAATGTTCTACCGAAATCAAGGAATGTGTCATAATATAACTCAAATTCCACATGATAACGGCAACAACAAGTGTCGCGTATGGTGATAGGTTTTACATACCATGGTTTTTGTTGAACAAAAGCACTGAGTGAAACTTGAATTTGACGATTCTCTTCTTTGAACTCGTTGAATAAATCTATTTGAGTGGTTTCCAAGAGATGTTTGTCATGTTCTTCGTATTGATTTCGTGCTATTCTTCTTTGCATCACATGTCTTGCAGTGGGTGAAACACGCGAATTGTTCTTCCAATATTCATATATTATTTTTTTAACATCTTCTCCAAGTCTATCTTTGTATGGTTGCCTACAAATAGCTCTCCAACAAGTGAGTTCATCATTTACGTCTATTTGCAGTCGAAATTTTCGATGTTTGTGTAGAGTTTTTCGCTAGGTTCCCAGTGCTCGTGCCATAGATGTTAGATTCAAACGATTCTCTTGAGTACTTGGTGAAACCATTGCCATTTGTATTCCTCTACGTATATTTGAAACATCTTTATCTCTAGATCTCTTAATTGACTCTATAGCACTACTCATATTTTTTATCACCTCTTCTTTCATTTTTTTATGTTTGGTTGATTTTCGAATACCCAATAGTGTCGTCGCTTCTTTTAATTTCCTTGATGATAAGAGACCTTTCAACATTTCAGCTTGAACTGTCACTTGCTCAGTTTTGAAAAACATTTCCAAAATTTTCTCGACACGATATCGTATAATATAGTCAGGTTTTTTATCTCCATATGTGTGAGTGTCGACATTTTCTAACATCTCATTATTGATAGTGATTTCATTTGTACATATTCGAAAAAATAGTACATATTCAATAAATAACTAAATTAATAAATATGTCAATAAATATTAGGAAAATTTTAAATATATCAATAGATCATAATATTTACATTTACATACCCGATTCAATTTCTGCTTGAGGTTGATTTTCTTCTTCAATATTTTTAGGAGTATCTCTGTCTGTTTACATTAAACAAAATATTTTTCAAACTAGTTCATCAAATAAAAATTAAGCTTCACATTCTACATTGGGAAAACTTTAAAAATATATCAATAGATCATAATATTTACATTTACATACCTGCTTCAATTTCTGCTTGAGGTTGATTTTCTTCTTCAATATTTTGATGAATATCTCTGTCTGTTTACATCAAACAAAATATTTTTCAAACTAGTGCATCAAATAAAAATTAAGCGTTACATTTTACATTAGGAAAATTTTAAATATATATCAATAGAGCATGTAATATTTACATTTACATACCTGCTTCAATTTCTGCTTGAGGTTGATTTTCCTCTTCAATATTTGAGAGAGCTTCTAACTTTCTTTTGCGATATTGTCTCGTCTCTTCTCTACGTTCCTCGGGCTTTATTTTTCGATCATATTTTCTCACACAAGTTCTTCGATTTCCCATGATAATAGGGTATGAGGTTCAAAAAATTTCCTTTAAAAAATTAGACAATAAATCAATTACAAACAATATCACAAAAGATTTAATTTAAAAAAATCTTTTCTAAAAAATACGTAATCCAATCCAAAACATGTACATACCTCTAAGAAAAATCACACCGCCTCCAAGAAATGTCTTTCAAAAAAATTCTTTAAATCTAAAATGTGAGGAAAAATTTTTGAACAAAAAAGCTCAAAAGATTTATTTCAACACAAAACACGTACATACCTTCACGAAAAATCATGTCGCCTCCAAAAATGTCTTCCATAAAAGTTCTTTAAATTCAAACTTTGAACCTCCAAGGAAAATCACGCCGCTTCCAGAAAATGTCTTTCAAAAAATTTGTTTAAACCCAAACTTTGAAGAAAAGTTTTTGAATTCAAACCAAGTTGTAAGATGAAATGAAGTGCGAAATTTGCAAAACTTGTGAATCATTTCGTGGCAATTTATATTGGCCGCGAAATATGTGTTTTGTAGGGGGCTCCACAAAAATTTCCAGCCGACGGAAAATTACACAATAGTTCGGCCGAACTTTTGATAAAAAGTTTGGCCAAACTATTGTGACGTTAGTTTTAACTGCTCGTAAGCGGAAAACATAGTTCGGCCGAACTATTACTAATAGTTCGGCCGAACTAACGTGTCACCAATTACGCAGGCCCAAGCTCTGAAAACGGTTCTGCAACTTTGGACTGATTAAACATCATGAAAACTTGTTAATTAACTGTCGGAACTAAGACAAGCATTTTCAGAATTGAATCTACTTTCAGGAAATATAAATTTTATGGAATTTCGTAAACGTTTATTAATTTTAATTATTTTTCTAATAGAATGAGTGGAAACAATTTTTGAGGGTCATCGTGATTCAGTGAAATCAAAATTTTGTGTCTCCCAAAATACATTGTAAAAAAAATTGAAAAAATTATAGGGCATTACATTGGTCCGTTGACTCTAATGGGTAGCTTTTATATTTTTAGTTTATAACTTATATGTTAATAAATTTGTTGCCACGCGAAACATATCAAAAATACGCAGTTTTTCGTATTGGACCAGTTCAAAAAATTCTAGTAATTATGATATGCATCCATTGGCTTTGTAAATATGACGAAACCAAAGTAGACTCTGTCTAGATTGTTGTAACACATTTTTTTTTTCAAAAACAAAAATTTTCAATGAATACAACGTTGCCACATAACATGACTTCTTATGAATTCTTTGATTGTTAAGAAACACACACTCAAAGAAACGCTAAGTTGACATATCAAATCCGCATAAAAAAATTTCAAAAAATAAGTAATAGAAAGCTAACAAAATTTCTCACAACTTTTATTTTTACCGCAAAATGAAATTATACACGGAAAAATTGTTATAGTTTGCAGAATGTTGAAGAACCCAAAAAAATGAAAAAATTTTCTCAAAAAAGGGCAAAAAGTGTAACCCGGCTTCACATTTTCACCCAATAGCCTTTATCTTTTCAGGGCCAATAGCCAACCCTTGTTTAGAAATAATATGTCCCAAGTATTGGATCTTGTCCTTATAGAATTCACATTTACTGAATTTAGCATATAACTGGTTTTCTTTCAAAATTTGCAGCACTATCCTCAAGTGATATTTGTGCTCCTCCCCATTTTTGGAATAAACTAAAATATCATCTATGAACACAAGTACAAATTTATCCAAGTACTTGTTTAACACATTATTCATTAGGCACATAAAGGTGGCAGGGGCATTTGTTAAACCGAAAGGTAGGACTACAAATTCGTAGTGACCATACCTGGTTCCAAAAGATATTTTACTAATGTCTTCCTCCTTGATTCTGAGCTGGTGATAACTAGTCCTTAAGTCAATCTTCGAAAATACTAAAGCTCCCCTCACATTGTCAAAAATATCGTCAATTATGGGCAATGGGTATCTGTTTTTAATGGTCAACTTATTCAGTTGATGATAATCAATGCACATCCTAAAGGTTCCATCCTTCCTTTTCACAAATAGAATCGGTGCTCCCCAAGGAGACACACTCAGTCGGATATAGCCTTTATCTAGCAATTCTTGCAATTGCATTTTCAGTTCCATGAGTTCGGGGGGATTCATTCGATAGGGACCTCGAGAAACAGGTGTTTCTCATGGCACCAAATCGATTGAAAAGTAAATCTCTCTTTTGGGGGGAAGATGAAGAATCTCCTCTGGAAAGACTTCCTTAAACTCTCTCACTATTGGAAAAATATCCGGCAGATTTTCTTCAGGTTTCTGTTCTGTCTCTTCTACATGTACTACATATACTTGGTATCCTTTCCTAGCTGTTCTTTTTAATTGCAGTGCTAATATTTGTCTTACAGAGATGGGTTTTGGTTTTCCCTTGAGAATAAAAGGTTTCCCTTTTTCATCTATGCAATGCAGAGTTTTATCCCAACGATTCATCATGGCCTTTTTCTTTTCTAGCCAGTCCATTCCTATCAGCAAGTCATATGATCCTAATGGTAGAATTTTTAAATTCACTTCTGTTTGAAAATCATTTAATTTGATTGATGTTTGAGGTAAATTATGCGTTACTTTCCTCTTGGTACCAGTGGCTAACTGGACCAACAAAGACTGTTGAAATTTTTCAGTTTTAAGATTACATTTCTCTATCACTTGTGGACTAATGTAACTCAAAGAAGCTCCTGGATCAATCAAAACAGTAACAGATTTGTCAGCAATCTTACCTTCCATCTCAACCATGGCAGCTTTGTGTTCTGGTTGTCGATTCTCCAAGGCTGCAATGATAGTGGGTATATTTCTTGCTATGTCATTCACTATGGTAGCTTCTCGATTTCTCATAATCATCTGAATGTTTTAGTGGGGACAATCACTCAAAATATGGGGTTCTCCACATCCCTAGCATTTCAAAGGTTCCCTCATTTTGACTGTGCCTTCTTTCTTATTTCCTTCATCTAGTTGTTTGGAACCGATTTGAGACTGAGTTGTTTCGATTTATTTTGGTTTATTAAACTTTTTCCTCTAATGGTCCCTACCAAAATTCCTTATGTAAGCTGGAATATGTTTCTTTCCTTTATTTGCACCTTTGTTTAGCCAACCTTTTCCATGCTCAGCCTTTCCTTTAAACTGTTGGTAGCATAATCTAGCTTTCCTCACGGCGTCGTCCATGGTTTTTGGGTTATCAAACTCGATCTTATCTTTGTACACAACAGGCAAACAATTCAAAAACCTTTGTACCTTGGCCTTTTCTTCCCTAATGTAAGGGGCGTATCTCAACAGATTGGTAAACTTGGTGACAAACTCATCTATAGTAAGTTGTCCCAGTCTAAGCTCATGAAATTCTTTTGCTTTATCATCATAATAACGTTCATTTAAATAGCGGTTTTTAAACTTAACATGGAAATCTTTCCAAGTGACTTTCTTTTCATCAATGGCATGAGCCATTTTCGTCTCCTCCCACCACAAGGTAGCCTTACCTTATAGTTGGTAAACAAATAATTTGGCCTTCAGATTTCTTTCATATTCATAGACCTGGAAATGATTAATCATGTTCAACAACCAGGCTTCAGCATCTTCCTCCTTCTCCCCATCATAGGAGGGAGGTTTGATCTTTCGGAATTCCCCCTGTAATTCCTTTTTCTGCTTACACTGATGCCTAACAGCATCATCATCCTCAAACTCATCATTCTTCCTCTTCCCGAAACCTTCACCCTCTTGGCTGTTTCACGAAGTTAATTCTCTCATGATATTTTTCTGCTCCTCACTGGCTAATAACAATCTATCATTTTGGCTTCTTAGCTCAGCCATTTCTCATTGCGAACTGTGCAACATAGCCACCACCGGAGCATTGGGATCTGGTGTATTATCTTCATCACACAGATCGACATAAATTTCCTCACCTTCTTCCATTCGAGCACCACTGTACACTACACAACACATATCAGTAAATAAATTATTTTTTTTCCAACAATAAATCATTTATACAGTGAGCACACACAACAACATCCCAGTTTTTTATAACATGAGCTCTGATACCATTTGTAATGTCTCTTCGTCACACAACCGAATTTTTTTTTTTCTCAGCTTAAGTATAAATTCGATTCATTATTCATATAGTCATTAACAAGATACCTTGACCCTACTTCATTAACTCTATTCTAGAAGCTTACCTTCCTCCTAGGTTAACTATTTGGATTATTGCCCTTGTATCAAAATTTTGTACTGGTCTTTAGACTATTTTTATAACTTGCATTTGGAGTTGTTTTATTCAAGTTCTATTAACCTTCCTCTATGGCTATTTACCTTATTAATATTCACGAGCCCTTATTACGTGCATACCTTATGCTTCATCTCTTCGTATAGCTCCACGAGTGATAATCCTATGTTAAAATTTCAATTTGCTTCCATGTACCGATTGGTCTATATATCATTAACACTTAAGTCATCGGTATGAATTGCTTATGGTGATGTGAATGTATAGTGCATGTTCCGAGATCAATCGATGATATTTCTTGTACACGTTATTTATGGTGAATTCTCTATATAGATAGGCACATTAACTTCAGGATACTCATATTGCGTCATTGGCAAAGTCGGTTTAATGTATCGTGACAATTAAACTTGTGCCAAGTCTCCACGTCATTATACTCAAGGCTCTCTTTTGATATTTTTTGATATTGGTTGGATTTCAATGCGTCCACACTCTAGTTGTAGGGATCTACGTTTGTATTTGAAATGCCATGCCATCCTATTCTTGGGATTATGCAGACTACACGACCTGAGTGGAGGTACTATGAGATCGATTGCATAGATTGCTAATTAAATGTTCGACGGCTACTTCTTAATCATCAATCCCACCTGATCGATCCATGTACACATCGTAGATCCTATGCCACTTGGACAGTGGAGATTTATCCTATCTCATTATGGTTTCGATGTTTTTGGTTTTTGAGGCATTTGTATAAATATCTATCTCATTATCGAGATTGCTCTTTTCGCTCGTCATTTGTTTGATCTCCTCTCGGTACTGAGCCTCTTCACATTGGAGAAGCGAGGCGTTGTCTCTCCCAGGATTCGGGTGTATTCATCTCTCCATCGAGTTAAAATGCAGGTATAACAATCTAAGCACAATGCTATTTTACGGTGAGGCTTATATCGTTGCTATGTATTTTATTACACTCGACGTACAATATGAGAGCTGAGTTGAACTTCCACCATTTATTTTCCATGGTCTCGTTTCCTGTGGAGTCTCGTGGCGTTATATTTTTGCTTTTGTGTTTTGAACAAATCTCTCATATAGATGTTTTTGTTCAGGTATGAGATTTTTGTTCACTGGTAACGATATTTAATGTGATTTATCCAATCGTTTCTTGATAGGGCCTACTCTTTTTCGTCTTGGGTGACTCGACTGGGGTCCTCCCTTTCATGCGCCAATTTCTCCTAGCTCGTAGTGAGCAATCGTTCCTTGGTAAGCCATCGACCTATTTGAACAAAAATTTTCTGGAGTTATATTTTCATTTTGGGTGAATGTTTTGACAATACACATGTATTCTTCTTACAAGTCGTATTTGGTGATAACCCCTTCCCTTCTCAAGGTAACCTAAGTTCGTTTGATATTCCCTTCACATATTTTTATTTTTTGAGTGTCCTCCTATCTTATTATGATAATGATATCCTCATTCTATTTCAGGTAGGTTCAAATTGCATCGAGGGTTTTTCTTGATTGGTATTTGATGAATTTGCAATTCGCTCAAATTGACGCCGGTGTGTTTCTGAAATTTTAGGTTGGTATAAACGCCTCCTGAGTCGAATTTTGACCAGGCTCTCTCTTGTTATTCTACAAAATTTTTTAGACAATTTAAGTTATTATTGTCATAGAAATTTCTGTTGTAGTACAGACCTTTTTCCATAGACTGGAACTTTTTAAATTTTAATTTGGGGCACTGAAATTCCCGAAGTAATTTACGTTCGGAATTATTATCATGAGATCATGATACTTAAATTACATAATTGGTTTCCAGAGTTGCATATATGTATTTATCGCCCATTCATCTCTGTTATCAATAACGATTAATGTCCAGGTTTCTATTTTCTATTATTGTTCATTATATAATTTTTTTTGTCCAATAAAACTTTTCTTAATCTTGAATGAGAGCTTAATGGGTACACTGGCTGTACATTTCCTTTCTATTTCTCTTCAGAACAATAGCATCAGTGAATATACGTCTCTCTATTACAAGAGTCTTCAAGCTTACAATAGTGAAGTGATGGAATAATTTGGAGTCCTACAGGTTCTATAATTCTTGTGTGTATTATTTGACTTCCACAGTAAGCTCTCTTTATATTCATGGGTTTTAAATTCCATTGTACGAGTTGCATATGGCAAGCGAAATATTCTATGCAACTAGATATGTATAAGTTTTTTTTTGTAATATCAGAGTTCCAGTGTATCTGGTGTTTAGACTAGCATCATTATATCATATAGATCTGATAACAATTAATTGTTACCTTTCATAGCTAGTATGTTTTACATGCACTTTATATAATTTCCCATGCACATATTATTTTCCCAATAAGTATTCAGTTGGAACATTCCCTGGTCAAGGATATCAATAACATAGTTTTATGCATAACTTTCAGTTCATAATGATTTACAAGTTTGGCAACCCTGTTTAATTATTTTCCCTTGCTATCTGAAGATATCCATAGTGCTAATATATATATATTCTTCCCTTCTATCCTTATTATCAAAGGAATTTTATAAAAAAAACCATGCCCTTCTATTTTGTCATCTTTATGTCTGCACCTCACTTAGTTACTTCAGCAGATCTACAGATCTGCCCTATATGTATTTAATTCCTGCTACACATAGGTTTGTGGGTTTCCCTAATTTTCACTGAATTAATTCTATTTTTAACAGAAACAGATTAAAGTTACATAGTTACAAATTATGAGGTAACATAATCTCCAGATTTAAACTAGGAACTAGTTTCGAGTTTTTGGCTGATTTCTCCTCATAATTCTAGTTCCTACAACCATGCAGAGCTAAGAGAGAGTTTAATTACTCTACCATTCTGTAAATTTATGGAACATCAACACAAAAAAACATTGCAAGTAGTATACAGCTACAATCATTAACTTTTACACTTAACAACAATTAATTTTAATCATTCATAAACACCGTGAGCATATCACTTAGGTACTTGACCAGTACTCCCAACCGTAGAGTCCCTCTATCTCCCGGACCCCCGAGCTGAGATCACTTTCATTCCAGACCAACCTCTAATCTGTTTCGGAATAGCTTATTTAAGCTTTTTCTCCCCAAAGCATGTTTCTAATTCTGCGTCGAGAATTTCAGGATGTCTTTATTCTTGTTTGCCTAGGCTTCCCTTGTTTAGAGATTTTTAAAGCTGTTTTTTTCTTTTCCCATAATTTTACCTCTTCCCAACTACTCTCCACATCATTGGGGAAACTAGATTTTCCTCAAAATCTAATTTGGAAATAAATTCTTTCAAGGATTTTTTGAAATATTTTTGGGGAAATGTTTGCCTCTTTCCATCCCCATGGATTTAGAAAGTGATCTCATAATTCTCATTTTGGTCAATCTGCATAGAATTATTTTGTTTATTTTTCATAATTAAATATTTAATTACATCCACAAAATAATTTTCCATTGGGGTCCACTCCCCTCAGCATTAAAGCTCAAATGTCTAACTTTGAAAGAAAAAACATAAACTAGGGGTGTTACAGATAATTTGCACTAGTTAAGGTTGTAATAGGGAGGTTCGTGTTACTACTACTCCACCATTTTATTAGTCCGAGGTCCATTGGGGATGATTGCCTCCAATGTGTTGGTATTCACAAGGGACCTTTTTAGGTGGTTTACCTTTTGGATCGTTCAAGAATTTTTATAACGCAAAATATTTTTTCAAGTCTAGTTCACCAAGAGAGTGTCTCAATTAATTAATTAAATTAGCATACATCCATTGCTATAAAATTCAAAGGCTTAGACAAAACCATATTTGTGAAAGTTACATTTACTTCAGAGGTAGAATACTAGGTTCTAATTGAAGTTATAGACAAAATTCCTCTATAACATCTCAACCTCTATCTATAGGAAACTGTAAAAAATACATAGTAATAGACCTTCCATACTTTTAATTTAATTATGAATAATAATTAGGTGAATGATAGGTATTTTACCTTCATAGAATATTCTAATATATTTATAGTAGTATAAACCAATAAAAAAATGAAATTTATCTCCAAACTAGTTATTCTAGGTTTCTGTTTTAATAAATTAATTAATGAAACAAAAATGCTATATGAACAATTGTCATTTGAAGGCATTTATGGTTTTTTAATCATGGGGTATAGATAAGCCATGGTATTGGTCGATGCTCTTGTAACAAGGTCTATTTATATATTAAGAATCTCCATGGTAACGGTGGGATAAATCTTTGTGGTTAAGAATCTTGTTCCACATTTCATTAAATGTATAAATGTTTAATTTAGAATTTAATTATTTGTTAAGAATCTTGTTCCATACTTGATTAAATCAATAAATGTTTAGTTTATACATTAATTGTTTTTTTATAATTAATAATACTAATAATAATTTAAAATAGATTTATAATTTATTTATTCCTCATGATTTTTTAGACTTTAGCAACATGATATGTATAATGAAGTAATTGTTTGGATGCTTATTACGGATTGATGCATATTCGTGTTTATAGACCTTATAATTTATATGGCTACACTAGTTATACAGATCATTATACACTATTGTGTAACCTAATAATTCAAAACAACATGAAATGATGTTATTCTACAAAGTGAACCCTATCAACACCATTCGAGGGAAAAATGTGATACTTTAATCGTTTTGGGACATATCACCACTAAAACATTCTCATTTTGTCAGTACATTTTCATGTATGGATTCCTTATTCCTTATTGTCTCCTCAAATATCTCATGACTGTGGTGATTCTTCCATGATGGAACTGGGACATTCGTCGCCATTCACATTGGGAGCTTCATCCATGATCTCCTCATTGCCAAAGATTAGTGTGATAAGTACCACTTTTTCTCTTTTGTCAACTCCTCTTACTTCACTCATGGACATCAAAGTGATTGCTTCTACAACCCTTAGTAGTTTCCCAAGGTTATCTGTCTACCTACCACCATCCAACTTTATACTCAGTAGGGGAGCAAGCCCGAGTCAACATACGTGAGTTGTTTACTTCCCACCTAGTTTTCCTATCCCTACAGTTTTGGTCTCTAGCATGGGTCAGTCGTCTTTAGGGAATTCTCTTGGAGATTTTTCATTTGTTCCTAATAAGTTTGGGGGAAACAATGTTTTTGAAGGAACTTATAATCCATGGCGTAGTTTTGTGTTGGGAGGAAGGTCCTTTTGTCAAGGATTTAATACCTTTGGAGGGACTACTTTACCAAGGGGTAATGTCCTCTCTAGTTCCACTATCCCCAAGAGCGTTACCTTTTACAATAGTGATATTGGTTTAGGAAGTTGTCCTTATAGTGTCAGGTGTAATCCCATCAACAATCATGCTTTTGGGTGTTCCTTTATCTTCGGGGCAATCCCCCTTGGAGCCGTAATCCTTTGGCTACTACCACTAATCTAGAGTTCCAACACCCTAGGTCTAGGCATCACTTTGTTCCACCATCAATTTCCGAAATCTATTACTATGGGGTTACAATATACATCATAAACACATTCAACCAACCCTAACTTCCATAACATAGAAACCAATGATACCATATGGATGATGACTCTATTGTAAATCATATTTATGATGAAATTTCACACATTTTTTTTTCAAAGTTGATGTACCCATAGTCCGATGAGATTACAAAGATCCTTACCTCTAAATAAGCGATGACTTTGACTTTCGTATGCCTGCAAGGGGCTTTGATTTGAATGCATACTCTCTCTGTGATAACATCTCACAATAACTTAGTAAAATATTGCAGATTAAGATGACTTTACAACAAAAAGGCATCTACATTAGTGCATTAGTTGTAAAAATGTCGAGTACATGTCCTTTTACATGACGTTCCTGTCAAGCTGTCTTACCGCCACCACTAGCAAAGAAGCGACCATCTTTTGCGACCGTCTACATCGTCGACGTCTTGGGAATTTGGGACCCAAATTTCTCAATAAACAACTATTTTGGATGATATCGAAATATCCTTAGAATTGACAGAAAAATTAGGCTAATCATAATGAATTAACTGTGGGGAATGATCATTACGTTTTCGTTCTCTGCAGGTAGGCCTGTTTCTGTTTTTGTTAGGCCTTTTAAATTATGCTCCTTTCAATGTCTTTGTTTATGGGGATCTGAATAAATGTTGGCATTGAAAACCTGACAGTCACCGCACTTGATAAGAAGCTGAACACAAGGGTTTTCTTACATGAATTTTATGAATTCTTAGTGAAAACATTCATTGAAGAGAAATGCTGCTTAAAATGACTTTTTCAACCAACCCTAATATCAGTTTTGACAAGACAGGCTAATGGAAATCTATTCCATAAAATCCGACTACAGTGTTTCCAGAAAAGCCAACTAGTGTTAACCGACAAAAAGAACTGGCCCCAATACTCGCCCAATCAACGGGTTCTTGAACTTACCTATCAATGACAAGATGGCCTGTCCCGATCCGAATTAAGAGCCGATAACATTCTAGAAAATGTCTAATTTATGGACTTGCCATTAGATTCGACAAAAAAGTTTTTCCACAAGATTCCACTCAGGCCGGTCAAGAATAACCTCGGAGCCCAACACGGAAAAAAAAATTGTAGTGCAATTTTTAGATACAGTACATCTCCTTTGACATCCGACTGAGGAGATTTGAATGCCTTGTAGACGTTTCGTTGAGAACGTCATCAGGTGGAGCAGGCAATTTAATTAACCAATATTATGTATTGAAATACATGGACATACAATCATTGACTACATTAAAACTTGCAAATAAAGCAGACCAAGTACAAGCAGTTTGACTTTATGCGTTCGTAGCCTGTAAGATTCTTATCGATATTGTTTTTTTAGGTTGGTATCAAATAAAAAAAATATAGTTATATTATGAAAAAAAAAATTCGGTAATAATCACACTGCAATGCACAAAGTAGACACATTTTGAACCAATTAGTGTGGTTCATCATCAGGACTACCTGAAAGATCAGATGCAATCTTTGAGTTTAAATAGATGTAGAAATGGCAAAGTAAAACAGTTAGAATAACAAATAATTTAACTTTGAAAATAATAACATAGTTCTAATAATTTAATTATTTATTTAATAAAACCTAACGACTAAATTGACTATTAAAATTAATAATGGCTAAATCAATTTAATAGTTTAATTCATATATAAAAATCTTTTTATCAAATTAATATTGATTTTCTTATAATTATTTATCTGTGCAATAAGTATTAATATAAATTGATGGAATAAGCAGGAATTTGGTAGAACATATAGGCACAATAGAACTTTATGGAATAAATACGAATTTGGTGGAAGATATAGGCACATTTTAACTCCGGTGTGTTCTGGACTTTTGCAAAATTTCAGTAATCAAATTTCGGTGAAGTTGTGACTTTTAGGGTTATTTGAAAACTATTTTGTTTAGGATACAAATACTTTTAGTATTTTAAAATAATATTACAAAAAATTTAAATTAAGTTTGAAATAAATTACAATATAAATAATTTAAATTAAAATGAAGATATTTTTTTTATTTTTAGGGTAGACGTTAGAATTGAAAAAAAAGTTGGGGAATTTTTTTATTTATTTAATTACTTTTTTATTTTTTTAATTATATATTATACTGTAACTTTTGTCATGATCATTTAAATGAAGTATTATGTGTGAGGAGATTCATTGTTCAAATCCTGTGTGTGTGGAAGGTAGAATTATGTGAGAAGTTTAGTTGTTCAAATCAGAAACATGTGGAAGCGGTTGGCTTACCCACCTAGAGGAGGTTATAGTTGTAGCTATTGGAATACACCTAGAGATTACAAATTTGGCTTGTTGTTGAATCCTCTCTATACACAAAAATATAACAATAAATAAACAATAAAAATAAAAAATAATATAATATATTGTATGTATTTAAATATATTCTTAATCTTTGAGATTCGTGATCAAATTTGAAAGGAATTGTCACATATTTGTTTTTCAAGATATCTTTCTCGTCATTGGCTTTAGAAAACAAGACCACAGGATCAAAAATTTTCTCACATAGATTTGAATCAATGACCTTCACATGACATAACAAAGTGACTTAACAATACAACCCATTACCTACTATTCTACACTGTGTGAGTGAAAAAAAAAGCTACATTTAAATAAAAAGAAGATATTTTTTTAAAATTAATAATTTAAAATATATTATTATTCTTATTGAAAAATAAAAAATAATTTCAAATTTCATGCAAACTTTACACATTAATTTTCTGTGGTATCAAGTTGTACCAACTTCAAAAGGAAAATCTACCTAGTTTTTAGACCATAATGCCAAGCATACTTAATGAAAGAGACACACAAGGAATTGGTTCACTAATATTATAGTCTATATATGAATATCAGGGAACAATTATTCAAATAATTATAATAATGTATTTATATAATAATTTTCAAACAAATAAACTATTCTTCTTTTTTCAAGGATAATTAAGAAATTATTTAAATAATTATAATAATGTATTTATATCATAATTATTGGAATAATTGCATTGATGTTTTTATCAAAATACGATATTTCTTGACCATATCCTACAATATTCAAGAAAAAGTAAAAGGTATCAACACAATTTTCCCATATCAACTAAATCAAATTTAATCAATGGAGCCCAACTAGAGGAGGTAGTAAAGGTAAGTAAGCGGTGTAGTTAAAAATAAGATGTATAGGTGGAACCCCAAAATATTGGTAGATATTGTTATAAATCGAAGTAGTAAGAAGATTAAAAATTGGTTAATATTGTAATTATTTTTTTAATATGAGAATTAAGAGTATTCACTAAAACCAAAGCATTTCATCTTCAATACCCACTACTAAAATATAGTTTAAGTAAAAAAATGACACTGAGTAAATGAAGTTGATGAGAATAAAACTTTATTGTATAAAAATTATGATCATTTCTCTTTTTTATTGTTAACATTTTTTTCATTGTAATCATTAATTAAAATAAATAATATAATAATAATGAAAAATAAAATACATTAAAAATAATTTGTTACTCTTTACTTCATAATTTTGAAATAATATCCATTTCAAGTTAACAAGTCATTGTTGATTTCAATTCTCATTCGTATACAAATTTATGCCCTTCTATGATGGGATAAAGAGATTTCCATGGAAAATTATCACTTCAACTTTGAACCTATCACTTCAACTTTGAACGCTATATATGCGACTTTGAAAGATAGGATTATTTAAGAGTGTCTAAGAATATTAAATAATTTTATATAGAATATTGGTATTTATTTATTTTAAGTTTTTCTTTCGTGAGATTATATTTTATAGCCTTTATTCATCTTTAAAAATCATTTTAAATCATATGATTTATTTAATACATATTGTTAAAATTGTAATTTGATATTGCAATGAATAATGTTTTAAAATTAATTTAGAATTTAAAATAATATATTTCAATATTTAATATTGAAATTATAAAATATTATAATTCAAAGTCTAACATTAAATTTTATAAAATATTATTTAGAATTTTGTGCTCATAGTTGGTGGTTGATAGATGCCCAGAAAATTATAAAAAAATGTAATGAAAAGGAATGTTTCCAAAAAAAACATGATTTAAATGAAACTTTATTGTTATTATTGTTATTTTATAATTTTTTTTGCTAATAATATTAGAAGTATGTATTTCAAAAATATTAAAAAGAAATTTCAAATTATACATATAGATAAATAAACTCCACAATGAGAAAACCTGAATTAATGATGAAGAAATAAATTATTTATACATATATAATGTCAGTACGAGACCTATATATACGAACATATTATTAACATAACATAGAAATTAAATTCTCTAATAATTTAAAAAATTCTCGAAGGATTAGTTAAGATTCCCCCCTTAATCTGAAGGGACATCTAGCATGCCAAGTAACATTATGAAATTTTCAAACTTTTCACGTCCCAGTTCCTTTGTAAATATGTTTCTCATCTGCTCTAAGGTAGGAAAATTTGTGAGATGAATATCTTTTGCCTCTACATAATGTCGAATCAAGTGGTATTTGGTATTAATATTCTTTCTTTCATCATTAAAATTGATATTCTTCACCAACTGAATTGTAGAATGGTTGTCAATAAGTAGCGAAGTTGAAGCCTTTTGTTTCTTGTCCAGGTCAACATGAATTTTTTGAATCCAAATGATTTCATTTTTGGCTTGATGTGATGCAACATATTTTCCTTCAATGGTAGAATCAAAAGTAACAAATTTATTTTGTGATATCCAAACAATGGTTTTTGATCCAAGATTCATGAAATAATCAAAATTAGATATCTTATTCTCCTTATCTCCATCAAAATTAGAATCTGAATAATGATGGACATGGAAATATGAAAATTTGGAATATTCTATGCCATATGTTTGAGCGATTTTCAAGTACTTGAGCACTCGCTTTGCTGCATTCCAGTGATATTCACATGGCTGAAGCATGAACCTAGAAAGTATCCCTACAACAAACACTACGTCAAGTTGACTAATAGTTAGAAAATTCAAAATTCCAGCAAGATGCATGTACTTTGTTGGATATTCAGACATATTTCCTTCATTGGAAGTAAGCTTCAATTTTTGCTCCATTGGAGTAGCAACATGGTTACAACATTGCATCCCAAATATATCTAATAGTCGTCCAATATACATTTTCTAAGAAATAAAAATATAATTGACTTTCTGATGAACTTTAATCCCTAAAGAGTAACGCAATAATCTCAAATTTGTCATGTCAAAAAATTTAAATAACTCTATTTTAATGGAAACTATTTAATCATCATTATTTCCTGTGATCATCAACCTATATAGATAGACAAATACAACTAAATTTTCAATCTTCTTAACAAAAATAGTTGCGTCAAAAAAAGTTATAATTAAAGTTGATAAGGTGTTCAGTTAAATTTTCATACCATGTGCAAGGTGTTTATTTCCATCCATACAAATAATTTACCAGCTTACATGCCTCTTTCTCTTTTAATTTGATAAAAAAACCTTTTGGATGAGACATATAAATATCTTCCTTCAAATCGCCATTCAAAAAGGCTTTCTTTACATCCATATGTTATATCTTCCAGTTATTTTGAGTTGCAAGAGAAAATATAGTTCTAATTGTGACCTATTTTGTTGTAGGATAAAATGTATTTGTGTAGTCAACGCCTTCCTTATGAGTGTAAGCTTTTGGTAGGAGCCTTTACTTTTATTTACCAAGTGAACCATATACCTTATACTTAATATTATACACCCATTTTCAACCAGATGGTTTGGAAAAAGTAGGAGGATCCACTAACTTCCAAGTTTCATTCTTAATAAGTGCATTATATTCATTTTTCATTGCATCCTTCCATTGATCACAATTAGCAACTTATTCAAAACAATTAGGTTGATTAATTTAGAATGATTAAATGCACAATCATGAGAAACACTACCTGAATCACCTTTAGAATATGTTCTTCTTTCAAAATCATAACAATTGATTGGAAATTTTTGAACACATATGGATCTTCCTAAAGTTTACTAAAGTGGTTGTGATGGTTTTTCACCATGAAGTAAATGTTCTTCAGGAACACTTTCTAAGCCTGCATAAACAACATTATCACCCAATTTTTCTTCAGTAGTAATATTCTCATCATTCTCATCAGTCAAAGATGAAAAAAACACAACTTTTTCCATAATGGGAACCACCACCACTGCCTGGTTAGCTATGTGGAACTTCATTATCATATTCAAAATAGAACTTTGTTTACACAAATTTCTCCAAATGTTTCAATTGCTTATCAATAGTGGAATTTTCTTTGTCTGATTCAAGAAAAATAAAATATTTTGAAAGAATGAACTTCTTATTTTCTTCATCATATAGTCTATATTCTTTGGAAGTATTAGAATAACCCAAGAATATACAACTTTGAATCCTTACACCTAAATATTTCATTATTTCTTAGGAATTAAAGAATAAAATTTAGATTAGAAGATAATATCGAAAGGTCGGAATTTGAGAAGAAAATTGATGCTTTGCATACGCGTTGCAACCCCTGCAAACCCTAGCTGCGCCTACTCTGGCAGGGCCTCCTGCTTCTGTCACTGCTTGGTTGGAGTCCCCTCCTTTTGTGCTCTTCTCTGTCATGGCTTTGTTCTACACCTCTGACCTCTGGTTACGGCGTTTCTCTTTGCTGGGAAAGGGAGATAGTAAATAATCAAGTGCTGGAATAACAACAAAAATTCAGCAGTTATGCTTGCTGCGCATTCTGAGCTTCGTTAGGGTTTCTGCTACGTGGCTGCCCCTGCGGCGGACGGCCTCAAGCCTTCCCTATGGAGTCGATGGGTCCTTCTATGGATCAACATTCTTCTTCTGCCATCGATGCCTTCAACCAGCTTCTTGCTGGTTTGCCTCAGAAGAAAAAAAGCGAAGCATCCAAATTTGTTAAGAAGCTAGATGAAATTCCTGAGATCTCTTTACCTCCGGAGGCCCCCATTCAAGTAGCTTTATCTCTGGCAGATCGAGGTATCATTGGACAATTCACGGGTCTGTGGCCTTCTCTGAAAACTACTGAGCAATGGGTTAACAGGAACTGGGCTCCTCTAATCAAGGAAAAGGTCACCTCTTACTTTATGGGGAAAGGGTACTTCCTCTTCGAATTTTCCTCCAAAGAAGACAAAGACTTGATCTTTCAAAATGGGCTGTATTTCATGGGTTCTCAGGGCCTCTATCTGAACAAATGGACTCTGGACTTTGATCCGGCTGTCGATGTTCCCAAGGCTGTCCCGGTGTGGGTTCGTCTTCCAAATATGCCAGTTCACTGCTGGAACTGGAGTTCCTTGAGACTCATTGGCAACACTCTCGGGAAATTCATAGATCGGGCAAACAATAAGGATCAGTACGACTGTGCCAGGATTTGCGTGGAAGTAGATCTAGAGGTGGGTCTTCCAGAGGCTATCAAAATCAAAGTCGGAAGCTGGTCTCATGTACAGATCTTGGACTATGAGCAACTGCCGTTGAAATGTAGAAAATGCCATGTTCATGGAAACTTTGCTAGAAACTGTCCTTCCAACGCTGAGCCAGAGAAAGGGATTGAAGAGGGTTGGAACCAAGTCAAGCGAGAAAAAACCAATCATAAAGGGCAAAAACTGGGAGGACCCTCTCGAAAAAGCCCTCTTCAGGCTAATGTTCAACACCCTCCCCCCAAAAAAGCGCAAGAAAAAAAGTTTTACCGACTAAGCCAGCAGTTAGAAACTCCTTCGGAGGTCGAGACTGAAAATCCAGTTTCTCCAAACAAAGGTTCTCCCTCGGTCTCCCTCAAAGGAACAAGTGTCGAAGAATCCAAAGGCATGACTTCAGAAGAAGAGGAAGGAGAGCAGGAAATGGACGAGTCAGAGGCGGTAGGAGAAATAGGAGACACCCAAACCTCGGTACGAAGATCTACAAGAGGCCGAAAAACTGACAGGGAAAAAAGAGAGCAGGAGACTTATAAAGATAAGCTACAGGGTAGCCAACCAACTCTGGAAAAAATGCTAGCCTTAAAGTCCAGGATGTTGAAAAATCAGCCCCAAGGCTCCAAGGGAGCCCACCAGAAACATAAATAATGAAGATCATCTCCTAGAATTGTAGAGGTATGGGGAGCAAAGTCAAGGAAGAAGCCATGAGAAGCTTAATAAGAACAGAAACTCCAGACATACTTCTCGTCCAGGAGACTAAGATGGAAGTTGTAGTCTTCCTGCAAGCAAGCAAGAATATTTGGGTCAAAAGTGAAGCTAGAGCAATCTCTGCCCGGGGCGCTTCGGGAGGGATTGGCACTCTATGGAACACCAGCAAATTTGCAGTCACCTTTGAGGCTAGTAATACTCACTGGTTGCTGTTGAAAATGTAGAACCTGGACACCAAGGAAATATTCTGTCTCTTCAATGTGTACACTCCAGTAAATGTCAGAGAAAAAAAGGATTGTTGGGATTCTATAAGGCACCAAGCAGACTTGACAAATCTGGAAAATATAATTATTGGTGGAGATCTCAATCTCACTCTTCACTCATCTGAAAAAAGAGGAGGTAGCGTTGTCCGAGATCCGGCAAGGGAATGGGCGGAGGATCTAATTTTGGACTGGGACTTGGTGGATATCAAACCTTCTTCTGGTAAGTTCTCTTGGTCTAATAAAAGAGTGGGCCCTGGTCATATTGCTGCCAGATTAGACAAATTTTTCATCCAAAGCTCCTATTTGTTTCTTGGATTAGAACCCAGAATGCACATTCTTACTAATAGCATCTCGGACCACAAGCCTATAAAGTTAGAGCTCCTGGCCCATCTAGATCTGGAACCCATCCCATTTAGATTTAGTCCCCTCTGGGTCAAGGAACCAGATTTCATGCAAATAGTCAAGGAAAGTTGGAGTCAGCCTGTCAATGGATCTCCGTTCTTTATCTAGGAGGAGAAACTTAGAAGAGTAAAAGGAGTCCTAAAATGTTGGGTCAAAACCCTGTCCAACCCTATCATAGAAAGAAAAGCCATTAAAGTAGCTCTTTCCTCTCACCAATCTCATTTGGAACATGCTATAGTCACTAAGGAGTTGTTAGACCAAGAGGCTCAACTACAACAACGCTTTCATAAGGCCTGCTTAGTTGAAGAAGAATACTGGAGATTGAAATCTCGAAATATCTAGCTCAAAGCAGGGGATAGGAATTCTGCATTTTTCCACAAACAAGCCCAGGCCAGGAAATGCTTCAACTCTATTTCTGAGATTAAGGAGGACAACGACACCCACAAGTATTTTGAAGACATTAAAAAAGTTGCCTTTTCTCACTTTCAAAACTTGTATAGTGAGGATAAGGATCCGGATCATCTCCCAGATCTGGTTGACATTATTCCTTCTGCAATCTCTCCTCGTATGAACGAGATCCTTGAGGCCAAAGTCACCACATACAAAGTCAAAAAGGCCCTTTTTGATATGGAACCGGATAAGGCCCCTGGGCCTGATGGCTTTTCTGCCAGGTTTTTTCAAGTTTGTTGGTCGATTATTGAAAAGGATCTGCTCAAAATGGTTCAAAAGCCTCAAAATACTCAGAAAATTGGAGGCAGCACAAACTCCGCTTTCTTAGCCCTCATTCCCAAGGAAAAAGGCGCCAACAATTTCAGCAGATTCCGCCCGATTTCCTTCTGCAACACAGGATACAAGCTAATCACCAAAGTAATTGCAAATAGATTGAAGCTCATTGTCCCCAAGATTATTCTAGAGAATCAAGGAGGCTTCATCAAAGGAAGGCAGATCGTGGACAACTTCACCCTTGTTCAAGAGGAAATTCATTCAAGCCTTCTTCGAAAAGAACAAGGTATGGTGATTAAACTAGATTTAGCAAATGCTTTTGATCGAGTTAATCATAGCTTTCTTTTAAAAGTCATGAGCAAGTTTGGTTTTGGAGATAATTTCATCAAATGGATCCGGGCATGTATCTCGGAACCATGGATTGCCCCTCTTGTAAATGGAAGAGCCACTGATTTCTTCAAAGCTTTGAGAGGGCTAAGGAAGGGGTGTCCCCTTTCCCCTCTGCTCTTTGTCATCCAAGCCTCTGTTCTCAGCTTCCTATTAGACAAAAAGATGCAAGATCAAGATATTAATGGACTGTGTATTGCAATAGGGGTCAAAAATATAAACCACGCCTTATTTGCGGATGACACTCTGCTTTTGGGTGTTGCCTCCCTTTCCTCTACCTCCAAATTTAAAGCAGTTTTGGATGATTTCAGTGAAGCCTCAGGTAGCGTTGTTAATAAGAGAAAATGTCATATCTTCAGATGGAACACTTCACCCATATTGCTCTCTGCTATTTCTAGATGTTTGGGTTTTGCAGCCTCCTCTACTTGGACCTCTTTCAAATATTTGGGCCTTCCTGTGTTTCTTAAGAGACCTGCAAGCAAATATTGGCTCCCTTAGCTCGAGAAATTCATGTCTAGGATCCAGGCATGGGGTTTTTCCTTTCTCAACGCTGCTGGCAAATCTATCCTTATTAAATCTGTGCTTACCAGCCTTCCTCTTTCTCAATTTGATGTGCTTCTTGCTCTGACAAACATACTAAAAAAAATGGAAGAGTTCATGCGGAGGTTTTTTTGGAAGGGTGGAAAACAGAATGATCACAAGATTCCTCTTATCAGTTGGGAAACCATCTCTAGGCCAATTTGGGAGGGCGGTTTGAATTTCAAAAACCTCTACCAGCAAAACGTGGCTATGGCAGCTAAGATTATATGGAGGATCATTGCGTCCAAGCCAGGCTGGGCCCAACTTGCTCTCTAGAAAAAGTACTTCAGAGTTTCACGTTCTAGCTGTTTAGGCAATGTGATCCATTTGCCTAATTCATCTTTTCTCAAACTATATGCTAAAGCTGCTCCTCTAATCAATGAACACTCCTACTGGATCCCTGCAAATGGTAAAAAGATCAATATTTGGACTGATAAAATCATGAATAAGGACCCAATTGAAGACATAGCCTCCATCAAAGCGCTGCGTTGTTGGATGGATAGAGAGGGGCTGTGTTCGTTGTGGGATATTTCACTTTGGTGCGATTTTGTTTGGGCAGGCTGGAAGCGTATTGAGGTGCCAGTTCACCTGGCCAACGAATGGTCCACGCTGCTCGAACTCCTCCATGGCTTGGCCCCCACGCACATGAGAAAAAGAGATTCAAAAGACTGGGGACCGAATGCCAGTGGCTACACCGTCTCCATGGGCTATGCCAAGCTGAAAGAAAGGCCATACGTCCCACCTAACCCTGCACCTTGGCAGGCTGTCTGGCGTTTTCCTTCTTGACCCAAAGTCGATTTTTTTGCTTGGCTTCTCTACCATGGCAAGATCCTTACGTATGACATTATGCAGAGAAAAGGGTTTTATGGTCCCTCCATATGTTCGTTGTGCAACGATAATGCAGAGACAACAGTCCACTTAATCCTCGATTGTAATTTTTCTAAGCAGATCTGGTGCTTCTTTATTCACAATTTGGATTCCAACTTTTTGCTCCCTTGTTCCATTACTGATCTTTTTGCTAATTGGGCAAACAGATACCCTGGCCCTCCTCCCAAAATTTAGATAATCAAAACTACATGGGTTGTCCTGCCAAAGGTTATTTGTTGGCAGATCTGGCTAGAACGCAACAAAAGAATCTTTAGAAATATTAAACAGAATCACAAAGTCTTATAAATCAAGATTAAATGCCATTTAAAGGAGTGCTTGACAGATATAAAAGACGACTCCAATCTCAGCCAACAGGACATTGCTTGGGGATCATTCCTTGACTTGCATTTTCAGCCAGCAGTTAGAATCGCTCCTCCTCTTAAAGACTGGCAAATAAGGAAATCTGAAATTGACTTTAAAGATTGGCTCAATTCGCACTCAAGGCACTCTCTCTTTTTTGATGGAGCAGCAAAGGGAAATCCGGGCAAAGCTGGTGCTGGAGGTGTTGTTGTTAGTCCAACTGGGGAAAAAATTCACTCCTTTGCTTGGGGGCTTGGAATCTCATCCAGCATCCAAGCTGAGGCTTTGGCCCTCTATCAAGGCCTCAAGTTCCTCAAATATTTAAGTATAAGTGAAGCTAACGTTATAGGTGATTCCCAGATTATTATAAACGCAATGGTTTCCAATTCTCAAGCCTTGGATCTCAAACTGGCAAGGCTAATTTCCAGAATTAAGGCTTTGGAAAACGCTTTTGAGAACTTGAAGTACTTTCATGTGCTGAGAAATCATAACAAAGAGGCAGACACTGAAGCCAACAAAGTTGTTCTCCTTTCAGCCAGGGTCAAGATGAAAGACGAAGAAAAATTCTGGGAACCCATCCCTTAAGCTGATTGTTGACATGTTTTACTGCTTGCTATTAAATAAATTTGTTTGTATCTTCAAGCTGGGAAAAATCTCTGAAAATGAATTTATAGATATCTTATCAGAGAATGCAACAGGATTTAGACATCCTCATTGTAATCAAATTCTCAGCTTTCAGGGCAAGATGAATATAAATACAACATAACCGTTTCTGTCAAAAAAAAAAAAAAAAAAAAACATTTAGATTAGAAAACTTTGAAATGTTGAATGGTTGGGAGTTTATCATACGAAGGTTCATAAGGAGTTTTTTTTTTATAACATTAGAAGGACAACAATATTTTTCACAAATCACTGCTTTTCCCCAAAAAATCAACTTTACATTCTTAAAAAACATCATAGACCTAACCATATTAAGAGAATTATATTAATACATTCTGCAACGCCATTTTGTTGTGTTTTATAAGGTATGGTAGATTGATGTTTGATGCCATTTTCCTTTAAATATTGATCCAAATTATTCGAATTTTATTCACCATTATTGTCAATTCTCATAATCTTAATGTTTAGTTGAGTTCAAATTTTCATCATCAAATGAAAAGTTTTAAAAACATCAAACACTTATGAATTATCTTTCAACAAATATGCCCAACACATTCTCGAGTAATCATCAATAAATAACACCATATATTTATTTCCATTGGCAGTTGAATATCGAAATTTCCACATAAATATGAATGTATGAGACCTAATTTTCTGGAATCTCTAGAAAAATATCTATGAAAAGGTTGCTTACAATGTTTTCCCAAAATACAAGCATCACACAATGTCATATTTTGTGAAATTGTAGGAAATCCTTTGATACCATTTTATCTCATAATTATGATGTTTTCATAATTGATTTGACCAAAAATTGCATACCATAATAAACTCAAAGAAAGAGTACCACTTTTTTGTACTAAAATAGTCGAATTATCACTTACAATAACATATTTTTTTGTTCAATTTTAAAAGCATACCTTCTTCAACATTGATCATAATAAATGCATGATCATATACTATACATATCTTAATGATTCAATCGAAGATATGTATGAAATTCCCTTGTTTTTGAATATGTATAAGAGACATTATATTTTTCAAAGTTGTGGAATTTGAAGGACATCCTATAGAACATAATATGCAAGCTTTGGTATCTTCAAATGGATGGATCCAATCCCTAAAGGCTTAGTTTGAGATATATCAGGAAATTAAACTACAACCATCTACCCAGAATAAAATCTAATACTAAAAACATCATTAACATTAAAATTGCAATGTGAAATAATGTAATGTGAAAACTCTAATGATTTTCCCTTATCTGGTGTTGGCTGATATTTCCTTTCATTCAACTTTTTTCTCTTTTCACCGAATTTATCCCAAGGGATTATATAATTAGTAGTAGTATGAGGAATTTTACCACATATAAAACACTTGGAAACTGGTTTGTCATTAAAAAAGAATTATTTTCTATCATTTTTTTTTATCTCCCTCATTGTGTTTTCCCCTCATGCCTCTATAATTTATTCTACCATAACCTCTATTACTTTTACTACCTATAGAATTTTCACCATTAGAATTTTCATTTTTTTGTACAAGGAATAAAGTTGCTATGTTAGACATTTGTGGAGGCTTTTTATTTAGAGATGCCTTTTCTCTCTCAACAATTTTGTTCACTATTTTATCAAATGTAATATTTTGAAATGTCCAGCAGCTTGGGGAGATTCCAAGTAGTGTCAATAGACAATGTGGAGAACTTTAATAAAAATAGTAAGTTTCAAATATAATTCAACACCCGTGGCTTTTATATCATGAAAATTAGCTTTTATTTTACATTCCATCTTCAGAGGATCATTGTCTTTCATATGAAAATTAAAAATCTCAACAAACTCTAAATAATTTTAAGTTATGAATGTGAATGCTAAAGTTCCTTCAACTTCTGTAATGCTTCAAATGAAATATCACAAGAAATAAAATATCTTCGTACCTCCTTTTTCACTGATGTAGTCATTAATGCATATACCTTCTTGTATTTTGTCTCCGAAATGGCATGTTCCTTTTCGAGAGTAGGTGGCTCAGGTGCAATTTATTTTTCATCTTTGTCTTTCTTTCGCTAACAAACTCCTTCCAAAAAAGTGTTAAAAATAAGTACATTTTCAAGCTTTCTAATCCATTCTTGATAATTATCCTTTCCAGTAAACAAAACTCCATCTATTG
The DNA here is from genome assembly GCA_034641835.2 of Pinus albicaulis. Taxonomy (NCBI): domain Eukaryota; kingdom Viridiplantae; phylum Streptophyta; class Pinopsida; order Pinales; family Pinaceae; genus Pinus; species Pinus albicaulis. Next base: position 1,627,931,334 of record CM076578.1, read on the forward strand.
ATATCAATATCTTTGTCTTTCTTTCGCTAACAAACTCCTTCCAAAAAAGTGTTAAAAATAAGTGCATTTTCAAGATTTCTAATCCATTCTTGATAATTATCCTTTCCAGTAAACAAAACTCCATCTATTGATATCAATAAAACCATGATTGTTTGCAGCCAAAATTATTCTTCAAAAAAATCATTTTCGAATTTTCATATATGTGCAATGCTACTCTAAAATAAAATATAAACCACTTTATCATTTTGTTTTGCATTGATATTTTATTAGTGGTTTGATGATGGGCTTCAAAAATTACCTATTAGAGGATTACGTGGAAATGGCATCATCTCCTTTTATGGAAATAATTTTTTTTCATTTAAAAAAAATAAAAAATAAAAACGTTTTGACATTAAATTGATATGTCAAAAATAATGACATTTGTACCTTCTTTTAAAGCTACAATGGTGAAAAACACCACAATTTCATTATTTCATTCAATTTCTCCACATAAGGCTGGCTTGCTCCTGATCCTAAACCTCATCCTACATCAATCATTGAGAAATATCGATTGGCCAGGATGAAACAATTGCCCAGATTCACTGAAATAGTCTCTTCGCTTCATTTTGGGATTTGGATTTGACCCATGAGTTCGTTGACCTCATTGTGTTGTTGACGCTTCAATAAATTTCTGACAGATATGTACATGCCCATTGTCGCACCTTCATGGCTTGAAATCCACTTGAGGTCGGTTGATTCAACCAATTTACATGGCATGTTTTCAGATCCACGATAGTCTGCAGACAAAAAAATATCACGAGAACATTCGGTGTTGTCGATCTCAAGGATGCTACAACGAACCTCTTAGTAAGATGACCAAACAGACCAACCAAAATCTTAAACAACGCCTCCACCGAATGTCATGGCATGTTGGCTTCTATGCAAAAAATATTTGACTACCAATTCAATGGATTATCCACTATGTTCAAATAGAAACAATTCTCCAAACTCAGAAAAAGAAAGAAAAAAAAAAAAGAATAAGAAAAAGAAGACAACGTTTATAACTTCAAACAAAGCCCTTTTAGCCTTCACGTCTCAGCTTTCATGTCTCAATAACTCATGGAGTTTATAAAAAACTAAACCAGGCCTACGAGACTACTATACATAGGGCAGAATAAACTCCAAAATTGAAGAAATGAATCATTTATACATCTATAATGTTAGTACAATACAATTACATCTGAACGAATTATTGATGCGAACATAGAAACTAAATTCTCTAATAATGCACAAAAATAATCGTGAAGCATTAGTTAATAAAAATACTAAAAAAAGGTGTGCTTTAAATGGAAGGATTTTAGTAGTCTATTTTCTCATTGACCACTATTAATTTAGCATTGGCCAATGCAACTTATAATGTTTAACTTTGAAAAAAATATTTAATTTTCAATATTATTATAAAAATTGTTTCCAAGCATTTGATTGGACCATAACTTGAAGGTGTTATTTTATCCTTTACGTCGTGTGGATAATGCCTCTAATTTTTATGCCATAGTTTTTTTATGTAACTACAATATTTATGCCACAATTTTATATATTTCTGGAGTGATTTCTCATTTTTTAGTTTCATAGTAAAATAAATCAAATTAAAATCTTTGAAAATATCACATACTCATGTAAACAACATATTTATCATCAGTTACCACCCGCTATTTTTTAGGAATGTATTTTCATAAAATATGGATTGGAACAAGATGTAAACAAAATATATTTGTGAAAAAACATCATTTAGCTGTTCTTTAGAACTTTGATAAATAGGAGGAAAAATGTGAATGTGCAGACTTACGAGTGGTTACTACCTACCAAAATTGATGCAAGTTCTTTCCCCTTAGTTATAAATTAAGTTTTCCATTTCATATATCAATTTACAATTTTTATGAAATGTAATATCAACTTAATTGCGATTTACATTAAAAATTAATAAAAAAATATTTAAAAAAAAATCCTTATGATGTGAGTAAGTGTGTATTTTTTATAATAGGACATTCATAACTTAAATTTAAATATCAATAATTCTTAGCTAGATGATAGGGATTTAACCTCTATCAAATATTCGAGAATATTCATAGTAGTATGCAAAAATCAAAGGATGAAATTTAAATTAATGTAGTTATGTCATTTGTCTATTTTAATTAAATTAATTAATTAAAATTAACCTACATCCATCATAAAATTCAGACCTACCAAACGATGGGAGAGATCAAATCTCTTTTCACTCTAAAAGACATTTACATGTCACGATATTTGATTCCTTTTGACACTCAAGTAGAGATGGATGTAGGTTGTTTTAATTCCCCACTTTAAATATGCTATATTCCACATGAATACCATTATTTATTATTATTATTGTTTTATTTTAATTTTATAGGGTTATTTTTATTTTCTCTAAATTTAAGATTTTGTTGTTATTTATTTGTTATATATATATATTTTTAGTGTCATATGAAGTTGGTTATGATTTCTTTTTCTCATGTAGTATTAAGTAAGCCTATTTTCATATTAACTAAATTGACCATATAAATTAAATTGCTGGTAAATACTAGTTAATATGTAAATAGGTTTTGTTATAATACCATCAGACAATACTATATCTAGCATAAAAAAGGAAATTAATTTCTTATGACACTTCTTCATTTCACATTTTGTTTATTTAAAAATTTTATTAAAAAGGGAATAAAGGGAATAACTACTTTGCAAATAAATCTTAACCTTTCATTTGTGAAGACTACTAGGAATATTTTAGAATATTCCATGGAGATTATATCTCTACCATTCACTAATAATCAAAATAAAATTGTAAAAACCTTTTTCCAAAACAAACACTCTCATTCAACTAAAAATATCCATAGCATAGTGAGATTAAGTATTTTGATGCTTATTGTTGATTAATACGTATGAACATTTAATTTATATAACTAATAAAATTACATTAAAAAACAAGTTAAAGAAAAAATAGCATGAATAAAAGAGTAAAATTATGAATTAAAATAACCCATGAATTGGGTTACATGTTTGGATAACCCATGGCTTATTTAAAGATATATGCTTTCAGAACCCATGGTTTTTCTATTTCTATTCTTCTTGAATGTAGCAGACTTAAAGGTGTTATTTTTTAATGTGAGACATTTATTACAAACAAAAAAATTAGAAGCTAAAAAAACACAATTATGTGAGGAATACTACACATTTAACAAGATTTAGCAAAATAAAAGTAAACCCTAAGTTTTTCCACATATAAAAATATTATTTTTATATAAGAACCACATGACACATGACAAAAGAGTTTGTAGCTCTAAGGATGCATGTATTTAAGGTAAAGCATGGGAAGAACCATTCTCACCTTGTTAAATATCCTTCAAAGATGAAGTTTTTTCAAGTTCTACCTCTACATTTTATTTGATATTTTTGAAATTTTAATCTTCATTTCGAAGAGGAAAGCAAAAACGCTTTTCTAATTCTTGTTCTATTATTAACATATAATAATGACTCATATATTAAATTTCTCTTTCATTTTATCATATTTTTCTTTTCTTTTCTTCGGTTGAATGGTCCACTGTTTTCGTTATGGGTCCTTTTTAAATTCTAGTTCTATTAGTCGGTCCTTAAATTTTAATTTATGTTAGATTAATTTTTAACTTATATTTTATAATTTCAATAGATGCACAAACACATATAAAACTACTTCTACGTGATAATTTTTTAACTTGTATTTATAATTTCGATATATGCATAGGCATAAATTAAAATTCTAAGAAAATTAATCTGTCCTTGTACATGTACTTTTTCTAATATATCTTAACTCTTTTTCTTCCACTTGATTAACCGGTATGAAAATTAGCTATTATTACAAATATCATAATGTAATAATGACTTCATTTTGATAAAATTTAAATGAATCACCATTTTGAGTTTAATGAACATCAAGAACCGAATCATCCTTGTCATTTACCTTTTTTGTACTAGTATTCATGTATTATATATACACATCCATAGGTTTCTCCAAATTAAAAAAAAAAAAAATGAATTCAATATCTTGATAAAAAACATATATGCATTTCAATACAACCAATATTATTTGACCTACAATTGATGGTAGTGCTTTGTAATATTTCTCTAGCGGAAAACTAAATTTGGCCCTTTATTTTCATCCCCCTTCTCAGCACCATTCTAGTTCTAACCCTTGGGTGATTGTTGTGGCTCAATTTCAAACCTTAGAAGAGATGTCCCTTCCCCTCCAACGTTCCTTGTATTTGATGACCATCAAGCAACCCTAACCCTTGCCAATCCTTATATTTACCCCATTTTTCCAATTATAATGCAAGAAACTCCAAAATGATGACAACATCCCATATCATACAAAGTATAGCATGAAAAAGGAATAGATTTAAACCCTAATAAAACAAATACCAATAACTATATCATAAAATTGATAAATATTTTGCAAGTACATGTTCCGCCTGTAAGATTGAATGACAACATAAAGTTCATGCAATATCATGCCTTGTTCTGCAAGTTCATCATCATCTATCTTACTAAAAAATATCTCTTGTACTATATCATACAACACTAGAGATATAAAGCTCACTACGATGTAAAACATGGCACCAAGGGATTATTCACAACAATTATGACATGCCAAGAAGACTTGAAATGTAGAGATTCCTTGTAGATTCACGCTGCTAATTGTAATTTTCTAAAACAATGGACTTGTATCTACTCTACCAATTGAGGAAAGCAATTTAAACAATCACGAAATCATGAAGTATACAAGAGAAGGAATTCAATCCAAACATTACACAATGATTTCCTGGGAAATCCATAGCTAAAAACCCCAGTATTTGTATGTTGCATTCGTCATAATATATGAGAATATTGTAATGCTTTTCTCATGCTTGAAAAACCTCTGCACTATCTCTATCTATCTCACGGCTTCAAAAGATGACTCTAGAAAACACTTAGCTAACTATATTTCCTACCAAGCTCCTATCTCCTTGTGTTATTCAATAAGGAATTATGCCCCTATTTAATAGGAATTATCTTCCATTGGATTACGAAATTCCTTTATGCTCTTCCTTTGATTACATGTACCACTTGTACAATTTGAATAATTATAGAACTCATAGTACACTTCCCTTGAACTCCAATCTCAACTAGGTAACTCTCAGTTCACACATGCATCAGATATTTATGGCTGAATTATTAGTTAGCTAGTTGATCATAGAGTAGACAACTCACTACAATACCTTCTTATAGTTCCTCCAATAGTTGGAACTAGTTAAATTAACCTTAAGTCAAAAAAATTGAATTAATTAGTTGCAACTAAAAATAAACTCAACTAGGGATCCTAAAAAGTAGGAATGACTCTACATGACTCAAGTTCAAGGAAAATGTAAAGGATGGAAGTCTATCTTAAAGTTTAGAAAGCTTGGCAAATATTACGAGTCCCTAGTATGCAAATTGTAAACATTTTGGTGATAATTTTGTAGAAATTTTTGTATTTCCAATGATTTTATATTACTTGATGTAATATTTTGGAAAATTATAAGGTAAAATAATGGTGTACTAAAAAATTCGGGCGAATCACTTTAAAAAAAAATGGAAATTGGTAAATATTTTTTCTAGAAAAAACATCAAAAATTAGCCCACGTGCGAATATTAGCCCTTGCTCAAGTTAGACCCTCAAAGAAACTATTCAAGAGAAAACTATATTAGAATCTTTCTTGGTGTCATTTTCAACATTTCTTGTTTCCATTTTCAGCACTCCCTCTAAAAAAGAAGTGGATTTACATCTATCCCGATCAAGTACCCTTGAAATGTTCTCAAAGCAACACTTTTCACTCATGTTGGTGATACTACAACATTTGAAACTGAAAAGCATATAAAAAACAAATTGAATCAATTGTGGTCATTATAATGCATCTATCACCCGAGTCTCTATTGCTACTAGCTATTACACTATATATTAGAGATGCAATGTCGTTTCTGAGTCTACAGTGCTTCATATAAATTGCGCTCCCTAGTATCTGACTACTATTACTCTATGCAACTTTCGCTCTAGCATTTGACTACATCAACTACCACTAATCGATCATGGTATTATATCTTGTGGCCCCCACAACAAGGTAATTATCGATGAGGAAAAACATGTCAATGGACCCAGCCCAAATTTCTTCACTCTCGAGACTATTTCTTCACATCGCCCCACCTCTCACCTTGAGGTATGGCTGCATGTGATCCCTCTCATGATTTGGCTCAAAATTTCTCCGTACAGTACCTCTTTCCTTGAGAGGATGTCTCCACTCGACCTCCTATTTGATTCTCAAATTATCGCTTCTCCACAACTTTTCAAGGCTACTTATGAGGCTGCATGTTGAGAGCTCTAATATATTCCCTCTCTAACATTTTCCTTGATCCTCAAGGATTTGTATGCATATTCTACCTCAATTGAATACATGTTCTTCACTCAAAAATTGATCTGCTTCACATGTATTACGTCTATGTGTCTATGGAAAACCTTACCCTTGCTAAATACCACATTGTAGCCACATGGTAAAATTAATCCTACATGGTGTATTCCAATCCAACCAGTAAGCAATGTAGGTGATCATTGTTTCGGCGGCAACAGATCTGCCGCCAACATAATAGTGTCAAGAAAAAATTGTATGACTGAAATATGTTTTAGGTTACACTTTCATGAGACATCAAAGGGGATTCATAGAGATACATAGAGAGAGTTGAAGCAGGGAAAGGAAGGACTAATAATGGAGGGGGAAGACCTACTTAGTTGATAGAATTCTACTTTTATGGCTAAGTATATAATCTCCAATGAGGTGGGGTATTAATACCCAAACCTGCCAAGATAGTTGAGTAAAAATAACAATGATTTGCCTAACAATGTGGGTATGACTAACGATGTACATGTAACATGATATGTTGGCATCAATTGGCTAGAAAATGATACAATGATTCCAATATACATTATGTGTTTGGAAAATGGAGGCCAAGACATAAAATAATAACATATGTTGGTCTGTGTACATGAGACATAATGCCCCTCAAGTTAACATGGAGAGGGTAGATCAAAATATAAGAAGCCTTGTCGAAAAAGAAATGTATTTGAAGATATAAATGGATTATTTGAAGGATAAAACCATTTTGTGAGTGTTTTGATTGATAGATAATCAAGAAATAAAATCTATGGAACTACATCTCAGGCTAGATCAAAATCTGCTATCATTTGGGCTTGTGGGGGGCTACATGAAGGGCCACTCCCTCATGAGGTTCAGATGTAACACCCCCAATTCATGTGTTTGAATTTCAAAGTCAGATATTTGAACTTTAATCCTAAGGGGAGTGGACCCCAAAGGATAAATATTTTGTGAATGTAATTAAATATTTAATTGAGGAAATGAATAAAATAATGTGGTGCAGATTGACCAAAATGAGATTTATGAGATCACTTGCTAAATCCATGAGGATGGATGAGGCAAATATTTCCCCACAATCTTTCAAAAATCCTTGAAAGAAATTAATTTTAAATTTAGTTTTTTGAGGAAAAATCTGAATTTCCCCAATGATGAGGAAAGTAGTTGGGAAGAATTAAAAAGCTGGAAAAGTTGAGGAAAAGCATAAAACAACTTTAAAGAATCTCTAAATTGGGAAACCTAGGAAAACAGGAAGAAAAGCATCCTGAGATTCCGGACGCAGAATTAGAAACATGCTTTGGGTAACAATAGCTTAAATAAGCTGCTCTTGTACAGATTAGAGGTTGATTTGTTTCAAGGAGAAGATCTCAGCTCGGGGGTGAGTTCTGGGAGACAAAAGGACTCTAAGGTTGGAAGGTTGGTCAATTCCATGAGTGGTATGTCTCTAAATTTATTGATGTTCTATTTCATATAATATGAATTGTCTACATATAAAAAACAATTGACTGTATATTAGAAGATCAATTCTACATTTAACAGAATTGATCATAAGGAATTTACCCATGAAATTCTGTATAGTTGTAGAATTTAGAGCGGTGAAGTAGAATCCCACAGAGTCTCTAAACCAGTGATTGGTTTAAATCTGAGGATAATTATTTTTTTCACAGGAAAAATTTGTTAATTTGTTTTAATCTGCTTTTGTTTCCTAGCATGATTCTAATATATTCATACATGAGAGAGAATTTGAATTTCCTGTATTATATTGGAAAATAGTAGGAAATGAATTGTAACTTACACTGTGCATGAGAGAACAGAAGGAGAGACTCTATAAATTGACCTAAGGGCCAACATACCATTCACATGTAACTAGAAATTTAATGGTCAAGAAAATTGTATGTAAGCAACACATGCTATAGCAGGGGAAAGCAACTCATAATTTACAAAAGACTGATCATAAACAGTTAACTTATGAAACCATTTTAATATCATAGCATAGAAAGTAAATACAAAGGAAAGTTGAGAAAATATCCAACATGCATGTTCACCCCAGTCTGGCATATTGAATTATATGTATTCTAATCTATCATGATAACCCAAACCAAGAGGGTAAATTTGTACAATATAAATCCCAATGTCCTCTAAACATAAAGACAGAAATACAGATGCATTCATCCCTGTAGACAATTTGGATACATATTCTATGCAAATACATAACAAATTAATTCCTCGAATATCTGTATAGAACTAAGGTGTCATTCTATTATAAATGACCATATCACTCTCGTTATCTAAATTTCCAAAACAAAAAAACAAGGCGTTTAGAATTTAGGGTCAGTTTAATAAACTGGAGGAAGAAATTGAGAAAGTCATGACTCACAATAATAATATTGATTTCATTCAGATATTTAAATTTTACCATCACAGAAGCTATGCTATCCTGGAATAGGAAACTTTATATTACAGTACATTATTCATTCTAATATCACTACAGTATGAATATAGTTAAAAATTGTATGGCCTGAGAGCCTGGAGGAAATAAACTACACATAATGATGAGTATGTGTGTATATATATATATATATATATATATATATATATATATATATATATAAATTTAATTGCCAAAAGCTAAGTATAAATTTCAGCCAAGTCAAAATGAGCAAAGAGAGGGTACTGTTGGAACATACTAATAATAGCAATAACCGAAATCAAAAGTGGGTCTTATGAAAACCCAGGAATGACTGATGTATATATGAATATATGGTACAAATTCAAAACAACCTTATAAGGTCCCATGAACAGAGCTCCATAAACATTCATAGTGGGGATTTACTTATAGTGGTAAAATAATTACAATTGTATCATTATAATATTTAAATGTTGAAATATAAACCATATAACCAGTAGAGAAGAACGAATTCCTTCTGACAAATTTTGGTTAATACCGACCTGCAAGGAGCACGAGTAAACAATTATTAATGTTTAAGGGAGTCACGCATCTCTGCAAGTGCGAAGGAGAGCACGACGCTTACCTACAAGAGATAAAACCCAAAATCAACGAAACGTTGAAGATAGAGAGTACGAATAACATGAATCAAGTCAAAACGATAACTGAGAAAGGTGTCGTACCTGGTAAGGGAGAATCCCCTACTCCCTTATAAATATTCTACATATAACCATGGAATTATCATGAATAAAGGGTTGCATTCAAGAATCAACTAAAAACGACAAACCCCCGGAGAATGAACAAATAGAAATTTCTTTCTACGCCTAGTCAAACACCAAAATTACTAACCAGATTGCCGAGGAGTGTAGAATCCTGACGGCGCTGGATTAATATACTCGTAACCAATTTAATTTGAGAAGAAGATTGGACTACGAAGCCATGAGAGCCTGCGTAAAATCTTACACCTGAGAAGGCGCACAAGAAATCTAAAAGGCTAGGTAAGAAACCCAAGCCAATCAAATTCCGGGAAAGGTGAAAGCACATTCTCTGCAAAAAAAATAGAGCCATTCGTTATAAACATCCCAATCTAGTCCGGTAGAAGAAAATGATAATCCAAAATCGTAGTACTGGCATGAAGAAAATCGTGAAGCTCTCAATCGGAGATGGCAGTCTGTGAAATAATAAAACTATACGGAGCGAAATTTTACAAACTCTAGCAAAGGATCTTAGCGACGGAATTTGTTAACGCACAGGAGTAAGGCGAAGCCTGAAACAAATCACACCCAACGTCCATGGTGTTTTCATTCACGGTCCAGAGATAAACCAAACATAGGGGGAGGTAAAAGAACCATCGAGCAAATACCAAGCTCAATTTATAACAATATGCTATGAATCAAAACCATGAAACCCTAATAGCCAGATGCATCCAAGTCGTCCACCTGGCGAGATCCGCATGGTGAAGCCACGGATCAAGAAGTTAATTGGTAATGTACCCCCTCTGTTCAAAAATTACAATGACAAGCAGCGAAATAAATGAGGATCGATCTGGCCATGCTGTGGAAAATCGCTTTGGGGAACGAGTTGGAATGAATCCAGTATTACGTGGAACCAACACCACGTGATCACAAAGGGAGCGAGACCATCTATCACCCTTACGACGAGCGTTAAAACCTTATGGTAGCTCAGCATGGAGGACAGATGGACGTCATCATTCCAATTATCATTGTACAAAATTCTAACTTGGTAATTATGTGGAGTTCAATTAAATATGCCAAATTCACATAAATAATGATAAGACGTAAATGAGAATGAAGGACGAATGCCAGACTCGCATAGTTGGTAATTCGAATTTCGCCAAGGTTATAATTTATTAACAAAGGATAAGAGCTAACGACCGCTTGGATTTGTATACGTCCATGGAATTATATTAACATGGAATTCATGTAGAACTAATCGAATTCCCCTCTATATATAAGTCGATTTAGAATCCAAAGGTTATGATATGAAACGAAGATTTAACATGAAAGTGGGGTGACAAAAGAAGGACATTAGATTCTGTCGAATATAATTATAATTAAAATAATTATAATTATTATAAATCAATTAAATTGCAATATGGTAAGATAAAGTGGGGATATGAATAGAAATTGAAAAGTAATGATTGTGTTAACCTCCAACGTAATGACAGAATGCCTCATTAGCATTAACTGGAAACGATGCAACCAAACAGAAAAAATAAAAATAAAAAAAATAAAAATAAAATAAAATAAAATAAAATTGTAAATTGGGAGGTGTGACAAATGGTATCAGAGCCCACATTACAAAACTGGGCTGGTGACATTGTGCTCATTGTTGTTGTGTATTCACTGTATAAATTTAATTCTGTGGAAAGAAAAAAAAAATTTATTGTAGTTTTTTTTTTTTCACTGATCTGTGTTGAGTGTGTACAGTGGTGCTGAAATGGAAGAAGGTGGCGAAATTTATGTTGATCTGCGTGATGAAGATAATGCACCAGATCCAAATGCGCCAATGATGGCTATGTTGCGGGAATTGCAACAAGAGTTGGCTGAGATAAAAAGCCAGAATGACAGATTGTCATTAGCCAGTGAGGAGCAGGAAAAGCTCATCAGGGAATTAACTTTGCGGAACAGCCAGGAAGGCGAAGGTTTCAGAAAGAGTAAAATTGATGATTCTAAAGATGAAGATGCAGTAAGGCATCAATACAAACAGAAAAAGGAATTACAGGGGGGAGTCCGAAAAATCAAGCCTCCCTCCTATGATGGGGAGAAGGAGGAAGATGTGGAAGCTTGGTTATTGAACATTATCAAGTACTTCCAGGTCTATGAATATGATAACAATCTGAAGGCCAGATTAGTTGTTTATCAGCTACAAGGCAAAGCTACCTTATGGTGGGAGGAGACGAAAATGGTGCATGCCATTGATGAAAAGACAGTCACCTGGGAAGATTTTCAGGTTAAGTTCAAGAACCGCTACCTAAATGAAAGTTACTATGATGATAAAGCAAAATAATTTCATGAATTTAGACTGCGATAGCTCACTATTGATGAGTTTGTTACTAATTTTACAAATATGTTGAGATATGTACCCTACATAAGGGAAGAGAAGGCAAAAGTTCAAAGATTTCTAAATTGTTTGCCTGCTGTATACAAAGATAAAATCGAGTTTGACAACCCAGAAACAATGGATGAAGCTATTAGAAAAGATAGATCATGTTACCAATAGTTCAGAGGAAAATATGAACAAGGGAAAAGCTGGGTAAATAAAAATGAGTTCAAAGGGAGGAAACAGAAACCAGCCTATTTGAAAATTTCTGGCAGAGACCATTAGCAGAAAAAGTTTAATAAACCCAAAGAAATTCAAACTGCTCAGTCCCAAGTAGCTTCCAAACAAATAGATGGAGACAGTAAAAAGGAAGGGACAGTCAAAATGAGAGAACCCCTGAAATGTTGGGGCTGTGGAGAATCCCATCTTTTGAGGGACTGTCCGCATCGAAAAATTCATATGCTCATGAGAGATCGGGAAGCGACAACAGTAAATGATATAGCCAGAAATATACCAACTATCAGTGCAGCCCTAGAAAATCGGCAAACAGAACATCAAGCAACCATGGTGGAAATGGAGGGTAAGATTTCTGACCTATCTGTTACTGTTCTAATTGATTCAGGTGCTTCTTTGAGTTACATTAGTCCCAAGATTGTAGAAAAATGTAACTTAAAAACTGAAAAATTTCAACAGTCATTGCTGGTACAGCTGGCCACTGGAACTAAGAGAAAGGTAACACATAAACTGCCCAGAACAGTAATCAAATTAAATGAGTTTCAAACAGAAGTAAATTTGAACATTCTGCCCTTAGGGTCATATGATATACTGATAGGAATGGACTGGATGGAAAGGAATAAAGCCTTGATGAACTGCTGGGATAAGACTTTGCATTGTGTAGATGAGGAAGGGAAACCTTTTATTCTCAAAGGGAAACAAAAACCTATTTCTGTAAGACAGATTTCAGCATTGCAATTAAAAATAACAGCTAGAAAAGGATACCAAGTTTATGCAGTGCATGTGGAAGAAACAGAACATAAAACTGAAGAGGAATTACTGGATGCAGTACCAGTAATAAGAGAATTCAAGGAAGTTTTCCCAAAGGAAATCCCTCATCTTCCCCCCAAAAGAGAGATTGATTTCTCAATCGATCTGGTGCTGGGAGAAACACCTGTCTCCCAAGGGCCTTATCGAATGAGTCCTCCTGAACTGATGGAACTGAAAATGCAATTGCAAGAACTGTTAGATAAAGGGTATATCAGACCGAGTGTATCTCCTTAGGGAGCACCAGTGTTGTTCGTGAAAAATAAATATGGAAATTTTAGGATGTGCATTGATTATCGTCAACTGAATAAGCTGACCATTAAAAAGAGATACCCTTTGCCTAGAAGTGATGATGTTTTTGATCAAGTGAGAGGGGGTTCAGTATTTTCGAAAATTTACTTAAGAACTGGTTATCACCATCTTAGAATTAAAGAAGAAGACATCAGCAAAACAACCTTTCGAACTAGGTATGGTCACTACGAATTTGTAATCCTACCTTTTCGTTTGACAAATGCCCCTGCCACATTTATGTGCCTAATGAACAGTGTGTTAAACAAGTACTTGGATAAATTTTTCCTTGTGTTCATAGATGATATATTAGTTTACTCAAGAAGTGAGGAGGAACATAAAGAACACTTGAGGATAGTGTTGCAAACTCTAAAGGAAAATCAGCTATATGCCAAGTTTAGCAAATGTGAGTTTTATAAAGATAATATCCAATACTTGGGTCATATTATTTATAAACAAGGCCTTGCTGTTGACCCTGAAAAGATAAAGGCTATAAAATAATGGCCTGTACCAGCTGATGTTTCAGCAGTGAGATCATTCATGGGGATTGTAGGCTATTATCGCAGATTTGTAGAAATATTTTCTGCCATAGCACATCCCATCACATCATTACAAAGGAAAGGTGTCAAGTTTCAATGGACTAAAAAATGTCAAAACAGTTTTGACCAATTAAAATTGAAACTTACTACTGCCCCTATACTGAAGATTGCAGATCCTGATAAAGAATTTGTGGTATGTACGGATGCCTGTAGAGAAGGATTGGGAGGATTTATTATGCAAGAAAATTCAGTTATTGCCTATGAATCTAGGAAACTAAAGATACATGAACAGAATTATAGTGCCTATGATTTAGAATTAGCAGTTGTTATCCATGCTTTGAAAATGTGGCGGCACTATCTTCTTTGAAAAAAATTTACATTGATGACTGATCATCTTAGTCTCAAATATTTCTTTTCCCAAAATGATTTGAATGCCAGACAAGCCAGATGGTTGTCCTTTTTAATTGAATTTGATATGGATATAAAACATATTAGAGGGAAAGAAAATAAAGTTGCTAATGCATTGAGCAGAAATGCTTGTCAGAATATCAATAGTATTGGAAGTAGTGCTCAGATTGATGTAGAAGATTTGGTGAATAGGGTAGCAAACCAAGACCCAAATTATGAAACACTTCTGGTGAAATTACAAAAAAAGGATAAAATTGATTTCACTCAAAACCAAAAAGGGCTGATCTGTTATAAAAATAGATTGTATATTCCCAATGTAGAGTCCTTAAAAAAGGAATTTTGGATGAGTACCACAAAAAACCATATGCAGGACATCCAGGATATCAGAAAATGTTAACAACCCTGAAAAATAAGTTGTTCTGGCTAGGAATGAAGAGAGATGTAGCAGAATACTTAAGTAGATGCATGGAATGTCAACTAGTCAAAGTTGAACATCAGCATCCTGCTGGCCTTTTAAACCCTTTATCGATTTTAGAATGGAAATGGGACACAGTTTCCATGGATTTCATAACAGGGTTACCCAAAACCAAATACCAGCATGATTCTGTAATGGTAGTAGTAGACACTCTAACCAAAGCTGCTCACTTTATACCAGTGAAATCTACCTTTGGGACAGCTCAAGTAGCGAATGTGTTCCTGAAGGAGGTAGTAAGGCTCCATGGGGTTCCGAAGGTGATTGTTTCTGATAGAGATGCTAATTTTACAGCAGCCTTTTGGAAAAGGCTATTTGGAGGTATGAGCACTAAATTGAATTTTAGTACTCCTTACCACCCTCAGACCGATGGCCAAATGGAAAGAGCTAATCAAATTTTGGAGGACATGCTGAGAATGTATGTGATGGATAGACCCTCAAAGTGGGAAGATTACTTGCATTTAGTTGAATTTGCCTTTAATAACAACTACCAATACTCCATCAAAATGAGTCCGTTTGAGGCACTGTATGGAAGGAAGTGTAGTACTCCTTTGAGATGGAGTCAGCCAGAAGATAAACTAATGTTGGGACCAGATGCTTTACAAGAGATGGAAATAATTTTCAAAAAGATACAAAGAAACATCAAGACAGCACAAGATCGTCAGAAGAATTATGCTGATAAGAAAAGAGTGCACCAAGAATTTAAAGTGGGGGAGCATGTGTATTTGCGTATTAAACCCAAAAAGAGCACCCTTTATGCGGGAAGTTGTGCAAAACTGGCCCCTAGATACTGTGGTCCTTTTGAAGTATTAGAAAGGGTGGGACCAGTGGCTTACAAGCTGGCCTTACCACCCCATGTTAGAGTTCATGATGTATTTCATGTTTCATTATTGAAAAGATATGTGCATGATGCTTCTCACATAGTTGATTGGAGTGCTGTACAGGTGGAACCAAAAGGGGAGTTTCTGCCAAAACCGCTTCAAATATTGGAGCGGGAAGAAATTGAATTGAGAAGCAGAATAGTAGCAAGAGTAAAGGTGTAGTGGAAGCACTTTACTGCTGAAGAAGCTACCTGGGAAAGAGAAGATGAAATGATGGAAAAATATCCATTTTTATTTGCAAAATGAACTCTAGTAGTTGAATAACAACACCGAGGACGGTGTTTATTTTCATAGGGGGAATATGTAACACCCCAAATTCATGTGTTTGAATTTCAAAGTCAAATATTTGAACTTTAATCCTAAGGGGAGGGGACCCCAAATGATAAATATTTTGTGAATGTAATTAAATATTTAATTGAGGAAATGAATAAAATAATGTGGTGTAGATTGACCAAAATGAGATTTATGAGATCACTTGCTAAATCCATGAGGATGGATGAGGCAAATATTTCCCCACAATCTTTCAAAAATCCTTGAAAGAAATTAATTTTAAATTTAGATTTTTGAGGAAAAATCTGAATTTCCCCAATGATGAGGAAAGTAGTTGGGAAGACGTAAAAAGCTGGAAAAGTTGAGGAAAACCATAAAACAGCTTTAAAGAATCCCTAAATTGGGAAGCCTAGGCAAATAGGATGAAAATCATCCTGAGATTTTGGACGCAGAATTAGAAACATGCTTTGGGGAACAATGGCTTAAATAAGCTGCTCTTGTACAGATTAGAGGTTGATCTGTTTCAAGGAGAAGATCTCAGCTCAGGGGTGAGTTTTGGGAGACAAAACGACTCTAAGGTTGGGAGGTTGGTCAATTGCATGAGTGGTATGTCTCTAAATTTATTGATGTTCTATTTCATATAGTATGAATTTGCTACATATAAAAAACATTTGACTGTATATTAGAAGATCAATTCTACATTTAACAGAATTGATCATAAGGAATTTACCCATGAAATTTTGTATAGTTGTAGAATTTAGAGTGGTGAAGTAGAATCCCACAGAGTCTCTAAACCAGTGATTGGTTTCAATCTGAGGATACTTATTTTTTTCACAGGAAAAATTTGTGAATTTGTTTTAATCTGTTTCTGTTTCCTAGCATGATTCTAATATATTCATACATGAGAGAGAATTTGAATTTCCTGTATTATATTGGAAAATAGTAGGAAATGAATTGTAACTTACACTGTGCATGAGAGAACAGAAGGAGAGACTCTATAAACTGACCTCAGGGCCAGCATACCATTCACATGTAACCAGAAATTTAATGGTCAAGAAAATTGTATGTAAGCAACGCATGCTATAGCAGAGGAAAGAAACTCATAATTTACAAAAGACTAATCATAGACAATTAACTTATGAAACCATTTTAATATCATAGCATAGAAAGTAAATACAGAAGAAAGTTGAGAAAATATCCAACATGCATGTTCACCCCAGTCTGGCATATTGAATTATATGTATTCTAGTCTATCATGATAACCCAAATCAAGAGGGTAAATTTGTACATTATCAATCCCAATGTCCTCTAAACATAAAGACAGAAATAGAGATGCATTCATCCCTGTAGACAATTTGGATACATATTCTGTTCAAAGACATAACAAATTAATTCCTCAAATATCTGCATAGAACTAAGGTGTCATTCTTTTATAAATTACCATATCACTCTGGTTATCTAAATTTCCAAAACAAAAAAACAAGGCGTTTAGACTTTAGGGTCAGTTTAATAAACTGGAGGAAGAAATTGAGAAAGTCATGACTCACAATAATACTATTGATTTCATTCAGATATTTAAATTTTACCATCACAGAAGCTATGTTCTCCTGGAATAGGAAACTTTATATTACAGTACATTATTAATTCTAATATCACTACAGTATGAATATAGTTAAAAATTGTATGGCCTGAGAGCCTGGAGGCAATAAAATACACAGAATGATGAGTATGTGTATATGTAATATATATATATATATATATATATATATATATATATATATATATATTTAATTTCCAAAAGCTAAGTATAAATTTCAGCCAAGTCAAAATGAGCAAAGAGAGGGTACTGCTGGAACATACTCATAATAACAATAACCGAAATCAAAAGTGGGTCTTATGAAAACCCAGGAATGACTGTTGTATATATGGATATATTGTACAAATTCGAAACAACCTTATAAGGTCCCATGAACATAACTCCATAAACATTCAGAGTGGGGATTTACTTATAGTGGTAAAATAATTACAATTGTATCATTACAATATTTAAATGTCGAAATATAAACCATATAACCAGTAGAGAAGAACGAATTCCTTCTGAAAGAGTTCGGTTAATACCAACCTGTAAGGAGCACGAGTAAACAATTGTTAATGTTTAAGGGAGTCATGCATCTCTGCAAGTGTGAAGGAGAGCACGACGGTTACCTGCAAGAGATAAAACCCAAAATCAATGAAACGTTGAAGATAGAGAGTACGAATAACATGAATCAAGTCAAAATGATAACTCAGAAAGGCGTCGTACCTGGTAAGGGAGAAGCCCCTAATCCCTAATAAATCTGCTACATATAACCATGAAATTATCATGAATAAAGGGTTGCATTCAAGAATAGACTAAAAACGAGAAACCCCCGGAGAACGAACAAATAGAAATTTCTTTCTACGCCTGGTCAAACACCAAAATTACTAACCAGAGTGCCAAGGAGTGTAGAATCCTGACGACGCTGGATTAATATACTCGTAACCAATTTCATTTGAGAAGAATATTGGGCTACGAAGCCATGAGAGCCTGCGTAAAATCTTACTCCTGAGAAGGTGCACAAGACATCTCAAAGGCTAGGTAAGAAACCCAAGACAATCAAATTTCGGGAAAGGTGAAAGCACATTCTCTGCAAAACAAATAGAGCCATTCGTTACAAACATCCCAATATAGTCCGATAGTAGAAAGCGATAATCCAAAATCGTAGTACTGACATGAAGAAAAGCGTGAAGCTCTCAATCGGAGATGGCAGTCTGTGAAATAATAAAACTATAGAGAGCGAAATTTTACAAACTCTAGCAAAGGATCTTACCGATGGAATTTGTTAATGCACATGTGTAAGGTGAAGCCTGAAACGAATCACGCCCAGCTTCCATGGCATTGTCATTCACGGTCCAGAGATAAACCAAATGCAAGGGGAGGTAAAAGAACCATCGAGCAAATACCAAGCTCGATTTATAACAATATTCTATGAAACAAAACCACGAAACCCTAATAGCCAGATGCCTCCGAGTCGTCCACCTGGCGAGATCCGCATGGTGAAGCCACGGATTGAGAAGTTAATAGGTAATGTACCCCCTCTGTTCAAAAATTAATATGACAAGCAACGAAATAAATGAGGATCGATCTGGCCATGCTGTGGAAAATCGCTTTGGGGAACGAGTTGGAATGAATCCAGTATTACGTGGAACCAACACCACGTGATCACAAAGGGAGCGAGACCATCTATCACCCTTACGACGAGCGTTAAAACCTTATGGTAGCTCAGCATGGAGGACAGATGGACGTCATCATTCCAATTATCATTGTACAAAATTCTAACTTGGTAATTATGTGGAGTTCAATTAAATATGCCAAATTCACATAAATAATGATAAGACGTAAATGAGAATGAAGGACGAATGCCAGACTCGCATAGTTGGTAATTCGAATTTCGCCAAGGTTATAATTTATTAACAAAGGATAAGAGCTAACGACCGCTTGGATTTGTATACGTCCATGGAATTATATTAACATGGAATTCATGTAGAACTAATCGAATTCCCCTCTATATATAAGTCGATTTAGAATCCAAAGGTTATGATATAAAACGAAGATTTAACATGAAAGTGGGGTGACATAATAAGGACATTAGGTTATGTCGGATATAATTATAATTAAAATAATTATAATTATTACAAATCAAGTAAATTGCAATATGGTAAGATAAAGTGGGGATATGAATAGCAATTGAAAAGTAATGATTGTGTTAACCTGCAATGTAATGATAGAATGCCTCATTAGCATTAACTGGAAACGATGCTACCAAACAGAAATTTTTTTCTTTTTGTAAATTAGGAGGTGTGACATTAGAACATATAACACATGCCATAGAAATGTTAGAAAAATATGTTGGATCCCCGGACCATCAAGTGTACAATTCTTAACTTCCTGATAATGAGATGGAGTTGAACACACGAGAAAATACCAAATCAAAGGGAAATAATATTCCCTTTCATTGATTCAAGGCACCAAAAAATGATGAACGCTCAAACCAAGGTACACAATCCTATAAACAACTCTTTTGGAACAAATGTTCTGAAGTCGACACAAGAGGGCCTGCTAGTGTTCAAGAAATGAGGATTCCTGTAAAAAGGCATGAGGATCATAGTAATGTGATTAATAAATTCACACTAACGATGATGATACATGAATGAGATAAGTTTTTGACCATCAACTTCCCTTGTTAGAGAATAGTATGCATTGTTAACCTAGAAGCCTCTGACTTCATTCCAGAGGGGATGTATATTTACGAAGACAAAGAATTTTGAAAGATATGTCAGTATACTTGGAGGGAAAATATGAGTGAAATGGTATGAATGTGAGAGAGAGATGGATGAACTACTATAATAGGACTCAATGGGACTCAAAATACACTACGTGAATTCAAGGGTGACTCTCTTAGGAAAAACATTGATAGGCGAGTTAATTAGTCTTTTACACACTTCAAATTTCCAAATTTTTATTATGATTTATGTACACTATTGTTATTAAATAAAATAGTGTATGTACGCTACTCTTATGTAACGTCTCTCATACCCAGCTTCTTATCCACATAACATTAACTAGGATATACTCTACTTTTAGGCACCTGATACCATTCACAATTTTTCTGTTTAATCAATTACAAATTCATAATTTGTCTTTGGTAATTACAGGCAGTCATGCGATTATAAGAATTCCCATGAGAAATTTTGGCTTGACCTCAATTCTTATCAGTCAATCTAGTCGACTGATATATATATATATATATATATATATACTGGTTTGTATTTCACAGGTCGGTTCTTCAAAGTGTCGTCCAACTCTAACTGATCAACATGCCCTTCCTCTAACTTTCTAGTTAGCAAGCTTTATAGACTTTCCATCATCTATAATTATAGAGTTGCAGCATCTATGTATAGATGTATACATATACATATACATCTACCTATATTCATTTAACCTTATTTGCTTCAACTACTTTTACAGCAGTTTATATTGAAGGTAGATAGATACTCTGTTCCCAGTATTTTAAATATGCTTTCACTCTTCCCTTACACATACTTTTATCACACATTAGTAGATTTTCAATAGGACTCATTCCTTATATTATTGTTATAATTATTCAGTATATTTGTAATTCTGGTACATATTAAAGTCTTCCCTGGGAAATATAGGATATAGATCATTTTTCTTCAATCAAATGGAAGTAATGAAACCGAATTTGATATTTTATACTCCCTAATTTCAGATCCTCGTACTTAGTTAGGATTTAATTTCTGGGTTCATATATTTAAACCTCCATGTAATAGAACATTTTAAATTCTTAATTCTACAATTCTTGTCATTGTAGTAGAGTTGTTATACTGAAATCAATACTTCTATCACAGGTTTAGTTGTTTCCTACTTGCTGTTCTTCGTTACAATTTTATTAAAATTTTCTGTTTATACAACACAACAACTAAGTTTTCATTTAAAATATGCAAGCTACAACTTGAATTTTTATATTAGATTAGATATTCAGATGATCTATAAACTTTATTACTGCAGGGTACCTATCCCCAGAGCCAAACCATTTTTTTCTATTTAATTTTCTCCCTGCTATTAACATACTGAATTTTAGGCTATTAGATCTAATTTGTAACTGCATGAGGTACTAAACAGACAGTCAATCTAAAATTTGGATAATAAATTCTAACATAACAATTCATATAACCTTGATATACTTAATACAGACATAAAATAATCTCCAAAATTATGCATGCATAACGATACTATGACCAGTCGTCTCAACCTTAGAGTTCTTCTATCTCCAGAACTCACCCCCGAGCTGAGATCCTCCAAGGACATACTAACCTCAATCTATTCTAGAGCAACTTATTTAAGCTATGCTCTCCCCAAAGCCTGTTTCCAATTCTACGTCCAGAATTTCAGGATGCTTTTATTCCTGTTTTCCTAGGCTTCCCTTATTTAGGGACTTTAAAGCCGCTTTCTACTTTTCCATCTTTTTACCTCTTCCCGACTACTTTCCTCATCATTGGGGAAATTTATATTTTCCCTCAAAAATCTAAATTAGAAATAAATTCTTTCAAGGCTTTTTGAAATATTTTGGGGATAGTCTTAACCTCTTTCCAGAACCTCATGGATTAGGCAAGTGATCTCAAAAATCTCATTTGGTCATAATGCATACAAAATAGTTTATTTATCTTTCATAAATAAATAATTAACTACATCCACATAATAATTATCCATTGGGGTCCACTCCCCTTTGGATTTATGTTCAAATGTCTAACTTAAAAAGCATAGAACTTGGGGGTGTTACAAATTCCCCTCTGAAAACAAACACCGTCCTCCGTGTTAACAACTAATTACTATAGTTCATTTTGAAAGTAAATATGGATACTTTTCCATCATCTTAGCTTATCTTTTCCACTTATCTTCTTCAGCTATAAAGTGTTTCCATTACACTTTTACTCTGGCTACTGTTTGATTTTTAAGTTCAATATCTTTCTGCTCCAAAATTTGAAGCAGCTATGGAAGAAATTCCTCTTCTGGTTCCACCTAAACTACATTCCAACCAATAATGTGAGAAGTATCATGTTCATATATTTTTTTTTTCAATAATGAAGCAAAACACATCGTGAACTTTAATGTGCAAGGGTAAGGCCAGTTTATAAGCCACTAGTTCCACCCTTTCCAACACCTTCCTCGGTGTTACACTTTAACGTTGATTTTTCAACTTTCACGAAGATTTTTTCTTCATCCTTGCTCAGTTTCCGGCACAGTACTCTCCTGCTTCCACTCTATTTACTGATGCCTTATGTAGTTGATTTTCTTCCTACTTCTTTTCAAGAAGTCTGTCTGGAAAATATTTTATTCCGTTTTCTCTGTCCACAATTCAAACCAGTTTATGTAAGTAATATCAGATACATATAATTGATAATCCAAAAAAACATTCTGAATTTCAATAATTTCGAGAAATTCAGTTATTAGTCAAACCGTTCAGGTTCATAATAGTTTAGTGCACTTTTAGTACACTACTTATCCTTTCTTGTTTTTTTCAGTGAGATTTTCTCCTCACGCAAACTTGGTCCAGTTCGACTTTTCTTGATTTTCTAGGTGATTTATCTGCACTTATTTTCACCTTTTTCTCCTTGTTCCCGGAGTGTACAATTTCATGTTACACACTTGGATAAACAAATTTCAACTTTTCATTAGTATTTATGAATGAAAGAAAACAACTGTATCATATGCATGGTTATGATTACCCATTTTTAGTGCATAGTTGTAGTTCCAGTACCTTCACATTGTTTTCTTTTATTAGTCAATCAATTAATGATGTCTATAATTCAATTCCTTCTTCAGACATGAATTTTTTTTTTTCCTCTAACCCCTTTTATGAAATTCATATTCCTGTTGACAATTTCTCTAAAGTGTGCAATAATGTACAACTTTATGTTTCACTATTCCATTTTTTTTTCTGTGAATAAATTTGGATATGATGGGTTTCCCCCACACCCAAATCCAAATATAGCTCATCCTCTTTTCTCCTGGTTTGTAGCTGTATGATTTCACACTATTACCCTGTCTTTGAATTTAATACTTAGGGAAATTAAATTTAATAAATTTACATCAGCATAATTTTATAGTGTGAGTACATATTTATTTTATAATAATATATGTAATCTATTACTATAATTGGTTACATTCCCAAGAATACATCAAAATGAGTTTGGCACAATTTTTCCCTTTTTTAAAGAATCACCAGAACTTATACATTTGCTTTTAATTGTATGTTCATGCTTTACTAATTCCAATGATTATTGACCAATTATATCTATATGTGAATTTCACTAATCATTAGAAATCAACCCATAGTTTATATAAACAACACATGGTTTCTAATAAAAACCAATTACAATCTAATACCATGGTTCATTTGATAAATGGATTATAATATATTGAGGAAAATAATTATGCTTCATTAGATTCTATTCCAATTCTACCCTAGCGAAATTTTTTATTTATCCCTTCATTCATTCATTCAATGTAATGAGTCCACATTACACTATTTAATATGAAATGGTCCACCATTACTAAAACAATTAATTATTAAACCAACTATTTAAACCGTATTTATAATTCGTATTTAAGCTTACCACTTCATTATTTTCCATGTATATGAACTAAAATATGCTCATTACAAAATACTTTAGTCATGACTTAAATATACATGACTTGGAAATCATCCTGGTAACTTTTACCAATTACCCGCATCCAATTTTTCCTTTTCATACTATATTTTTGACATTCAATCCACCACAATAGTGTTTATTACTCCTTTAACCATAATTAGAGTAATAATATTCCAGTCCTATGGTAAAATATTTCCTTCCAATTTTCTTGTAAACTTTTAAGGTGAATTCACTTTTAATATTCCCTAGTGAATTAGTTCTTCTCCCTTAATCTCGTGGGTATAAAGTTTGAAATTTATTTACCTAAATAAATTATTATGTATGAAAATATTATATTCATACAACTCCACAAAATTTACTTTTATAACTTATAAAAAAATCACCTATATTTTAACATATCATGTTAATTGTAGATTTGCACGACATAATTAACTTATGTCCCACGTACCTCACTTCATAATTTTGTTACTTCATTTACTAACATCGTATTTTCCACTTCAACCTTATGGTCGTATTTTTTTAAATCAATGCTCAAACATATAATTATGTTTTTGGCCTCTTGATATACTACACATATCATGTTTCCACTTTCACTTCACCCAAAATCTTGTTGTTAAATTTCTAATAGTAGACTCTTATAACTATTCATACCTCCTTTATATGCAACCTCTCTATTTTTTTTTCCAATTGAGCCATACATTTCATTTACGTTCGAGTTCTTAGGATTCATTAATTTAACTTTTAACAAAATCCTTACTTCTCTTAAGGATTTTATACATGCTTTTGTATATTTTTATGGCACTTCCAATAATAGACCATATATTTGTAATGTCCCTCCACTGACCATCTTTTTTTCTTTTTCTTTTTTTTCTATAAGGAATTTCATTCGGGAAAAGGATTTATTAAATCATATATAATGTGCACTGAAGTAATATCCCCTTTCCAAAAATTTCCATACATGAATTTGACATTTATTTACTTAACTCAAATAATAAATCTTCTCTTCCTTATTTTACTTTACTTCTATTTAATTTCCATACCATATTCCCTCCTTATTGCCAAATATAATTTATTATATGGTCTACTTTATATATATATATATATATATATATATATATATATATATATATATATATATATATATATATATATATTTCAACCTTCACTTTTCCAACCAAACTTTACACGTCTCCTTAGCCATCTCATTACTATTGAACATATATTAAATACTCCAATTTCTATGACCTACTTTTATGAACATATAACAATTATTCCAATTTTCACTCTATTTAATCATTATTTGTAATGGATGTAAACCATAATGCCTACCATCCAAATTAGCCATTTTATATTTAGTTCAATAATTCCACTCTCCTTATAATGGTTTTCCTATCCACTTTCGAGGTTCTGACACGCTACGGTAACTTGATCTCGAGGGATTTATGAATTGACCCCTCAGGATTTGTAAGTACGCTCTTAAATTGTCGTATGTATAGACAGCTGTGTGTTTAACTTAGTTATATCTGCCATATTCATACTTTAATATTTTTCCTACATTTCATCTACGTTTTCTTGTTACATTTATACGTGCTCATTCCAATTATTATGAGGTATTAACTTTAATAGAAGTATAACCTTCTCAGTTTCTCTCATAATGATTAAAATTTACACATTACCCTTTTCAATCTTAAGAAATATTCATCACCTAAACTTTCCTTAACTTAATTCCTTGCTACCCATTTTCTACTTCGTGAATCTTTTCAATATTCATGAAATATATTAATACACACATATATTCCCATATCTATATGAATAGGTTAGAAGCATTAATGTTGGATTTCCAAATTCTCATTCATGTTGGAAATATAATACATACCAAAGAGTTACTTAAACCCCCCATGCTAATATTCATATATCGGGGAATCCCTTCTAATTAACTCCAATTCCATTAGAGAGTTTGTAAATGGGTTATGGTTGATTTATTTGTGACCATTTGTCGAAAAAAATTTAACGATAATATATTCCTGACAAGGAATATATTCTTTGTACAAGGGTCTAATGTAAGAGTTAAAGGGGTACATACAAACATAAGGTCAGTTTAAAGATAGCTCTTAATTCTAAATCCACGAGCCAATTGAGACCGATGCTTGTACAGAACGTACTCCCCAACATTCCGCTCCTTTATGAGATGGTGACTTTCTCATTAAATTCGCCTAGTCTAAAAGTTAACGTCTCAGGTTTTCCCTCCATGAATCATTGATCCAGGCCAAAGGCGTTCAGATTATGACACTTGTAGTGTCACGATAAGTTAGGGTTTTCTACCACGACAAGTTTTTAATGCGGAAATTTCAAAGTAGCCCTATTCTTTCTTGTTCGATGAAATTCGGGTTTGGTATTTCTTTCAAGGTTTTATGACCAGCATCAATGACCATTCTTGAAGTTTGATTTCCCTTTCTCAGCAACTGGTAACTCTGAAACTGCTAGTGTTCATATTGATCTAGAATTCAAATTGGTAAATGTTTTCGATTTGTTATTTTCCAAATCTGAAGTTTGATATGCCATATCTGATTAAATTTTATCTTTTCCTAGAATTTGAATAATCCATCCATCATTCTTTCTAGAATGTTGGTATTTAACAATACGAGTATTTCTCTATTTTCTTTATCAGACTCACAGGGCACATACCCAAATTCGTATCTTCTCATTCTGTTATTTGGCATTTCGAATGCCTGTGTCGAAAATATTTTCATAACTACTGGATGATGTCTAGTAACTCAACTTGTTACTATGAATTAAGGTAATGTCCTTCTCTCATATATATGTATTTATACCCTTTAGGTTTCTTTATTAGTATTTGGTATCAATCTCTTAGATATGCTCAGTTCTCTTTTCTTTTCATGGCATGCGTTACTATTATAGAATATATTGCCCTCAACTATTTCGTCTGGGGCTTCGTTCTCATTTTGGTGGGTTTTCAAGGTTTTCCATCAGTTGCAATGAAACCCAGTATTGGAATTTCAAATGGCTTTCCTCTGAAATCTCACCCTATACCAAACTCTTTGTTATACAAGTAACTGCTTTGATAGATTTTGATTAATTCCTTTAGATGGCTATTATGATTTAATCTCTATTCTATTATAATTCGTGCAAAATTTGACCTCATGTTAACCCTTTTTAAATTGGAATTTTTTTACACGTAATCATCTTGCTACCATTCATTTACTTTGGATACTTTTGTCTGCGTATGGAAATCATATAAATTTTTAGACCCTATCCCACTGCTCTTCACCCAAATTGGTCTCCCACGACTTATGCGAAGCACATTGATGCTCGAATCGAACTCATATATGGGTTTTATATTAGAGTTTTTTTTTTTTTTTTTCCTATTTTTATTGTGAAAGTGGCTTTATTCTTATTTGAGCAATTCAACTTTTGAACCATATCGCCTCCCATCGGTATATCGAAATTACTCTTCAAGTATATGATATATTCACTTTATATATGCATGCCCTCTCTCGTATGCATATATTCACTGTATATACGCTTTCCCTCCCTGAGACTAATGGAAACCACTTTCATTTATTTAATTGTAGATGTAGTGTGTAGCTGGAGTTGATGTGACGCCGAAAATAGACGATTCTGCGACGATCTACAACTAGCTTCCGGAGGGGTTGTCTTCTTACTTGCCCAGCGAAGTTCAGCCAGACTTGCAGAGTGTGCTCATGATCGGGCACAGCCGCGACGACAAGGTTGCATTCGGGCTGGTCCTGGGTCGAACCTCGCACACGAAAGAATTTAAATTTCTCGGCTCCGGCTTATCATTTCGTGGCGTCAAATTATAGGCATATGGATTTTTTTTCCATATACCTTCTTTTATATGTTACTTTTACTTATCTCATTTCCAAATTATGTTTAATAAAAATACAATGGCCAAGGTGGTCATTCAGATTCACAGTATAGTTTCTGGGTCTTAACCGTAAGTTTTGGGGTTACAATTCTAAAGCACAGTTTCAGATGTTGTTAGACATTGTATCCTGGCATTAACTCAAAGAAAAATTTGTAGAAATACAGAACAACTGACTACAAAGTAAGAAAATAATTTACAACAATTATATAAGATCTATAACTGTCTGCTACCATTCAATTCCTTTTTGATTGGTTTAAAAAAAATTATAACTCCATATAATTCCTTTTTTTTACTTTATAGTGAAGAAAAAATAAAAATTTGCATAACCCAAATGGTGGTTCAGATTTCCTTAGTTTATATATATGATGGGCATGCTATGAGAATATTGATCTTAAACAACCCCAAAAATGAAAAATAAAATTTCCTAATTTTAAAAACCCTCATTCACTGACAAGCTTTCTTATATGGTCTCAAATCTCACTAAACAAGACGAAAGAGTGAGACAGAAAGAAAATGCACACAAGCATGGAAGGTTTCTTTTAAGAACCCAAAATCAGGTCAGGTGACTCAAAGGAATCATTATCAAGGGATTCCAACGCTATCTTTTAATTATAGCATAATATTCATAAAATTTATAAAAACTTACTGTTTCTTTGTGAGCACATAACTTGCCCAGTTTTCTCAAACTGGCTCTGATACCATTTTTAACGTCTCTCATACCCAACTTCTTATCCACATAACATTAACTCAGATATACTCTACTTTTATGCACCTGATACCATTCAAAATTTTTCTGTTTAATCAATTACAAATTCATAATTTCTCTTTGGTAATTACAGGCGGTCATACGATTATAAGAATTCCCCTGAGAAATTTTGGCTTGACCTCAATTCTTATCAGTCAATATAGTCAACTAACACACACACACACACACACACACACACACACACACACACACACACACATATATATATACTGGTTTGTATTTCTCAGGTCGATTCTTCAGAGTGTCATCCAACTCTAACTGATCAACATGCCCTTCCTCTATCTTTCCAGTTAGCAAGCTTTATAGACTTTCCAGCATATATAATTATAGAGTTTCAACATCTATGTATAGATGTATACATATGCATATACATCTACCTATATTCATTTAACCTTCTTTGCTTAAAGTACTTTTACAACAGTTTATATTGAAGGTGGATAGATACTCTTTTCCGAGTATTTTAAATATGCTTTCACTCTTCCCTTACACATACTTTTATCACACATAAGTAGATTTTCAATAGGACTCTTTCCTTATATTATTGTTATAATTATTCAACATATTTGTAATTCTGGTGCATATTAAAATCTTCCCTTAGAAATATAGGATATAGATCATTTTTCTTCAATCAAATGGAAGTAATGAAACTGAATTTGATATTTTATACTCCCTAATTTCAAATCCTCATACTTAGTTAGGATTTAATTTCTAGGTTCATATATTTAAACTTCCATGTAAGATAACAGTTTAAATTCTTAATTCTACAATTCTTGTCATTGTAGTACAGTTGTTATATTGAAATCAATACTTCTATTACAGGTTTAGTTGTTTCCTACTTGTTGTTCTTGGTTACAGTTTTATTAAAATTTTCTGTTTATACAACACAGCAACTAAGTTTTCATTTAAAAGACAACAAGCTACAACTTGAATTTTTCTATTAGATTAGACATTCAGATGATCTATCATCTCTAAACTTTATTACTGCAACGTACCTATCCCTAGAACCAAACCATTGGTTTCTATTTAATTTTCTCCGTCTTATTAACACATTGAATTCTCAGATATTAGATCTAGTTTGTAACTGCATGAGGTACTGAACAGACAGTCAATCTAAAATTTGGATAAGAAATTCTAACATAACAATTCATATAACCTTGATATACTTAATACAGACATAAAATAATCTCCAAAATTATGCATGCATACCGATACTATGACCAGTCCTCTCAACCTTATAGTTCTTCTATCTCCAGAACTCACCCCCGAGCTGAGATCCTCCAAGGACAGACTAACCTCAATCTATTCTGGAGGAGCTTATTTAAGCTATGCTCTCCCCAAAGCCTATTTCCAATTCCGTGTCCAGAATTTCAGGATTTTTTTATTCCTGTTTGCGTAGGCTTCCCTTATTTAGGGACTTTAAAATTGCTTTCTGCTTTTTCATCCTTTTACCTCTTCCTAACTGCTTTCATCATCATTGGGGAAATTTAGATTTTTCCTCAAAAATATAAATTAGAAATAAATTATTTCAAGGCTTTTTGAAAGATTTTGGGGAAAGTCTTAACCTCTTTCCATAACCTCATGGATTAGGTAAGTGATCTCAAAAATATCATTTGGTCATAGTGCATACAAAATAGTTTATTTATCTTTCATAAATAAATAATTAAATACATCCACACAATAATTATCCATTGGGGTCCACTCCCCTTTGGATTTATGTTCAAATGTCTAACTTGAAAAACATAGAACTTGGGGGTGTTACATCTTAATAAATGAAAATCCTTATATCTATATCTACAACTGATAATTAATTTCATCATTTGTTCAACATTATGCAGTACATACTTAATTCATTATTCATTAATTAAACAATGATCATGAGACTTTAAGAAGCATATACATCATCAACAGACTAAAACCATATCAGCACACATGAACACTATAATTTTAGGTGGAAACCCAATGTATGAGAAAACCACCACTGCTATCATATTTATCTTCTTATTTTATTAAAAGAAAAATTTCTTACAATCTTGTACTAGTGAAAAATATAACCAGTATGCATGCATATACCTCCAGAAGGATATAACCTTATCTCATTTTCCAACACCTTTTGTATGGAAGCTACAACACCTTTCTGAAGATTGATATCCTCAGCTCTTTGCGAACCAATTTTCAGAATGTTTCAAACTTGATCCAATTATAAGATTAAAGGAAAATATAAAATAAAAATTATAAAACAAATCACTGAATTAACTTACCAAATTAATGAAAAAAGAACTCATTGAACAACCATTGAGACCATATTATGTTCATAACAGACACCAAATCCTCTCACTGCAAACCCTGACCAAGCATATGTGAGAAGGTATATGCTAAATTAGTCAATTACGACTACCTCTCATGGAAATGGTCATAGATGAATGAATACATTAACGCAGTTGAATCCCAAAAATGATATCTAATATAATGCGCTGCGGAAACCCCTCATACTTAAAATACTAAGAGTAAAGGGATCTCTTCTTGAATGGTTCATGAGGCACAATAGTTGCTAAGGTTTTGCAAATGGGGTAGCAAGCTAAGTGGGCTTGATTGTGCGAAAAACTCCACAGTTAAGCGCGCTTGAGCCAGAGGAGTTTTGGGATGGGTGAACTCCCGGGAAGTCCTGGTTATCGAGTGCAAGCCCCGGAAGTGATGATTGACGCTATGTGATTCATTTCACTAGTTTCAATCCCACTTATTGACCCCTGTGAGCATCACCCGATGCAATGAGTGCTAAGTGGAATATTCAAAAATCATGAGAAATTAGTTATTTACAACTACCTCTCATGGAAATGTTCATAGATGAATGACTAAATTAATGGAGTTGAATCCCAAAAATGATATCTAATATAATGCACTAGGGAAACCCCTCATACTTAAAATACTAAGAGTAAAGGGATCTCTTCTTGAATGGTTCATGAGGCACAATAGTTGCTAAAGTTTTGCAAATGGGGTAGCAAGCTAAGTGGGCTTGATTGTGGGGAAAGCTCCATAGTTAAGCGTGCTAGAGCCAGAGGAGTTTTGGGATGGGTAACCTCCCAGGAAGTCCTGGTTACCGGGTGCAAGCCACATAAGTTATGATTGACGCTATGTGATTCATTTCACTAGTTTCAATACCACTTCTTCACCCCTATGAGCATCACCCGATGCAATGAGTGCTAAGTGGACTATTCAAAAATCATGAGAAATTAGTCAGTTATGACTACCTCTCATGGAAATGGTCATAGATGAATGACTAAATTAACGCAGTTGAATCCCAAAATTGATATATAATGTATATGATATTTTTCTGAGGCATATTCGCATGTGTACATGCTTACCATAAATAAAACCCGCATACATATATGAAAACACTTATTACTGAATATGAATCACTGTAGCACTAGACCAATGAGTGAATCATATACTGAATTCAACATAGATCATCGACTCAAATAAAGATCACCAAAAAATACCATAATCACTAATGAACATTACATTCTTTAACCAATTCAACCCAAACAGTACTTTGACACAAAAATTATCATGAGAGGATCTTCATCGACAAACAACAACAAGCTTGACAAAACTGATAAAAAACCATCAACAACTGATACTGCAAAGCCCTAACATGTATACGTAATTTTTACAAATCACATATGTGTATGTTTGTGACATCCATGAATAAAACCGCCATAAAAATTCTGAATATATTGAAGATATTTCAAATAATATATACACAACTATCCAAAAGCATACCCGCGTATGCACGCAACAAGCCTGATACAAAATTGCATACATATATTGAAAATTTCACTGTAAACATAGTTTTCACACTCCACAACCCTTAATGTCAGAAATACTTACTTTATTCATATCACATCATCATCACAATCACAGATATATCATTGTCATATATTTTAATAAGTAAATCAAACAATACCATACTTCAAGATTTCTAGATCTGAGTTTTCTCCTTCCTTATTTTTGCACACCTATCTCAAATCAAGTTATTCATAGATAACTCAGAACTTTCACACCTAACTATTTCATCTTCATATCGTTATGTAGCATTATCCTTAGACAATACCTTAGGCAAATCCCTTACTAATGTCACTAGTATCCTTTGAAGGGATCAAATAACCATTATCACACTCAATGCTATGGGCCAATACAATGGTAAAGACCCTTCGAGTTCATAATACCATGTTGTGTATTCTGTACGCAACCTCTCTTCACCATAACTATGTATATACATTATTTTTCTTCAAAATACCCACTTATACTTTTCCACACTCTATATATACCATCCATCTACTTATGAATTGATATTACTTTTTTCATATCACTTGCAACGTCTACATAATGATCATATTGACATCTTTATCAAGTAGGTTTCGATAAAGTACAACACATTAGCCATAATGTCGATGGACTCATCTCAAATTCTCTGAACATGGGTGACTCGATAAATTTACCACATAGGGGAGGCCCGAAGGGGATCATAAATGTGTGATTAAATAATGATTACTCATCACAAAAGTCAACACATAAGTCAAAAAGTGAAAAATAAAAGTGGTACGAGAGTACATGCGACTCATATGAAGATATTTAGTTTTGAAAGGCGGAAAAGTGAGACCTCATGGAAAAATTCTTCGTGAAGTTTCAAATTACCAAAAATGAAGAGAGAACCATTATTAAGCTCAATGAGAGATTTCAAATAGTACCACCAGTTCATAAAATCGAGCTACAATTTGCTCGCAACGGTCAACTAAAAAACTATGGTTTTTCCTATAAGAGGGATTCTTACCCCTAAATCCAATTCATGTTCACATTGATATGTCTAATCATTTTGAGAGGAGAAGGATGACCTAAATATTTTCAAACTCATAGTGGATAAAATAACCATCAAAATTTGGATCTGGAACTTTTAGGTAGGTGGCCTAACCCTTATCATCATTTCTAGTGGATTAAGTTCTTAGATTAGGGCCTCATGTAATTGGGGGAAACCCTTGTTTGTCCTCATGGTCACAACAATCGTTTTATGCCTATTTTTCACCCTAGTGTATAGAAAAAGGGTTGAAATGTGTGACTAAAAATATTTTAATGGAAAATCTATTCCTGCAACCTGAGGAAGAAACTGAGTTGTGCGTCTATTCGAATATGAGGAAAAGGTATGGAAAAGCATTTGATGGATTTGTTAGAAAATTAAATATTACAGATAATTTCAACACATAAAATATATAAATGCAGAAAAGAAAAACACATAAAAACATAAAACTTGAGAGGCATAGATATACATGGCTCGCCCAGTTTAGGCTACATCCACCTCGAACAGCTATTCCTTCATTTCTACTATCCAGAAAAATGAAGAGACACAACCTATAGAAGATCCGTTGTAATATCCTTTTTTTCCTCCCACATTATCCCTATCTATTTCTCACTATGAGAATACACATACAATACACAGTCACAATATGAGACCCTCATACAAAATGAGGGGTTGCCATCTAGGGAAAGAAAACCTAAACTAAACATAACTTCTACCGTCAGATAATCCACCTAATGAACGTCCCGTATTGACTAGAAATTACTATACTTTTATAAGGCAATTTTACATATGTTTTTAGCTGCGGGAGCGCTGCCCCTAAAACCCCTTGCAGCCGCCACCCATTGGACCCCCTAGGCAACGTTTAATTAAGGGAAGTGTTTCCACCGATTAACAGTAGGGGTTCCAACATTGTAATACATATAAGGAAAGAAGATAATCAAACTCCACACCCAACAATCTCCCACTTGGACACTGATTGTAGCAACTCCACCGCTGCTTCATTTTCTGGAGAATGACTCCACTTTGGACCTGGGTTTTCCTCATCTCAATCATCATACTTGAAGACCAATAGAAGCTGATCATAATCTTAGTTTCTCCCTAGTTACAACTTTTGTTAGCATATCTACAGGATTTTGGCTAGTCTGTGTCTTTTCCAGCTTCAATTGTCCATCTTCCAACATTGACTATATGAAATGGTACTTGATCTATATGTTTTTAGTCATGGAATGAAATGCTAATTTCTTTGCAAGATGAATGGCACTTTGGCTATCACTATATAATGTTATGATATAATTCTTGTTACCCAAAGTGATAGCTATTACACCTATAATAAATACATATATTGTAGTGTTCCTCCTATTATCTCTGTCACCTACCATATCCGCATCAACATATCCCTGTAGAGAAATGTTTGAACCACCAAAGCATAATGCTTGATTTTTGGTACCTCTCAAATATCAGAGAATCCATTTCACTGCCATCCAATGTTATTTTCTTGGATTGTTCATGTAACTGCTTGCAACTCCCACAGCATATGCAATATCAGGCCTTATGCAGACCATTGCATACATTAAGCTTCCAACTACTGATGCATATGGAATTTTAGACATATAATCCATTTCTTCTTGGGTCTTGGGGCACATATCCTTAATAATTTTGAAATTTCTTGCAAAAGGTGTACTAACTGGTTTTGCATTCTGCATGTTAAATATTTTCAACACCTTTTGTATGTACTCATTCTGAGATAGTGTTAATTTGTGATTTTTCATGTCTCTAGTTATTCTCATACTAAGGATTTGTTTTTCATCTCCCAAATCCTTCATTACAAATGAATTTGCCAATTTTCTTTTGAGCCCATTTATTTCGTACATGTTAGACCCTGCAACAAGCATGTCATCTACATACAATAAAAATATAATATAGCTTCCATAATTTTTCTTTTTCAAATAAACACAATGATCAGAGTGACATCTTGTATAACCTTGTTCAGACATAAACTTGTCAAATTTTGGGTACCACTACATTGGAGCCTATTTTAAGCCATACAAGCTCTCATTTAACCTATACACTAATTTTTCTTTCCCTTTGACCTCATATCCTTCTATTTTCTTCAAATAGATCTCTTCCTCCATATCTCCATGGAGAAATGTTGTCTTTACATCTAACTATTCAAGATGCAACTATTCTACTACTACAAGACTTAAAATAGTTTTGATTGAAGTCATCTTAATAAAAGGAGAAAATATTTCATTAAAATAAATACATTTCTTCTGTGAAAAACCCTTCACCACAACTGTAGCTTTGTACCTTTGTTTTCCTCCATCTTCTTCCTTCAGCCTATAAACCGATTTATTCTTCAATGTTGTTTTATCTGTAGGAAACCTGACTAAGTCCCAAGTATCATTATGTATTAAGAAGTCCATCTCTTATTTCATGGCTAGCTCCCACTTCTTCTTGGTTTCAACGTGCATTACTTCTTCATAACATTCAAGTTCACTAGAATTAGTCAACAATAAATAATATAATGAAGGAGAGTATCGTTCAGGGGGTCTACTTGTCCTAGTAGATATTCTAACATCATTTTCATGTGTTTGAGGAGCTTATTTATATTTTCATGCTTAATATTGTTGTGGCTATTGATTATTATTATTTTCAAGAACCTTTACATTTTCTGTGATCTCATCAAGAACTGTGTATTATTTGTTTTCTTTTTCCTATTTCTATTCCTGCAACTGATTCATATACAAGACCTTTTCATTGAATATTACATATTTGCTCCTAATGGTTTTGTGAATTTCATAATCATATAAGCGATAACAAAAATCATTAACACCATATCCAATAAAGGTACATTTCTTTGATTTTTCCTCAAGGTTTGTTCTATTTTCTTTATTAATATGGACAAAGGCCTCGCAACCAAAAGGCTTTAAAAAAGAGTAGTTTACCTTTTTACCTGTCCATGCTTCATCTGGAAT
The DNA here is from genome assembly GCA_034641835.2 of Pinus albicaulis. Classification (NCBI taxonomy): domain Eukaryota; kingdom Viridiplantae; phylum Streptophyta; class Pinopsida; order Pinales; family Pinaceae; genus Pinus; species Pinus albicaulis. The sequence goes on from CM076578.1 coordinate 1,627,967,956, forward strand.
ACCACCATCCAAGGAATTTGAAGACCCTATATTTATTAGATAAACAACGATATATACAACATCTGCCCAGATTGTAAAGGAAATCTTGCATGCAATCTCTTGCACCTTGCATGCTCCATAATTGTTATGTTCATCCTTTCTGGCACACCATTTTCTTGTGGTGTTCTTGGAACTATCTTCTCTCTATGAATTCCATGCTTTGAACAATACCTATCAAACTCATTGCTGCAATATTCACCTCCATTGTATGATCTGAGACACTTCAACTTCTTTCCTGTATCAATATCAACCAAATATTTCCCTTTCTTGAAAGTATCAAATACATCAAATTCATTCTAAATACAATAAATCCAAGTTTTTATAGGTCAATCATCAATAAAAGTAACATAATAATGAGAGCCACTGAGAGATGATACCTGGACAGGTCCCCATACATCTATATCCACAATCTCTAGTTTTTCACTCTTCTTTTCTTTCCCAAATATGAGAAATTTGATTCTCTTTTTTTTTCCATAAATGCAATTCTCATAGAAATCCAAATCAATATTCTTCAAACCTGGCAACAAATTTCTTGAGTAAATAATCTTCATCCCCTTCTCACTCATGTGTCTGAGCCTATGATTCCATAGTGCTACATCTGCTCCTTTGGAAGTTAATGAATTAACAGAGTTAGAAATATCAATGCATAAATACAATGTACCATCATTTTCACCTTTTGCTATTCCCAGGGGTCCTTTGGTGAGATTTCAAGTTTTATTTGTGAAATTTGTCACACAACCTTCACAGCCTACCTGCCCTATTTAAATTAGATTTTCCTTTAGATCTGGAACATGCCTTGCCTCCTTTAATAGCCATTGCTTTCCATTCAGTTGTTTTACAAGAACTTTATCCATTCCAACAATTTTACAAGTTTTATCATCACCCAAACGAAATTGTCCAAAATATCCTTGAACATAGTCATGAAAATATTTATTATCACGTGTGGCATGGAATGAGGTCACTGAATCTACCACCCAGGAACCAGTAACATTTTTAAAAGAAAGAATAAAATCATCTTGTAACACATCACCTATCACATCCTCTTCATGATTGTTTTCTTTTTTTGTGTCTCCTTCTTTTCCCTTCCAAGATCTACAATATTTCTTCATGTGTCCTTTCTTTCCACATTTCAAGCACACTATCCCTGATCTGGACAAGGATCTACCTTTCCTTGATTTACTGTGATATCCTAAGGTCTTTCCTCTTTCCATTTTTCTTCATGTAGAATCTTCACTCAAAGCATTACTCAATGTCTCACTAGAGCTTTTCCATCGCATTTACTCGCTAAGGATAGCACCGAGAACATCATCAAACTTTAAAGTAATAGATCTAGAGACAGAGTTACTAATGGCCATAGCTAAACCATTCCAAATTTCTGGCAATGAACACAGAAATAATAGAGCCCTAACTTCATCATCAAAGTTTACCCCTACAGAACTTAACTGACTGGTAACTGTATTAAAAATATTTAAATGGTCTGAAATAGATCCACGTTATGACATATTCATATTAAATAAATGTTTCATAAGAAATATATTGTTTGAGGCCTAGGGTTTTTCATAAAGTTTTTATAATGCCTTAATCAAACCATCTATTTTTTTTTCCTTCGCAATATTGAAGGCTATCGACACTGTGAGGCACAACCGTATTGTTCCAAGTGCCTTTCTATTGATAATCTCCCATTATGCATTCGTCATAGTCATTGGATTCTTTTTTTTTCTGCTCAATGGTAGGTAAAGGTAATTCTAATACACATAATATTCCATCTGCATCTTCCATAGTGGGAAGTTTTGGCCATTAAATTTCTAGACCCTAAACTTACCATCTTCCGCCATTGCTCCCACTCAACCCAGGAACCCTTCTTTCCTTTGAGTTTATCAGCCAAACATATCTTCGGCTCTGATACCAGTTGTTAGAAAACTATATATTACATAGCAATGCAACACATAGAATATATATATATGCGGAAAACACAAACACATAGAACACATAAAAACAGAAAGACACAAATATAAGTGGTTCACCCATTTTTGGCTATGTCCACACCAAAAAACCAGTCCTTCCTTTCTATTATCTATAAAAATGAAGAGACACAACCTATAAAAGATCCTTTGTAATATCCTCCATTCTCTCTCACAGTCTCCCTATCTGTTTCTCACTTTGAGAATAGACGTACAATACATAGCCGTAATACAAGACCCTCGTACAGAAAAAGGGGTTGCCTTTTATGGCGAAAAACCCTAAACCAAACATAAATTCTACCATCAGATCATCCACCTAATGGATGGCCGAGATTGACTAGAAATTACTATACTTTTACAAGGCAATTTTACATCTGTTTTTAGCTTTGGGGGCGCTTCCCCCGAAACCCCCCACAGTCGCCCCCTGTTGGACCCCCCAAGCATCATTTAATTATGGACGACATTGCCGCCCCATCAAGAGTAGGGGGTACAACACTATAATACATCTAAGGAAAGAAGATAATTAGCATCCACACCCAAAAGGCTCTGATTTGAAAAAGTACGATGGTTTTTGGCTGGTATGGCAGAGCTAAAGTTGGTGTGGTGGGAATGAGATTTTGATGATATTTGCATTGATATTTAGAGGAATCAGGTTGTCAGATGGGTTCTGCACAGTATGGGTTGCTAAAATTCTTGGAGAAACCGTTGATGGTTGTGGGTGAGCCACTTTCAGCTTGGATTGTGAGCTAGTAGGACCCAAATAATGAGAAATTTTTGATACAAGGGCATAGGATCAAGATCAAAATTCAGGAAATACATATTTTGACAAGATTTCTATTGTTGGGGGTGGTGGGATAGATTCATCTAGTGTTTCCTGATGGGAGGCATATTGGAGAGTTTATGTACCTTCATTGTATACCTAGTACTCAGTTAAAGGACACAATAATTTATATACATGACTTATGTAAGCTTGATACATGAGCTAAAGCCACAAAAGTGGTGTAGATATTTGGTAGTCATTCCTTCAACTAATTTTCTGGTGGGAAGATGATCTTAGTCAAGAGTGTGTTGGGAGGGACCTACTATTGGGGGGCCATATGTTGCTGATGTCACTGAAACATTAGTTTGATGTATGTAGACATCAAGCCAATGATAATGCTTCATATAGGACATTTCTATGTGAGTTTTTCTTTGAGAAAATATCTATGATTTGGCCACATGTACAAATCCATTATTGGTTTCCACAAGAGTCCAAGATGTGCCATAGAGGGAAGCTATAAGGACGGGCTTGGGGGGGTGGTCATGCATGTGTTCCAACCTGAGTCATTCCCTTATTGGGAATATATTCCACTATACTTATATGACTATGTTGATAGTGAAATGAACTTCTAGGGGGATCTCGATCTACTATTATTGTCTATATGAGCATGGGGTCTAGATGGTAAGTAATAGTTTTATATTTTTGTTGCATGTATAGTTTTGGAAAATATATGTATGTCATACTTGTTTCCAAAGTATGTGACATAAAGATATAACATCGATAAGGATGAAGGGTATACGATGTGAGATACAACATATGGGGCTACAGATCAGATAGGGTCAACGTCATAGAAAATACCGTATAGTGACACATTATTGGGGGATCTCCATTATAGGCTCAAATTTCTACTGACAGGGGTGACAAATCATGGGTGGTATGAGGTAGAACACTAGTTTACATTGGATACTAGCCTTTCCTTTAAGTGGTGAGGTATCAGAGGTGCATAGTGATTGTTATTCAAGAAGTTCAAGACTTATGAGGTGGGGGGATGGACCCATTGGCACATGAACCTCCAGAGAGAAATAATTAGTCATAACGGTGTGTATGCCCCCATTTTTGTGTGTAACATGTAATGGGAATGTCATATATATTTATTTTAGTGGACTCCAAACACTATATGATTGATATTATGATACATAATATGGTTATGCATCTTTTTGTGACAATGTGCTTTTCCATTTGTTTATTTTATGGATGTATTCTTGTATTATTTTGTGCTCTACGAACATGCTTGAATGAGATGGATTCAATTCATTTTCCAACAACTCAACTCATAGATATTTTCTAATAGGAAATATTTATGCACATGATAAACACCATTTAATTTCATGATGAGCAACAAGGAACCAAGATGAGCACGAAGGTGAAGGATGTGATGATCAAGGGAATCAACTAAAGAACCTATCACTACATCAAATTTAGTCTGTTTATTTTTGGAAGATTGGATGCACACGATGTTGGAGTGGACTAAGAAATGCAAGGCGTGAAAATATCCCAAGTTGTCAAGGCTATATTCCTAGAGAAGAATATCACACTATCAATGTAGCCAATATGTGGTATCGATAATGGGTCCATATGAAAGGCACAAAAAGAAAATGAATGAGATGATGTGGGATGCAACCTACCTAAATGAAAAAATAAAAATGAACAACATGAATTTCAATGGGAAATTCTATTGGTAGAATTTCCTAAGGTAGAGTACATTGCGGGTATTCGAAATAATTTCTCCTTCTATACCCTCTAAAAGGTATGCCCCTTTCCCAAGCATTGACGAATGATATAAGGATCGTGCCATAATGGTTAAAACTTTCCATGCCCCAAGACCACATAATATTGTTCATAGACAAGAAAAATTTTTCCTTTATAAATGAAAAATGGGTGGACTAGAGGAAGAGGGACCAGAAGATGAAAAGGAATTGCCTAAGGAATCTTCATGAGAGATAAGTTTCAAATTTCTTTAGAGAGGTTGGAGGGATGAATAATATATTTGACATCTACCGATGTTGAGACCAAAGTGTCCTCCAAAGAGGGCTCAAAATAAGCACATTATGAAACTCCTAAAGAGTTCAAATATATCGATCCCATGGATGATGACAAGTAGAGAATAGGGCCTGAAATATCCATTATCTCGCCATCAAGTGGGGGAATGATGATGCTATCTAGAGAGATCTCCTATCCTAGCAATGCATTGGGGTAATGACCTATTGGTAGTGGAGAAGTAGAACCACTATGAGCGACATCTAACCCATGAAACACTTGAAGTATATCACAAAAGTCTTCTAGATGGGGATAGTCATGGGAATAATGTCCATACTTATGATACAAAGCAGAAGGGTGATTCATGCACAATTTTTTTTTCTCCTTGATAGACTTAGGTAAGGTAACATGGGCCATAGGAATGCTAGCGTAGTGAAAAGTATCATAGACCACATTCATAATATGAAGGCGTTCATGAAAGTTATTGGTAGTGCACCCAAAAAAATCACATAAATTACATGGAGGTGAAGGGTATGGAGGTTTAGGAGCAATGGGAATTGCTGATGGTGCCCTGTTCTTGTTTCCTTTTTTTGGGCTTTTTCCCCCTCACTATATTATTTCACTATACGAGTGGCTTATTGTTGAGGTTGTTGTGGAACTGAAGAAAAGGAAGGGGAAGGAATAATGCTTTAAACTTGAATAAAATATGTACAATGTTTAAGTTTTTTGGGATGAGTATTTGGAGGAGTATCAATGTACCATACTGTGATCTGTAAGGTGTTACTAGAAAGACTCAACATAGTCGCTAAAGGAGTAGAAATGATTCCTCATGGGGGTAATAGGAATGGTATCTAACCAAATTAATAATGACCAGGTGTAACTCCTCCTCTATGGGAAATACCTAGAGGACCTGTTAATAGTTCAAAGGAACCAAGATATATACTAGCAGGAGGAAATTATCCTGGAGGAATTATACCTGAAGGATTAGTTGATTTTTTTAGTAGGAGGTTGCAGAGGGGATGGATACTGAGAAGGTGTAACATTCAAATTACATGTGTCCCATGATACATAAAGAATGAAAAGGCTCAAGGAGATAGTTTCAGAAGGAGTAGGTGGTGGGGCATAGTAAGCCCTAAGTGATATGGAATCATTATACACTCCTAGGGAAACATCAGAAAAGGAGGAAGTGGTATAATTTCTAGTTATTTATGAAATAGTGATCCGAGGAGAGGTATGGTTATTAGGGTTTGGGAATTACAGTAATAATAAGTCAACTGATCGATAGTGATGATATTCCCATAATGAGATAAGCACATACTGAGAAATATGGAGGATGTGACAACTAACATTGAATATGTGTAACTACGACCCAAAATAATGTTGCAATATAAATGGGAATTAATGACTTTGATATCAGTAATGATTGTCTTACCAACAATAGTAGTGCAGAAGTTGTAATATAAAACAAAGCATTGTGAGGGTTGGTCATCCCATCAAAGAAGAGTTATATTGGATCGTGAAAGGTTAGGGTAACCAAGTTGCTTCCAAAAACTAGTGGACATCACATAGCTAGAGGCACCTTCGTATATTATACACTGCTGGACAATGGTGTTTTTTATGGAGACTAGCATCTGAAAAGAAATGGATGAAGGAGGGAGGGGATGTTATGCTTTATCAACATAAAATACAACCAAATGATCTTGAGATGCTTTACCAAAATAAAATAAAACCAAATGATATTCAAAAGGACCTAAAAATACTAGAGCATATAGTAAACATTTTTCGTTGGGATGGGAACATCTAGAGTACTTCCAGTGTTGTCATAGAAATAGGAAACTACCCCAAGTCATTTTTATGTAACCAGGTCACAAAACAGAAGAAATAATAGATCATAGAATTCTAAATTAGCCTCTTCAAGGGGGGAAACTCCTTTAAATTAAATAAATGAGAAAATAGTGGATTATAAAAATGACAAGACCTCCTTCCTATATATAGGAATCTAAGGTGTCACAATATAATCAGATACTACATAACAATAATAATGTAAGGGAACAATGATAACAATAGTGGGCTTATATGGATTTTAGGATCTTTTTTTTGAGCTAAGCGCTGCGACCTAGCCGCCCTACTTCCCCCCCTCTGCGCCTGAGGCTTTGCCTCAGCCCTGTTCGACGGGCTTGGTTTCTAAAGTTGTTGTGTGGCATTCGTCCCGTGCCTCTCTTGGCAGGGCGTGGGGATTTCGATCTACATTGGCAGATTTCGACGCATCGTTGCTGTGTGGCCTCCATGTGCAGCGCCTTTGATTGAGCTCATCATGTCGAGCTTTGTCGGTGTTGCTTCGATGGAGCCACCTTCTGACGCTGTGGCCTTCTCCAACCTGGTGGCATCCCTACCAAAAAAGAAAGCGATAGAGACTTCGAAGTTTGTGAAATGCCTTGATGACATTCCTGAGATTGCTCTCCCTCCGGAGGGCCCGATTTAGGTTGCACTTTATATGGCGGAGAGAGCTATGGTGGGTCAGTTCAATGGGCTTTGGCCCTCCCCCAAAACCATGGAGAGTTGGGTCACAAGAAACTGGGCGCCTCTGATCAAAGGCAGAGTTACTTCGTATTTTCTAGGTAAGGGATTCTTCCTGTTTGAATTCACTGAAAAGGAAGACAAGGATCTGATTTTCCGTAATGGCCCCTATTTTATGGGCCTTCAGGGGCTGTATCTCAATAAGTGGATGCTTGATTTTGATCCTGCTATGGATGTCCCCACAACCGTTCCCGTGTGGGTTAGGTTGCCCAATCTTCCAGTGCATTGCTAGAATGAGGAGTCTCTTCAACACATTGGAAACACTCTGGGCAAGTATATTAACCGTGAAAACAGTAAAGATCAGTATGACTGTGCTAGAATTTGCGTGGAAGTTCACCTCGAGGTGGGTTTTCCTGAGGCTATAAAGATCAGAGTCAGAAATTGGACACACACACGAAAGCTGGACTATGAACAGCTTCCGTTCAAATGTCGGAAATGTCATGTCTACGGACACTTCACTAGAGGATGCCCTAATAACAGTGAAACGGAGAAAGGAAAAGAGGATGGCTGGACACAGGTGAAAAGAAACAAAACTGCACACAAACCCCCTAGATCTGGTAACATGAACGGTAAAGGGACTCAGGCAGGCATTGGAATCCAAAATCCTCTCTTGGAAGAACAAGGAAATAAATTTACCCAGTTAAGCTCAGCAATAGAAGACACACAAGAAATAGAGATGCAGAAAGAAGGCTCGTCCCAAAAAGAGTCCCCTCTGGGACCAAAGCAAACTGAAATCAATGCTGATGGGACAAAAGTGACACCCTCAGAGGAGGCTGAGGAAGTCCAAGGTTCGAAGGACTCTGAAGAAGAAGGAGAAATAGGGGACTCGCAAACTTCGGTTAGAAAATCAGCGAGAGGCCGAAAATCTGCTCGTGAAAAAAGAGAGTAGGAAACTTATAAAGACAAAGTTCAAGGGATTCAACCAACCCTTGAGAAGCTCTTGGTTAAAACTCTGAAGTCATCCAGAAATCAGCCTCTGAGCTCTAAAGGAGCTCCACTCTCCAAAAGCAAATGACGAAGATTGTCTCTTGGAATTGTAGGGGTATGGGGAGCACAATAAAAGAAGAAGCTATCAAAAGCCTGATGAGATCTGAATCTTCTGACATACTCCTCATCCAGGAGACTAAAATGGAGGACAAGACCTTCCTCCAAGTCATTAAAAAACTGTGGAAGAAACGTGAAGGAGTAGTTGTCTCAGCTCGTGGTGCCTCAGGAGGCCTGGGCACACTCTGGAATCCACACAAATTCTCAAGGATCAAAGAAATCGTGAACACCCACTGGCTGTTTACTAAAATTCACCATGTCGACTCTGATGAGACCCTCTGTCTCTTCAACGTGTATGCTCTAGTCAGCGCTGGCGAGAAGAAGAACTGTTGGGATACCATAAGAATATTGGCAGAATCGGAGGATTTAGCAAATATCATCATCGTAGGAGATTTAAATCTCACATTATCTTCTGCTAAAAAAAGGGGAGGAAGCATTGCCAGGGATCCGGCGAGAGAATAGGTTGAGGATCTGCTCCAGGAGTGGGACATGATCGACATTAAACCATCGTCGAGCAAATACACTTGGACCAATAAAAGGTTCGGTCCGAGTCACATTGCTGCAAGGTTAGATCGTTTCTTCATTCAAAGCTCTTTTCTTCTACTTGGATTAGAATCTAGAATGCATATTCTGCCTTGTACTGTTTCTGATCACAGACCTATAAAGCTCGATCTTCTGGCTCATACGGACCAAGGTCCCATTTCATTCAAATTCAGCCCCCTTTGGGCCAAGGAACCCTCTTTTATGCAAATTGTAAAAGATAGCTGGAAGCTCCCTGTCAACGGTTCTGCCTTCTTTGTTTGGGAGGAAAAACTTAGAAGAGTAAAAGCTGCTTTGAAAAACTGGGTTAAAACCCTTCCTAATCCTACAGTGGAAAGGAAAAAGATTCAAGAATGTCTTGATATACATCAACTTAATTCTAAAAATGCAGAGATCACAAAGGATATTCTTGACAAAGAGGCTGACCTCCAGCAAAAGCTTCTCAAGGTAAGCCTGGCTGAGGAAGAATACTAGAGGATTAAATCCTGTAGGCTTTGGCTCAAGGTAGGCGATAGGAATTTATCCTTCTTCCACAAACAAGCCCAAGCCCGGAAAAGTTTCAATTCCATCTCTGAAATCAAGGAAGAGAATGTGAAGCACAGAGATATTCAAAGCATAAAAAATGCACCCTATCTCCATTTAAAAAAGTTGTATATTGAAGAAGAGGGGCTGGAGTTAATTTCTAATTCTCTGAACGAGGTTCCTTCTCTGATTTCTGCCAGAAAGAACCAGCATTTGGAAGATGAGGTTTCCAATAAAGAAATAAAAGATGCCCTCTTTGCAATGGAGCCAGATAAAGCCCCGGGCCCGGATGGATTTACTGCCAGATTTTTACAGACCTGTTGGAAGATTGTGGAAAAAGACTTATGCAGAATGATCCGGAAATATCAAACCTGTCAGAAAATCGGGGGAAGTACCAACTCGGCCTTCCTGGCTCTCATACCCAAGGAAAAAGGTGCCAATTCCTTTTCTAGATTTCGCCCTATCTCCCTTTGAAACATAGGTTACAAGCTGATAATAAAAGTCATTGCCAATAGACTGAAAATCGTTCTTCCAGCTATCATTCCCGAGAATCAGGGTGGTTTCATACAAGGAAGACAGATCGTGGACAATTACATTCTGGTTCAAGAAGCGATCCACTCAAGCGTTACCCGGAAAGAGAAAGGTATGGTCATCAAATCAGACCTCGAAAGTGCATTTGATAGGGTGAGGCATAGGTTTTTGTTGGATGTACTGCACAAATTTGGCTTTGGCCCCAAAATTGTCCAATGGATCAAGGCTTGTATCAGTGAGCCCTGGATTGCCCCTTTGGTGAATGGAAGGGCCACTGATTTTTTCAAAGCCTCTAGAGGGCTGAGACAAGGGTGCCCCCTCTCCCCCTTGCTGTTCATCCTCCAAGCCTCTGTTTTCAGCTTCCTCTTGAATAAAAGGCAATCTACCCAAGAAATCATGGGCTTGAACATCGCAAGAGGTGTAAAAAATATTAACCATGCACTCTTTGTGGATGATTCTCTCTTGATGGGCATAGCCTCCTTGATCTCTGCTAAAAAAATTAAGATGTGTTGGATGTCTATTGCGAGGACTCAGGCAGCAGCCTTAACAAAAGAAAATGTCATATCTATTGCTGGAATACTACTGCCAGAACGCTTCAGGATATATCCAATTGCTTTGGCTTTGTAGCCTCCTCTTCATGGTCCTCCTTCAAGTACTTGGGGCTCCCCATTTTCCAAAAATGCGCCCTTAGCAGAGACTGGCTGCCTTTGCTTGACAAATTTAAGGCCAAAATTCTCTCCTGGGGCTTCAATTGGCTTAATCTCGCTGGTAAGATAGTGCTCATAAAAGTTGTCTTGAACAACCTTGCCATTTATCAATCTCCTGTTATGATGGCTCCTGTTGGCATCATGAGGAAAATGGAGGACTACATCAGAAACTTCTTTTGGAAAGGTGGCAAAGATAATGAGAAGAAAATCCCTCTTATAAGCTGGGACATAATCTCTCTTCCCAGAATGGAGGGTGGTCTGCATTTCAAGAATATCAGCAAGAAAAATATTGCTCTGGGAGAAAAGCTGCTATGGAGAATAATAGGCCTTAATCCGGGCTGGGCTCAGATGGAATTATGGAAAAAATACTATTTTGGTCAGCGAACATGATGTCTGGACAACCCCATTCTGATCCCCGGAACGATGATCCATAAACTGTGCACAAAAGTCTCCATGCTTTTCAATCCCCATGTGCACTAGATTCCTGGAAATGGCAAACGTATACAAATCTGGGAAGACCGTATTATGGGTTGTGAGCCCCTTGATGATGGTTGCTCCCTAGCCTTGTTAAAAGACTGGATGGATAGCGCTGGCCTCAAAACCCTGTGGGATATATCTAAGTGGGAGAACGATATTTGGCAGAACTGGGAGAAGCCTGAGGTCCCTCAGAATCTCTCCAAATATTATGCAGACTTCCTTGCCCTCTTAAAATGAAAAGCCCCGATGAACAGCAGGAAAAAAGACTCTTGTGGTTGGGGTCTGACCCCTGGGTATTATTATATGGCGCGACAATACTGCCAGCTCTCTGTGCATCCTCATGTTCCCCCTGATCCGAAGCCTTGGCAGGGGATCTGGTCTCAGACTTCTATCCCCAAAATTGATTCGTTCTGTTGGCTCCTTTGCCACCAAAGAATCCTGATGGACGACAGACTCCGGAAGAGAGGCTATATGGGGCCTTCCCGCTGCTCACTCTGTGGGGCTGATGAAGAAAATGCCCCCCACCTGATGCTCTCCTGTAATTTCACTGCTGAAATTTGGAAGGAAGCCTTAGGCCCCTGGAATACAGTCTTCGCCCTCCCTGCCAGATGCGCTGACCTGTTCTCTAACTGGAAATAAAAGTACCCTGGAGGCACTATAAGGAATGTTCACATCAAAAAAGCCTGGCTCGTTCTTCCCAAAATCATCTGTTGGCAATTATGGCTGGAAAGAAACCACAGAATTTTCAGAGACAAGAAAAACGATCCAAATATAGTCTAGATCAAAATTAAATCTCAGCTTAAAGATTGTTTAGGTGAACAATTCGATGGAGCAGATCTCAGCCCTCAATATGCTGATTGGGGCGCTTCTCTTGACATGGATTTCATGGATATTGTCAAGTCACCTGCCCCTCTTTATCCCTTGCAAATTTGACTTAAGGATTTTGACTTCCACGAGCTGTGCATAAAAAAGTCCAAAATCGCACTCTTTTTTGATGGGGTTGCTAAGGGAAATCCTGGCATTGCCGGGGCAGGTGGTGTTGTCAAATGTGTGGAAGGTAGAATTATTTCCAGATTCGCCTGGGGTGTGGGCTTCAATACAAGTATCCAATCTGAAGCACTGGCCCTCTTCCAGGGGCTCAAATAGCTAATCTCTCTGGGTTTAAAGGATGTTTTGGTTTATGGCGATTCCCAGTCCATTATAAAAGCCATCGTGGACAAATCATCTCCAGCTAATGTAAGGCTGTCTAGTTTGCTGAGCAGAATCAGAACTCTGCTTCATTCCTTCCAGAGCATAGAATTTTTTCATGTGTTGAGAGGCAATAATAAGGAAGCGTATGCCGAAGCCAACACGGCGGTCTTCCTTCCCCTTGGAGCCCTTCTAAAAGATGGAGTCGAGGCATTTGATCCCATCCCGTAACTAGTTTTCAATGTTTTACTGTCTTCTTGTAAATCAGTTCGTCTGCATAAGCAATTTAGGAAAGATTGACAAGGTAGCATATTCTACAGGTCGTTGTATACATAGGCACAGTAGAGGGGAGGTCTTTAGGAAACCGGCCATGGAGACAGTCGTGCACTGCCATCCCCCTGTAACTTGAAATGAGGCATTTTCCATCAGATAATTTAATACAATACCCGTTCCTGTCAAAAAAAAAACAATAGTGGGCTTATATTGGGTATGTCACACCTCCAATTTACGTAACCAAAAAGAAATTTGTTTTTATTTCAAGCCTTCCTCTTTTCAACTTCATTCTGGAAGGATACTATACTTATGTTGGTTTACTCAATTCATAATTGTTTACCTAATTATGTTTCATTTTCCCATCTCAACTATATCCAACCTCAAATGGGATATAGTAATATTAATACTGCAAACCATCATTATTTTTAAAATACCACCCAATGGTTTTGTTTATCAAAACTCCATGGTTATATCTCACCACCTTGTTTGTGTCGTAATGAACCTTGGGTCATCGACTATAATCTTTTAATAGATACTGGGGAACCCATTCCCTTTGCACATAATAACCCTCTCGATATAATTTGGTCGACTTATATGAAACAGTGAAGATTGTTCACCTATTCCCGTTTGTTTACAAAGTATGAATTATAATTTGATGTAATGTATTCGTGTGGCTATCTGTGTGTACAGGCTCTCATGGCCACTCGTTGAATTCTGGTCAGCATTTATATTAAACCAAACTCCTTTACTCGGATATCCACATTGTTGAGGAGGTAAATCCCCTCTGCGGACAGAGGCGATCCCTACTAGCCCAGTAGGGGTCTATCAACAATCAAAAATGTTACGATGCAAGCTCCTAGTTACGAATGAAAAGACTAAGATAGAAGTCTACCTGGAATCCAATGCTATGATCTGAAGAAGAAGTGTCCCCATTCCTCATCCTGGCAAATCACAATCCCTCCACGATCTCCGCGGATGAACACCTGCACATGCAAGAAACAAACAGATACAAGCATAAAATATTGCATACGTAACTAAAAATCAGTCAGAAAGGATAGTACTCATATTAACATGATGGAAAACAGAGTGGAACCATAATCGTAATCATTCATTAAATAACAATCGAAGAGAGATTACAACCAAGTTCTGACGTCGTGGTCTCCTTCGGATGGGTCTCCAGTCGTTCACGTCTCGCAAAGCTCACCAGGGAAAGGGAAAACCTCTCCAGAGTCTCTTGATGATGGTCTCCTTACTTGATTCGGCCTTAAGGGAAAAAGAGGGCTCTTTACAGCACAAAGGCTCTTGGGAATATGGAAATTCAACGCTTAGGCACTTCAAGACTATCAGCCTTTCAGCCCCTTCATCAATGGATGAAGGCTATATTTATAGAGGAGAGGAAGAGGATGGGATCCCTACAATAGTGGAAGGGAGGCCTTATCCCTTGGGAGGTTCCCCATAAGGTGGAAACAAGAGGCCAAAGGATGAAGGCTGTGGTTATTCAGGCGAAACCACTCCTGATGACTCATCCACGAAGTTGTTGTAATCGAAAATTTGCCTCTTTTTTTAAAAAACTTTCCATAAACAGAGTGGCGCGGGTGCAACACTGGGACAAAGCGCCAATTTGCGCGGGCTCAGTGTTAATTTTCCCACCTTGGCACGAGTACATAACGAGCTACCAGCGCCAAGGCAAAAACAGGTGTTTTTAGGGGTCTGCTCAGGAAATGATCAACAGAAGGAATGTTGTCCTCATGGAAAGGGATGAAATGATGGTATTTGCAAGGCATGACACTGCTTATTGGTCACATAAATGACCCTCCAATGGGAGAGATGGGGATTGTAGGGACGGTGACAAATTACTGTGTAACAGATGCCCCCTAAAGTATGAGGCCCGAGAGAGAGAGGGGTGAAATAATTTACGAGAACATGTTCAACTGAAGGCCCACCGTTGGAAAACCTGTGCAGAAAAAATACAACTGATATCTCAAGTACATGATGTATATGCGGTATGGGCGCAGCCATCCAAAACATAATACACTATAATTCGTATCCAGGGTATGGGCGCAGCCATCCAGCGAGGATCAAATAAATAGACTAAGGTATGGTCACAGCCATCCAATCAATGAGTCATATACATAATGACAATAATCCACAATCGCAGCCTGGATTACAACAGACACAATCCAGGGTCTTGCGCTCCATCTCGACCCAAACAAAGTACAAGTTTGAGCATGTGAATATGTGAGCTGAAGTCGAACATGCAAGAACATCGTCTGATTACCAGCCAATGATGAAAATTGTTAACAGATGCGAGAGGAACCACCAATAATGACAATGGCCCTCAAGGTACTACAGGTACAATCTACGGCATGTGAATCAATGAGTTGGTGTCGAACACTCGCAGAATCACTCGATCGGAGGCCAACGATGAAAACCTCACGTCGAAGGCAACGAACCTACCATTGAGGCATGCAGGCTCCAAGGTACCATAAAGGAGTCTCTAGATCATCTTCCCGGATAACGAGCTGATGTCGACAGGAAGTGACCTTGATCGAAGGTGGGCCATAATGATTCCCACATCATCGACACGAGACAGAGGAACATGATGTTTTGTTGTGAATCAGGATCGTATGAGAATCAGAGGAAGGTTGATATTAGCAGAGGCCAACTTGTCTTGAACATATAAATGGCACGATAGTGGACTTGGCAGTATTTGACATCAATAGATCAGAGGTCATGGTGACAAGGCAATGAGCAGAGGAGAGGTCAAAAATGATTATCCAAACCCATGGAGGCAAAGTGAAAAAATGAGATGAGATGTCCCCAACCCGACACGAATGCATACAAGTGCCATGTTCAAGAGCGACATACTGCCGACGACAACGACGATGGTTCCATTTTCCCCCACCATTTCGGTGAGTACCTCTTTATTTTTACACAAGCTTGAAGAGGATACCATATGCTTGTAATATACATCCGTTCTTCGGACGAATCCATCCTAGTACATTTAACGAGCCCCAGGAAGGAGAAAATCGAATAACGTCATGATTGACAATTTTCGATGTCATTTAGGTTTTACGAGTCTGACAAAGGAAGAACTCGGTGTCTTTTCATGTTTAGAGAGTTTGAAAAGACAGCGGAAAAGTAAACTCGAACAGTCCCTTTTCGTAAATAGTTCCTCAGATCCGAAAAGGTAGAAAACTATGTCTGAGAAAACCTCCTAGTCGCGATAGGCTAGGGTATTCCTTTTTCGTAATCAATCCATCCCAGCTCGAAAAAGGGGTAAAATGATACTGGGTAGATGTCGATTCGTGTCCATTTTAACGAGATCGAAACGACAAGGGCCTCGGCAATCTTTTCATGTTTAGAGAGTCAGAAAAGAGCTTAAAGATGACTCCTCCTGGAGGAACGAGTGGTATAAAGGGTAGCTACTGGTTCTGGTAATGATGGAACTGCTCAGAACAAGTGAAGGTTAAGAGGCTGGCTAACAAGACCACTCATCGCAGCGGTTCCTCAGGAATGGGTAAAACAACCAAGTGAAAGCATATGATCGGCCAAGCAGATAGTAACGATGGAGTGAGAAAACCAAGGCTCATCTGGAAAAACAGGCTGATAAAATGGCAATCACAAGAGGTAAAATGGGAATGGTTTCATTTTTACACAAGCTTGAAATCAGGAAACTCTGCTTGAAGTTGGTTTCATTTTTACACGAGCTTGAAACAAGGATAAACTATGCTTGAAACTGGTTTCATTTTTACACAAGCTTGAAACGGAAACAAACTATGCTTGAAAAAGTAAGCATGCCCCCAGCATGGTGACTCAATTCGAGGTACATGCCCCCCAAGCTTTAGTCCATATGAAAGATAGATGGAGTGAACGTTCAAGTTACGAGATCCAAGAAAGACTCGACTGGGATTTTACAAGAACTTATCAAAGACTCGAATTGAACGGGAACGTGTTTCATTGTTTTAACGAGGTTGACACATTAAAAGAACTATCCTCAGGACACCTTGTTTCATGGTTTAAGGAGCTTGGTACAAGACAAGGAACTCTGCTCCGACAACCTTGTTTCATTTTTTAAGGAGCCTGACACAAGACAAGGAACTATGCTCCGATGACCTCATCATAATGAACAAGAAGTCATCGCTTCCAAGAGTTTCCCATCCGATGGAAGGAAAACATCTTGGAAGTCAGGACCCAATGCCCCCAGCACCTGATGCACAACGGCACTATCACTGAGCACAGGCGTGGCATAGGTAGCCACATAGTTGACATGCGGTGGGGCAGATACAACGAGTGGATAAAAACCAGGAAGGGATGATGACAGGCCAGTTACCACATCAGGACCAAAGAACGAAAGCTGATCAATGGTCACGATCCGTCCTTCATGTGGAAAACATACCACACGAAAAAGGGAGGAGACGAGCGCTCCCATGGCATAGGTGTAATCGCGCCCCAAAGCATATTGAAATCCAAGGGGCCTGGAACAACCATCACGTCCATATGGATGGTTTTACCTCCCAAAGTAATAGGTAACCTTGGAAGGATCCCTAATGGTTGACTCGTTCTTCTGTTAAATGCCAACAGATTCTGCGTAACAGGTGCAAGCGGTGGCGAACCGAAAGCTTGCCAAGTAGTTGAGGATAGAATACTAACAGATGCACCTTCGTCTATAATGGTGCTGGGTACGACCAGACCAAAAGCCTGTATTGTGATCTCGAAAGGCACATAAGACGAAAGGCGGTATCCTGCAAATCGACTCCAATTGAAGGAAGTAACCAAACTACTTGGAGGGGCTACCATCGAACCGAGATGGTCTTCCCCTGGTGTTACAGAAGTAGAAGAAGCATCCTCCATGACCTCCATCTCAAAGGTGGGAGGGGAATCCTCCGGGACCCCCATTACAGGAAGCGGAGGAGAAACTTCTTGAGGTATAGGGACAGAAGAATCTTTCTCCAAGTCCGAAGAATCTGAAGAAACAAGAAGAACCCGAGGGATGTGAGATCCACTCTCCATAGAAAAGACCTGGTGCACCATGGACGGGGCCAGTTCAACTGATCCTACGGCCAATGGTTGGTCAGGGATGGATTCGTGAATTTGAATTTCTGGGGGAGTGGGATCAACCAAGGATGACTCTTGACCAATTGTAAGATCAGCTGGCGGAGGACTCAAAGAAAGCCGATTATAACCAGGTGGAAGGCGTGGTGTAGAACCGGCTGGGTTGTCCAAGACTTGCTTGGCTTCATCCATATAAGGACAAAGGTGAATGGCATGGTGCCCTTCACACAACTTACAGGGATTGGTGATCTTACCCTGCTTCTTAGAATTCTTAGCAACAGCAGCTGAAGACGTGCCCCCAACTTGGCTCCCGGAAGTCAAAGGCAACGGTGGACGGTCGTCGAACCATGCTTCGAGCACCTTGGGGATGCCAGGGCAATCTCGAAGAAGATGGTCTCCCGTGCACAACAAGCAAGGGAACTTGACTTTCCGTGGAGGGTTGGAAGGTTTATCAAGAGGAGATATCTCAGAAACAGTAGCTGCACTTTTAGCCTCTCGCTTATCAGACTTCTTCTTCTTTGTCTTCTTCTTCTTCTTCTTCTTCTTAACCACCTGGTTACTCGAATCCAGGCTTTCACCAGGCGAAGTAGAAGAGGAGGACGCAGAAAAAGGTGAAGAAGGGGAGAGGTCCACCTTGGAATCAACATGACGTTGTTCAGGTGGAGGAACTGATTGAACAATACTGGAGACATTCGGGACTACAGAGGTTGAAAAAAACCAAACAGGAAACCCAACAGTTAACCCAGGAAGGGACAACGTCGCCATGTAAGGAGCACCAACATTTCCAAAAGGAGGAAAAGGACCAGGATTCCCATCGGAGGGGATTCCTTGGTTGGTGAACTCCGGAAAAGTTTCCATCAGAAACAATCTTCAGAACAACACCCCAAGGAAACTAACGTTAACCAGGAAAATTTCGTGGATAGTTAATTTTTAAAAAATTGAAACAAAACTCTACCATTTCATATTTTAAGAGTTAAGAAATAGGCAAAAGGTGACTCTATCACTTTCAGATTTGATACAAGCGTGAAAGGACAAGTGCTCGACGGTATTTTCAAATTTAGGGAGTCAGAAAAGACCAAATGACTGCTCAGGAATACTAGGCACAAAGGGTGTACCAAATAACCGTGAACTGCAATATACACCTTGGTTTCAAAATGAAAGAGAAATCAACCAAGGACTTTCCGTACGTGCAGGTAGTCTCCCCGAATGCTGTGTTCGGTGTATCACGGGTATAGGGCGGCAGACTCGGCTTCCTATGGATAAAGGGTTGAAAACCTAGAGGGATCTCCCTTTATATATGCGACGGTATGGGGAGCACAAGTCCGTACTAGCGCTGTCTAAAGCCAGAAGGTGAACGACAACTGTTAGGTTTAAAGACGCCGGAACACGTCTCTAGCCTAGACCTATAAAAATGTTTCATTAAGTTCCAATGCTGCCTTAGGTTAATTGAATAGATTTTAAAGTTGATCTTCAATTATTTTTCAATTTTCAGGCCTTATCGTATGTAATGTCTTAAAAGACTCCTAAATGCAAAGCTATATGCGACAGTCCAACATTTCGTTCGATGAAAACTAGTTAGAGAAGAGTTGAGAGCTTTTACACAAACGAAATGAACGGAAGACAAACAATGAGACCTCTAATGCAGCTAATGAAATTGAAAACTTTTCATCCAAATCACTAATCACTAGCAAAATTGAAAAGATCACAATTTGCACTAATTAACAAAAGCAAAGAGATGTTTTTTTTTTTTCAATGTTTAATAGCTAATATGCACTAAAAAAACTTGAAAAAAAATGGAACAACTTGAGAAACGATATTAGAGAGAGCGAAACAAACAAATTTCACTCAACAACACAAACAATCAGATCCCAAATCGACCAAAGTCTCTCAAAACAAGGAAAAGCCTCAAAATCTTCCAATGGACCGTGTGATCTAGGTCCAAGGCAAGACTAAATGAATTTCGAATGAAGGAATGAAAAATCACCCAAAAATCGCAACAAAGCAATGAAAAAATACTTAGAGGATGTGGAGAATCAATCAGACAGTTGACAGGACAATCAAAACACCAAAACTCCCAAGGAGGGCTCGATACACTAAGCCACTAGATGCCCTAGGGCTTAAAACATGAAATCGATAGATAAAAGAAAACAACCAAAGGACAGAGGTGAATTCCTAGTCAAACAGGACTCCAACACACTCAGGCAGTAGGAAAATCAAGAAGAAAAAAACTGACCAAACCCAGAGAGCTCAAAAATGGGGAAACTCAAAAACCTTACAAGAGTGGTGCAACTGTAAGGATGAAACTGGCACCAGAAAGAAATTGGTGCAAGCTAAACAAAAGCAACAAGCGCCAATTGGCGTGACTGTCGGGTGAAAAACCGCGCCAGTCGAGTTTCTTAGCCAAAATTAAAAAAAAAAGCTACTCCAGAAGCAGATCAATGCAAACCTAAGCAAACCAAGAAGCAAAAACAACAAAAGAACCCAACCGAAAAGGCTCATCAAGCAAGGAAAAACATAAAATAATCAAAGCGAGACAACACAAATGAGACAGTGAAATCTGGATGATCCCCAGCGGAGTCGCCAAATTTTTGAGGAGGTAAATCCCCTCTGGGGATAGAGGCGATCCCTACTAGCCCAGAAGGGGTCTAGCAACAATCAAAAATGTTACGACGCAAGCTCCTAGTTACGAATGAAAAGACTAAGATAGAAGCCTACCTGGAATCCAATGCTATGATCTGAAGAAGAAGCGTCCCCATTCCTCAGCCTGGCAGATCACAATCTCTCCACGATCTCCGCAGATGAACACCTGCACATGCAAGAAACAAACAGATACAAGCATAAAATCTGGCATACGTAACTAAACATCAGTCAGAAAGGATATTACTCATATTAACATGATGGAAAACAGAGTGGAACCATAATCGTAATCATTCATTAAATAACAATCGAAGAGATATTACAACCAAGTTCTGACGTCGTGGTCTCCTTCGGATGGGTCTCCAGTCGTTCACGTCTCGCAAAGCTCACCAGGGAAAGGGAAAACCTCTCCAGAGTCTCTTGACGATGGTCTCCTTACTTGAGTCGGCCTTAAGGGAAAAAGAGGGCTCTTTACAGCACAAAGGCTCTTGGGAATATGGAAATTCAAGGCTTAGGCACTTCAAGACTATCAGCCTTTCAGCCCCTTCATCAATGAATGAAGGCTATATTTATAGAGGAGAGGAAGAGGATGAGATCCCTACAATAGTGGAAGGGAGGCCTTATCCCTTGGGAGGTTCCCCATAAGGTGGAAACAAGAGGCCAAAGGATGAAGGTTGTAGTTATTCAGGCGAAACCACTCCTGATGACTCATCCACGAAGTTTTTGTAATCGAAACTTCGCCTCTTTTTTTAAAAAACTTTCCATAAACAGAGTGGCGCGGGTGCAACACTGCGACAGAGCGCCAATTGGCACGGGCTCAGTGTTAATTTTCCCACATTGGCGCGAGTACATAACGAGCTACCAGCGCCAAGGAAAAAACATGTGTTTTTAGGGGTCTGCTCAGGAAATGATCAACAAAAGGAATGTTGTCCTCATGGAAAGGGATGAAATGATGGTATTTGCAAGGCATGACACTACTTATTGGTCATAGAAACGACCCTCCAATGGGCGAGATGGGGATTGCAGGGACGGTGACAAATTACTGTGTAACACACGTCATATGGATTAGAATGTGATTTAATTCAGTTGCGACGTGAATTCATTATCCACGTAAGTCTGTAGACGATTTTGGGTGTAATGATGTAGTTTGGAATGAGTCTTATTTGATTGGCGGTCACGTGGGTTTGCTCCACGCAACTCTGGAACCCTCCATGCCATCTTACCTTAGTGCGATTGTAATTTTGATGGCACGAGCGGCCTGTATTGACATTTATGATATTGAAAATCACATTAAACACTGAACGTATTGATTGTTCATTACGCATCCCACTCTTTGATCCGTGGCTTCATCGTTAAGATCTTTCCAGGTGGATGATGTGGATCTAACGATGTGTTAGGGTTTTGTACATATAAATCTCAGTATTATTGGTTTTGCTGGTTCTTTTCTCTTCATTCTTATTCTTATTCTGTCTCAGCTATGATTACCATTATTATGCTAGTACTCAAATGCATTTTTGTGTATATTTCTCCTATTTCTCTGGATGGTAATTGGACAATAACAGTGAACTAAATATTTTCTCAATTAGTGGAATATTTCCAAGTATTGTCAGCTACACTCTTTCCAGAGATTCAGTCTTGAAAGAAAAAGTACTAAATTGAAATTGATAATTGATTTGCATCATATCTCTTTAGGTTTTGCGAATACCTACGAGTGATGTGCTAACATGTATGTGTATATCTGTGTCTGGAAACAATTTCGTTTGTAATATAACATTATACCTCTTGGTATCTTGTTCACATAATAGAGTAGATTTTGTTTATGGTCTACTGTTATAAAATCTGCATGTTAAATTATTTATTTATCCTTCTTTCACATAGTGGATTTTAACTCATACTATGAATGTAATTCATGGCAACTAAGTATTATTAAACAGTCCCATGCAATTTTTTATTTTCTTCCTTCTGATGTAGATTTGCTTATTTATATGCAGACATAACTGACTACTGTAATCCTATTCATGTAAATATAGTGTACTGTTTCCTGGAAGGTAGTCTGTAAAAGTTTTCTTTTCATTTTGATACTCAGTCTATATGACAGTTCCTATACTACTACTCTCAATTGCAGTACAAAATTTCTCATATAGTTCTCTCTTATGTATGTATATTATTAACTCATTCTAATAATCAGAAACAGGTTAAAATTAATTCACCAATTTTCCTGTGGAGAACTATGTATCCTCAGATCTAAACCAACACTAGTTTAGAGATTCTGTTGGATTCTACTCCACAGATTTTCTTGCTTACAACTATACAGAATGATGAAGGTGAATTCCTGATGATTTATTCTGTTGAATGTGGCATTAAATAATTCTAACATAAAATCAAACAATTATATGTATCCAATTCACACCAGAGAAAATAGAAACACCAATTCAATTTAATTACATACAACTCATGCAGTCGACCAACCTCCCAACCTTAGATTTCTTCTGTCTCCCAGAAGTCACCCCCGAGCTAAGATCACCTACACCACAGACCAACCACTAATCTGTTTAGGAGCAGCTTATTTAAGCTATTGCTCCCCAAAGCATGTTTCTAATTCTGCGTCCAGAATAGCAGGATGCTTTTCTTCCTGTTTGCCTAGGCTTCCCATTTTAGGGACTCTTTAAAGATGTTTTATGCTTTTCCTCATCTTTTCCAGCTTTTTACCTCTTCCCAACTTCTTTCCTCATCATTGGGGAAATTTATATTCTTCCTCGAAAATTTAAATTAGAAATAATTCCTTTCAAGGATTTTTGAAAGATTGTGGGGAATTAGTTTCCTTATCCATCCTCATGGAATTAGCAAGTGATCTCATAATCTCATTTTGGTCAATCTGCACACAATAATTTTATTCATTTCCTCAAATTAAATATTTAATTACATTCACAAAATACTTATCCTTTGGGGTCCACTCCCCTTAGGATTAAAGTTCAAATGTCTAGCTTTAAAATTCAAACAGATAAATTGGGGGTGTTACAGGGTACAAAAATTATAAATGGGGACTACACGGGCACAAAAATAAAAATAGGGGGATATAATATTGATAAAAATAGGGGGGATACACAATAGATGACATTAAGGGGGATACACTAGTAATATAGGGACCTAAAATGATTGTCTCCATCAAAAAAATGTTTTCCTAAATGCTTGAGTATTTTTGGCTTCTTGGGTGTAAAATTTTCTTCCTCCCATGAGGAATCACTAGCGGATAAGTTCTTCCACTTAATGGGATACTATGAAATTGATTGATTGTATAATTGCAGGGTTCTTGTTTCCATGATTGCTTTAGGATATAATATGATTTTCACTTCTTCGGCAATTTCTAGAAATATTGTTTGATCTAGGAGTTTTTTCCCAATAACCTTCTTTAACCATGAAATATGGAAAACTCAGTGTACTCAGGAAGATGTATATAACTCAAATTTCTATGCCATAGTACCAGTATTTTGCAACACTTTCTAAGGACCATAATACATGGGTGATAATTTATTATCCTTCTTAAATTTCTTAAGGGACATTTTTTTGTATGGTTGTAGCCTTAAAAATACTAAGTCTCCTACATAAAAACTTCCTTCATTGTGTTGTTGATCTGCTTGTTGTGTCATTTTATTTTGTGGGAGAGTGAGGTTATCATTAATAGTTGGAGAACTTGTTGTTGATTCTCGATGTGATCTTCCACTTCTTCATCCTGATAATTTTCTCTTAAATATGATGTGATGGATGGTGGATGATATCCATAAAGTTCCATAAATGGGGTGCTTTTTGCTACAGTTTGGAAGGAAGTGTTATACCACCATTCGACCAAATTTAACCACTTGAACCAATGTTTATCATATATAAAACAATGAATATTTCCTTCCAAATATTTATTCACTATGTTAGTTTGTCTATGACATTTAGGATGATACGATGAGAAATGATCTAATAGAGTACCAATATAAGAAAATAATTTTGTGCAAAAAGTTCCAGTGAAATTGGAATCTTTGTCACTTAAAAAGATCCGTAAAATTTCGTGGATATTCCACTATAAAAAAATTCACAAAAAATCTAATAATATTATATTAGAAATCTAAAAAGTTCTAAACTATTACAAATTATTTAAGCTTCAAGATATGCATATTTAACTATAATTCTTCCATGCATGTGAATGTAAATTATGCAAAAAAGTAGAGAATGAAAAAATAAGCACAAACACATAAGACACAATATATGCTATGGGAAACCCTTTCGGGAGAAAATACAACTAGAATATGGCACTGCTTCACTCTCTTTCTCTGTCTATAAACTATGGTTGCATGTAGAAAGCAGTAATTATTGTTTCCTGCAGGCTGCTATAGTGCAGAGATCCTCTCTATTTTCTCTACCTCCTATCTATCCTTCATATCTATGCTCATCTATGGAACAAAATTCTCTCGAAAGAGTGGAATGCATATTCCTCCTAGTGGCCAGATTATAACACAACGCGATAGCCTAGTAGTGGTTAATTTTGATTACATCAAATCTTAACTAAAGTTACAATATAGAATATTCTAGAGTCTTATACATCAAAGAAAATTTCTAGCCTGATTTCAAAGAATAATTGGGCCTCAATCAACATCATCCCTAATTATAGGTGTCAAAATAGGAAGGTCAAATTTTGAGTGGCATAACTTTTTCTTGTGAACTCTGATTGATGTGCTTCTTGCACTATTGAAAATATTTTTTTGTAGAAAAACATTAGAAGTTACTATATAAAAGAGACAAATTTGTGTCCCCAAAAAACATTGTTTCATGGCCTAAAATTCTCCTGGAATGTTTCAGACCTCATTTTTCAAAAATGGTTCTTGCCATTAAAAATGGTCCAGTGACATGATTCCTCTATTTTTTCCACTCTTAATGCATAGAGATGGATGAAAGAAAATATAATTGTCCAATCCATATCATACAATAATATTCAGGTTTCCATGTAGCTTTTTAATTGTTTCCATAAATGTTTTAGAAATTGTACTCACTTTAAAAGGACGCGATAATGCACAAAATGTGTGCATAATTCGTAACTTTCTCAACTACAACCATGATGAAACTCTTTCCTTTCGACTTGGAAAACTTGTAATAAAATCCATTTACACATCCTCTCAATGTTGACTTGGAATGGCTAAAGGGTGTAACAGACCTGGCATCTTAATTATCTCGACTTTATTTTTTTGCAAAACCAAACATTCTGCCAAAATATTTTGAATATCAAATTTAAGGTCATCCCAAAAAAAATCCTTCTTGACCTTGTGGTAAGTCTTTAAAAATCTTAGTACCCTCCTAAGTGGAAGGTGTGCAATTCCAAATGAATCCTTTGTTTCAATTGGGATTCTTACGTAGATAAAAGTGATTTTTGTACCACAATGAATTATTTTTCAAGATAAATGTATCAGATGTACAATGATCTTGATGCAAATTTTGAATGATTTTCCATGCCTCTTCATCATTCTTCCATTCATCCCTTGTTTCATTTATCAAATTATGTTGGACAATACAGATTACATAAAGTAATGCATCGACATCCTTATCCTTTCTTAAGAGCGCATATGTAACAACATTTTCCTTCCCTTTTTTGTAGATGGTTTCAAATTCATAACCAAACATCTTTGTGACTTATTTTTTCTACTCTTTTGAGGATAATCTTTATTCCAAAAATTATTTATGGAAATAGTGATATGCTTTTACCTTGAAGTGTCTTCCCATTAGGTAGGGTTGTCATTTCTTGAGTGCATGTAGTATTGCCAACATTTCCTTGTCATAAATAGGTTTTTGTAAATACATTCCCTTGATTAGGCACCTTTCAAAAGAATTTGGTCTTCTGTCTTGCATTAAAACAACACCAATTCCATTTCCTAAGGCATCACATTCTGCAATAAAGGTTTTTGTGCAGTATGGTGTAGCTAAGACCAATGCTTGGAGAATTTCCTCTTTAAGATGTTGAAATGCCTTAGTTCCTTTTGGAGTCCAAGAAAATGGATCTTCCTTTAGAAATTTTTTTAAAGGCATTTCTATTTTCCCATAATTGTTAACAAACTCTCGATAATACCTTGTCAACCAGAGAAATCCTCGAAGATTATTTACAGTTGTGGGGATTTTCCATTCCATAATGACTTTAATTTTGTTAGGTTCTACCTTAACACCCTCATGATATACAATATGGCCCAAATATTCCACCTCTTGTACTCCAAAGAATTTTTTTATTTTTATTTTTGCATATAATTGTTTCTCTTCCAATAGTTTGAGCACTGTGTCAACATGTTGAACATAATCCTTCCAATACTTATTGTAGATTATTATATCATCCAAAAATACTAACACAAACTTTCTTTGGTTTGGAAATGGGATTCATCAAACCTTGAAATGTGGAAGGTGCATTAGTAAGTCCAAAATCCATGACAAAAAATTCATAATGACCTTCATGAGTTCTGAATGCACTTTTTACACATTAGACATCAACTAAAGATTCTTTTATTTAAATAAAAACCCTAACTATACCTTAACAAACACACTTAGGGAGGTCTATATAGGAATGCCATGGAAGGAATTCAATAAGACCATTTACTCTTTCATCTCACTTTCTTAAAGGATAATTGGTCCAATTTTTTAAATTATTACAATAAGTTTGCATAAAAAAATCCATTCTAATTATTAAAAAAATTATAATGATTTTTTTGAAGAAAAATATGATATTTTCTTATAAATAATATTACACTCTTCAATAGAAAATAAAAGAAAATATAACTATTTAAAACTCTCATCACCAAAATTTTCCAAAAAAAATATAAATTTCTATAATTTTGTCATGATAATTGTTGTATTATAATTGGTACACATGTACATTATGATATAGAACACCATCTAAAAAGGAAAATTATTTTTTTTATAAAAATAAATAAATTAAATATTACATATGTTCAAGAAAGAAGCGAGAGTGGGCAGTAAATGCAAGCAAGGAATACACGTAAAAAGAAGATGTATAAGCGTGGTATGGGAAGTAGGTGAAAAAATATGTATAGGTGGAGCCACACATAATTTGTAGGTATTGTTTATAAATACAAGTAGCAAGAAGATAAACCATTAATTAAATTTGAATTTTTTTTGGGCGAGAATTAAGAGTATTTGGCACCACCAACACATTTAAATCTTCAATGTCGAATGCATAAATTTAATTTGAATAAATGAGTGACACATGTATATATGAGATTCATAAGAAAATGATGTTAGTGTATAAAAATTATACCTTTTTAATTATTATGGTGAAAGAGAAAAATAGTTAATATTATTTCCTCTTAATTATTTCAAATTTTTTTTATAAAACTAACATGAAGGAAAGTATATTTGGAAAAATTTCCTTTCTCTTAAATTAAAAATTTGAAATAGATTTCATTTCAAGTCAACATATAATTATTTATTTTAGCTTTTCTTTATATGGGAAATACTTTTATGCCCTAAGGAGCTCTTCATGCGAAATGTCTAGTTAAATTTTGGAGAGAAGTTGTGGTGGAATTTCTAACTTAGAATTATCACTTAACACGATGCAGAAGAATTTTGAGTAATTTTACACGTAAATATTGTTGTATGTTTAATCAAAATTGTATTTTGATAAAATTATATTTTATGCTAATTTTTACTTAGTTTGAAAATGATTTTAAATAATATCATTTTCTTAAAAAAAAATTATTTAATTTTTATTATTATTTAAATTTGTAATTATTAATACTGATATAGTAAATAAAATTTTATAAATATTTTTTAATTAAAAAAATGTTTTAAATGGTACAAATTAAAATTACAAAACAATTGAAACTATAACTTTAAATATGAGTAACATTATAGATAATAACGATAAGGTAATAATGGTAACATAACATTACATATAATAACGATAACATTAAATTCGAGATTGTTTTTACATTCTACCTCGAAATTTTGTAGAGAATTGAAGTCATCATTTCTCAATAACATAAATTCTTTAACAACACGAACTGGACAAACTAAGCCAAATTAAATTAATTTATTTTAAATTATTATTATTATTATTATAAAAATAAATAATATATGAGCTAAGTATAAATACACCTAACCTTGAAGCGAATCTAGAAATGTGGGTGCAATTAGGTGTAGAGAAGCGGAATCAACCATGTATGATGCTTGAAACTGTCCAACAATTATAGGATGAAATGGTTCAATTAAGAAAAAACAATGAAATATTAATGCATCAATACGAGAGAATATTAAAAAGTCGCCGAGTTAGACATAACCATCAAACTTATCGACCTAGTTCTGACCACATAACCGAAGGTGATGAGGAACATCAACACAAAGATGAATATACTCTAGAAGGAATTCACACTCAAGGGATTGATGGTAATAGAATTAACCATGAATCCAAAGTAAAAAGATGAAACATAAACTAGAAATACATGGGAAATTTATAAAAAATAAACCTCCAACATTTGATGGTGAAGCTGAATAAGCGGTGGAATCTCGGATCATCAATATGAACAAATATCTTCATGTTTACGACTATGAAAATAACCTTAATGTCAAATTGGATATCTATCAGCTTCAAGGGAAAGAAACCTTATGGTTGGAGGAGTTAAAGGTAGTACAAGGGTTTCCAACTAATCGCTTGCAGGCTATGTTATGTAAGTTGTGATGCGATAGTGCCAATGCAAATCGTAATAACAACACTTATGTTATAGTATCACAAGTTATGTTATATGCATTGTGATGCGATAATTCTTGTATGGGAAAAAAAACATATTATTTTGTCACTTTCCAAATGGGTTTTCTGCTATATTCAACAATATATTTTTTCTTTCTTCCTACTGTAAAAAACAAAAATAAATAAATTATAGAGTAAAATTCCTTCTTCATACCCTTCCTCCTTGTTTCTTTTCCAGATGCCTTTTCACTCTTTAACATTTTCTTCAAATGTGTTCATTGCAAACAATAATATGAATTTATGTTGCATTCAAACATGTCATGGTTACATGCTACGCTATTATGAATACTTTCCCGAGGTCCATACCATTTATTTGGATTTGTTCCACAACCTATAAATGAAAACACACTATATTTCATTTCCACTAGATTTTATTGTGCTTTTCCATAGGTTTCATTATTTTTTAAATGCAACAAAGTTCCAACAAATTGTAATAGAACGACCATGTTAGATGAAGAAATTTCCAGTTTTATGCTTTTTATAACAAGGTTTGAATGTTTTATAACATTTCTTTACATATCTACCTTAGCTTCAACTCATCCATGTGGCATACAGACTCACCACAAGGGCTACTTGTTCATCTCACACAATTATTAGGATTTTTGTATTCGATTAAGTGGACTTATGTAAGGGAATATGTTTATTAAATATTCAGATTGAATTATTCAATGAAACTTAAGGTAGAAAACCATTAAACAAAGTCTAAAAGTCCAACATAATACATTTAAAACTATGAAGATGCTAACAATTTATAAATGAAAGGGCCTTAAATCAACAAGTTGTTAAGTAAATCATTCTTTGTGATGATAATAACTTCAATAGGAATTATAGGTTTATATAAACACAATTAATCTTACCTAAATATCTTGATAAAAATTAAACATATGAAGTGACAAAGTGGATGAAAACTGGAACAACTCATAGAGATTACAGAGCTATATGAAATAAGTTCAGAATCCTTCTTGTATTATTGATTATCAAAAGACTTGTACAATTTTTGTTTACAAAAGTTGGCTCATCCAAGGCTGCAACCGTTAATAACTCAAAATGAGAATTATTTATACTAACTAATAGATTTTAGAAATAGCTTAACTCATTTACAATAATGGGATAAGAAGAAAAAAAGAAGGAGACAAAAAGATGGAGTGTCTCTATTTTTCTGGAGGTTGTTGATGATTCAACCACTTTGGGTGAAATTTTTTGTTGACTGGACCCCTTTTGATGGGAGGTTTTGGTGACTGGATTCTCAAAATTCTGATGTGTTGGAAATATGTAAAATTAATATTTAACTCGATGGTTTCACAAAATTTATCCCACTGATCTTCACTTGGGATTTCTACATTCATCATTTTCCTGGAGATTTCATCTACTTCAGTATATCTGTCAAAAGTTGGTCATTGAACGAATAGATTTTTGATTTGATGTTGAATGATCAAATCAAATTGCAGAGCTTCAAGAAAAGATTCCCTGTAATCTAATTTTCATATCTGCAAACTTTGACTTGTATATTGCAATGGTGTATAAATTTTTGTAGTAATCTTCTCACTTCACCAACTTATCATCTAGTCCTACTAGACATAGTAGTCATTTATGATTTAAAGAATTAAAGTTAGTATGAAACATTTGAACAATAACATTTAAAGCTTCACACTTTGTCTGCAACTCATTGATCAAGTTTATTTTCTGCAAAACCTTCTTTATCTCCAAAATGGTTTTATTCTTGTCTAAGATATTGATTTCTTCCAACTCCTTCCTTTTGAATTAAGAACATTGATCACTTGTATTTAATTTGATCCTTTTGCTCTTAAATTTTTGTTTTGAATTTGTTGATAGTTTCTTGCTACTCGAAGATGAAATATATAGATGGCCATATTTCAGAAATGGACTTGCTGATGTGTTCCCAGATGCTCTACTTGGCTTCTCCAAGAGTTACTGCCATAAAAGATTCACTTTAAATTTCTTTGATTTTAAGGCCTAGTTTATGAGTCGTTTGCATCTATTCTACATACAATATATCATTTTTAACCTTCTCAGACTCAAGTACTTGAAATATTTGATGTAATTTCTAATTTTCTTGCTTCTAAATGGCCAACTCTTGTGCCAATCTTGATGCATCAATTGTAGAAAAAGTTGTTGAAATTTTTGTACCTGCAGAAGAAGTTTTAATTGCTAAAGTAGGATCAGTATGCACTTGGAGTGTTGCTTTATCTTTCAACAATTCTTCAATTTTTTGTTACATATTTCTAATTTGCATATTTTGATCAATGATCAACTTAAGAATTTCCTCTTTGTCACGTTCATTCTGAGCCATCTCTTTAGTCTATGGGTATTTAGTTGAGGATAGCTTGAGTTTTTTGTAGGGTAGAAATGTCTGAATTTTTCTTCTTTATAATTTCCTCAGATGCCTTGCATTCCTTAGGATCATATCCCACTTTCACTACATTTTCTTCGAATTTAGTCATCCTATTGTCTTTAGCTAATGAAGACAATTTCTTAAGCTTCAACTAGGATTCCATATTTGATAGTGCTACTTTGAATTTGGAAAGAGACATATATGTTGTGGTCATTGTCAAAAATAACGTTTCTCCTCACTATCTGTGCATGTCCATATGGTCAATTGGATGTATCCATTTTGTATCAAATGAGAAGACAATATTCTTATACTGAGCATGTGTCTTTGGAAATGGAATTGTTTCCTATAGAAAGGCCATCTGCAGCCTTCCTTTCTCACTATCAAAGGAAGTGAGAAGTCTGTGTTGTGATTTAGATGTCTGTTTCTAGAATTGGCTATAAAAATCTTGCTTTCAGTGCTTCATTATTCTGCTTGATGTCTAGAAATTTATAAAAGATATTTTTTTCTTCAGAAGACCTGGCATCTGAATGCTGGATGATTTCTAGTGCCTCTCTTGTAGGTGATGTTCATGAAGGAGTCTAAGGAACATTAGTTTATCTGGACACTTCATTATCTCCCAAATCTATGATCTATGGTATTTTTTCCTCTGAAATGAAGGTCAAAGTGATCTTTGAGTTCTTGAGCTGTAAGATGAATCCTTTCATGATTTCCTTGGAATGTGGTGTCTGTTATCTGCTCCTCTTTTGCTTCTTACTATCAGGTACTAGTGTTTCTACATTTGAAGTGGAAATTACTTGTTCATCTGCTTCATGTAGAGAAATCTCTACCCATTCATCTCGGTTCTTGTATTTCTCTATTTATGCTTTGCAATATGTTTATAAGGAGTTTTCTTGAGTTCAACCTTCAAAGAAAAAATAATGCCATGGGGGTCATATGACTAGGTAAAACTTGACTGAAAACCCATCTTCTTTAATACTACATCTACATCAGCACCAGCTGCTCTGGTATTGTAGATGAATGATCCAACATTGGCCTTGATTTTAAATTTGGCTTTCAAATTTCCTAAAAAAAATGAATTTCATCGATATTAAACATTTGTCTAATGTACTCTAAGGAGAAAATTCTCATAGGCACATATCTCGGAAGTTTCCATGGTGGTATTTCACAGCCATACACGCTGATTTATATGTAATTCTTATATAGATACCAATCACCTCTATTTTATTGATCAATGAGGTGCATAATTCTTTTAATATCTTATAGAATTCTGAGCTTTGATTGGCTCGTAAGGAGCTGCCTTACTAGATGAATGAATGAGTCTATGAATTGTGAGAAGGAAGTGGTTTTTGATGATGTTCTGACCAATTCTATCTAGTGAATCATTGATTGATTCACTCCATGTGCATAGTTTCTGTTCATGCCCGCTGAAACAAAATCATATGAATAATCACAGAAGAGTAATTAAATTCTCATTTTGTGGTGAGTTTCATGAATTTTTCATGTATGAGATCAACCAAGAAATGGTCATAGTTGTACATAATCAGTGGTGAATTTTCAAGACTAAATATAGATAAGAAACCTATAATGGGTTCATCAACGGTTTCATCATTTGGATATCCTAACACATCATAAATAAGGGAGATACAGTGTTTGGAAGCTATAGGAGAAATGGAATATGCGTATGGGGGATTTACCTTTGATGATTTTGCATCTTCAGGTAAGAAAATATCAAATATCTTAGATCTCTGAGGGAAATATAATTTATGATTAAGGTCCATGAGGGAAGTAGGAGAGAAATAGGATAAGGCATCACAAGGAGGGATGAGAGCCATCAAGTTAATAATTTGAAGGGATATGGTGATCATAATGTTTCCATTATCAACCACCACTGACCTGGTTATAAGGGTCATACTTCTTCTGACACCAGACAATTAGATCTGGAAATGGGTAAGTTTCAAGAAATGCAAACAAAGGCAACATAGATTCCCAAAACCTAATAGGGCCGTCATTATCACTGTGCTTATGTTTTAGCCACACATGAAGTTCATATAAATTAAATTCATAGTGGTAGTCTGTGATTTTGAAATAGGCGTCAACTAAGGATATGAGGTCGATATTGGCTACTTGAGTTGCAAGAATGTCTTCTACAATGGATTTGGCAGCTTTAGGAATGACCTCAATAGCTGAATGAGTGACCTTGAAGACGACCTCTACAACACTGTCGACATTTGATATTTCTTCTGTCACTCTTTTCTTGCCTTTACCTTTAGGAGTCGTTTGTTTCTTCATTTTGGCCTTAGGTTCCAAGCTCAACTGATATGGACTAGTACAATACTTTGAAGCTAGGGTTACAGAAACGATGACAGGGTTTCAGGAATATGAAGCGTGTTTGCAGAAATGTCATTCTATTGTGAAATGAAATAAAGGACGAAATAAATTTGATCGATAGTGTAAATTAATGAATGGGAGGTCATTGGTAATTTTATAGACTGCACTTGGGTATTAATGGTCATGGCTAACAGCCTAATGAAGTTTAATTTTGTAACGTTCCAATTAACGGTCTAGGAGTAGATATATTTCCCAATGAGAGGATTAACGGTATGATGGAATGTTGGGGACTAACAAAAAAGTGACTTGGAGGGAGAGGATTGATTGGTTGACAACAGATATGGCGTAGGAGAAAACGGTCCTCAATGGATGAAAACCGGAGGTGGATTATAGGGGGGGGTTACCTCCCAGTTTCTGGTTTAAGGCAGAGGAGGTTCAAAGTGATAATATGTTTCCACGTAGTAGTAAAGGGTGTCCATTAATACCGGAGTTCCAAACCCCAACTCCCCCCCCCCACCCACCCCCTTCCTCCCCCCCCTCATGTTAGCAAGCTCTCGGTGGGGGGGGGGTGCGGGTGGAAATGGGTGGGTCTTAGGACCTCTCCTATTAAGCCATCAAAACATACTAATGCTTTATGCCCAATGTTCTTCCAGCTTTGTTGGCAAAAGAACACGATAAAATCATATATATATATATATCAATTTAATAAATGAACATCAAACCCTTTTTCAAAGGTTTTAATTTACATAAGTTAAAACTTTACATTTTGAAAATCTGGCGCATTTAAACAGGTGGCCATTTTTCATATTAAACACTAAATAATTTTTTTATTTTTTTATTTCATGCTTCCCTAAAATTTTTTACTTTGTCTCCTTTATTTACAACAAAATACTCCATCATTTTTTCTAACATGGATGTAATAAAATATATTTTTCCTAACATTTAAAAAAAAAAAAAAATTTCATCCATGTTCTAACTTACGATTTTTTTTTTTTTTCAAACTACCATGCTAACTTATCAAAATCAAACAATGTTACAACAGGAGGCAGTTGGACTTCGAGGATCGAATCTCACAATTGAAGTTTTTAGATTAAATGGCAGAGATCACATCACAAGGTAAATGACATAACTTGTGATGCAATGGAGGGCAAGCAGTGTTCACCATTAGATCTAGCTGCAGATCAACAATGGATGAAAAATCGCAAGTTTGCACATCACAAATTTCACTAGACAATGTTAAGACTTGGATGCATCAGTTATATTTCTTGCGATGCGATGAGGAGAAGGGTGTTGTGAAACCAGCTCCAAAAATAGAAGAAAATAGATATCAACGCCTTAGAAATAAGCCACTTCGAGGGGGAAACCTCCAATACATTACATGAATGAACAATTCTTGGATGATACAAATGAAAAAATCTCCTTTCTATATATATGAGTCCATGGGGCCACAATGTAATCGTAGTGGGGCCACAATGTAATCCTAGCCGACCTAGCCATAATAATTTAAGGGCACAATAATAATAATATGGGTGTTACAGGGGTACACCAATAACAATCAGGGGGTTACAACAATAAGGGACTATACTAGTAATATAAGGACCTAACATGCTCCTCTCCTTCAAAAGGTGGTGTCCTCAATGCCTGAGTAGCTTTGGGTGCTTTTGTATAAAATTCTCATCCTCCCATGCAGAATCTTTCGTGGGTAAGTTCTTCCATTTTATGAAATACTATGAAATTGATCGATTTTGTAGTTGTCGAGTTCTTGCTTCTATGACTACTTCAAGTTCCAATATGGTCTTTTATTCCTCATCAAATTCTGGAAATATTGTTTGAACTGGAATTTTTTCACCTATAACCTTTTTTAAGCATGAAACATGCAAAACTGGATGCACTCACGAAGAAATAGGAAGCTCCAATTTGTATGCCATAGTACCAATCTTTTGCAAAACCTTTTAAGGACCATAGCATTTACGTGATAATTTATTATCCTTCTTAGCATGCATGAGGGAAATTTTTTTTTATGGTTGTAGCCATAAAAATACCAAGTCTCCCACATCAAAACATCCCTCACTTCAATGTTGATATGCCTGTTGTTCGATTCGATTTTGTGCCAAATTTAGGTTATCCTTCAAGAGTTAGAGAACTTCTTGTTGATGCTCAATGTGATCCTCCACTGCTTGAACCTTCGAATTTTCCCTTAAAGATGATGTGATCGATGGTGGATGATATCCATAAAGTGCCATAGATGGGGTCATTTTTGCTGCAGTATGGAAGGAAGTGTTATACCACCATTCAGCGAGAGGTAACCACTTGACCCATTGTGTTTGTTTATCAGATACAAAACAATGAATATATCCTTCCAAACATTTATTCACTATCTCAGTTTGACCATCGGATTGAGGATGATAAGATGAGCTATGAGCTAATTGAGTACCCAAACAAGAAAATAACTCCATCCAAAAATTTCCAGTAAAAATGGGATCTCTGTCGTTACAATAACCCTTGGTTTTCCATGTAGCTTTTGAATTATTTCCATAAATGCAGTAGAAAATGTACTGGATTTAAATAGATGAGATAATGCACAAAAATGTGCATACTTGGTAAGCCTATCAACTACCACCATGATGAAACTCTTTCCTTCAGACTTGGATAACCCTATGATAAAATCCATTGAAATCTCCTCCCAACATTGACTTGGAATGTTAAACACCATGTTAAAGCACACACATGGTGTATGAGGAAGAATAAACACACACACACAAGAGGCTCAACACAATGAAGGATAAGAGTGAGGCTTTCTTATTTTCCATTATACAAAGATGTACATTTATAGTACAATGGTGTGACTCTTGGCTTCATATTCCAAGGTCACTTGGACTCCATTGTGACTTTTTACATTCCACACCTACCCATAGAGGATTAGGTGTTCCAACATCCCCCCTTAATCCAAAGGGGTATGTGTGAGTCCAAGAAAAGAGTTGTAATACAAATATGCAAAGTATACATGGCAACACTTGGGCTGAATCAACTCTTTGAAATGTTGGAAAAAAGAGGTGGTTTTAGGATGACCACAAACACTGGAACGTAAAACTTGTTGCAGTTCCTGGAACTCTTCCAAAAATGGCAAGAAGCTGAAGGCTTCTGCTAGAGGAATTGTCCCTCATAAAAAAGGGAGACCTTGGACCTAAAAGAAGGGAGGTCTACTACCTGTGGTGGTTTTAGGTTGTCCACCAACCAAAGTTTATGGTTCTAGGTTATCCACCAACCAAAAATGATGGTTTTAGGTTATCCACCAACCAAAGATGATGGTTTTAGGTTATCCACCAGCCGAAAATGATGGTTTTAGGTTATCCACCAATCGAAGGTATGCTCATGGGCATTCGTATCTCTGGCTACATCTTTGAATCCGGAATGGCGAATTGTGGCTCAAGCTCGCTTGAACTGCTGGCTACAACTCTGAACATGGAATGAGAGATTGTGGCTCAGGCTCGCTTGATACATCGTCGAAGCTTGTACATGACCACCATTTTCCCCCTACTCCCGAGTTGGACAAGGTGAGATGATGGTGAAAACTCAGCGCAAGTTTGCGTATGCGTGAACGAGTTCTAACATGCGTCGTAAACATCTTCTTGTTCTTGATGCCCATTTCCAGAAAGAAGCCCATTGCCAAGAAGCGATCCATCCAAGATGAATCTTTGTTCTTGCAGGAGGCTTGTGTCTGAAGCATCTGTCTGAAGAATGGGTGTGCCGACCACAGTGCTTGCATGGATGAAGATCAAAAAAGTGATCTTTCATATGGCTAACTCGATCACAGTGTTGGCATTTCTCAATCTGTTGTGGAAGTAGAACAGGATCTGGAATAGCTGCAGGTGAACTGTCATACAAGAATCCAGCGCTCTGAAATATGATGGGCTTGGTGTAGTCTGGAATATGAAAGGTCACATCCTTGTCATATCCAAGACCAGTTCGGTGCTTGTTGTGGACAAGCTCTTCCCAAGGTCTTATGATGGGCTTGAGAAGTGTAGGTTGAACTGCTGCATCTGCATGTACATCTGCTCTTGAACAAGGAACTGAATTGGAATCAACTACAACTTTATCTTCTTTCTTCTTGTGAGAGTCCTTCACAATCTTCTAAACAGAAAGAGGGTCAGAATGGTGACTCTTCTGCTGAAGTTCGTCTTGTTGGAGCTGAGATTCCAACTGCAAAAACTCAATCTTTTCATGTGCATATAGCAAACAACTTTGAATGTTACAAAGAGCATGCTTGCTCATTTTTATCATGTCATCAACATTGGAATGAATGAGTTTATTCAACAACACTAATGCCTCGTTGATTTTAGCCATTTCAACAACTTAGGCTCAAAAATGAAAGGGTGTCGGCTTCAACCGAAAATGCGCCCGTTTACAATATGATGCAACAAGAAATACAAATGACTCAAGAGAACTTCCAACTATGGAAATCTCAAAGTACAAAATCTGCTCCTCAAATGATGGAGGGCAATCAACAATGACTTACATCAACAACTCAAATTCACTAATTCCAACTATGAATGAAGAGGAAAATTCCACTCAAAATACAATGTCAGTTCAATACATATCTCTGCAAAATATGTGCAGCAAAAACAATGCACAAGAAGCCTTTGAGGTAGCTGAATTTTCCTTCAAATAAATGTTTTCAATGATGGCAAACTTGTCTTCAAATGTGAAATTCTTCAAAAAATCACCGTCTTATATATGCCACAAATCACAATGTAAATTTGCAAATTTCAGTCCATGTGCTTCATATGTCATTTCCTCTTTTTCTGTTGTTCAAATTTTCCCTCTTCCTTTCTTTTTGCTCATCCTTTCTCTCTCTGCTGTTTTTTTTTTTTTAATTAAAAATTAATTTTAAAAAAGGAATAAAAAATGAGGGGAATGGAATTAATTTATTTAGGGAGAGGGATTTTAATAATAAAAGGGGAGAATTAATATAGGAGTTAAAAAATGAGAATAAAAAAGTGGAGGGAAATGAAAGGGGGTAGGGATTTATTAATGGGTGACGGGGGGAATTAAAATCTATTTTTAAAATTGAAAGGCCGAATGGCCAAGTTTGAAAGGGAAGGTGGAGTTAAAAATGAAATGGGAGGCGAATTAAAATCTATATTTAAAATTGAAAGGCCGAGTGGCCAAGTTTGAAAGGGAGGGCAGAGTTATTACACGAAATGGGAGGCGGATTAAAAAATCGATTTTAAAAATCAAAGGCGGTATTTTAGAAGGGAGAGTGGTATTAAATTTAGGCAGGAGGGCGAGAGGCGTAGAGGTAAAGGGAGCTAGGAGTAGAGGCGTGAGGGAGCAATGTTGCGGGTCGAGGGCATGAATGGGTGTGTGCATTGTTTGCATAGAGTGGGAGTCGGAGTTTTATGGCGGAGAGAGGCTGGTAAGGTTTTGTGTGAAGGCGGAGTTAAGGGGGTGGAGAGGGTAGACAGAGTGGAGATGTCGTGGGGAATTGCAGATCGCGTGGGTAGTCAGGTTGAAACGACCAATGACGAGGGGGTGTGAGGTAAGGGGAGGGAGCGAGTGGGAGTTTAGGGAGAGGAGATGTGTGTTGGGCCGGAGTGCTCAGAGTTGCAGGGGCCGGGTGTGTGGTGAGCGGTAGGCATATATGTGAGATGAGGGTAAGAGAGGGAGCAGCGTAAGGGAGTTTTGAATTCGAATTTTTTATTTTTAATGCTAAAAACGCAGAGAGGTAGGTGTTGTGAGTGAACTGGAGTGACAGTTTGTGAGGTGAGGTAGCGGAGTGTAGAGTAGGGTTGATGTGAAGAAGCCGTGTGGGATTAAGGGAAAGAGGCGTAAGGGGGCCAGCAGTGGAGTAGGTCGGCGTAGAGTGCAGAGGGAGGGGAATCACTTTTGTGAGGAGGAGAAAATTGTTGGGTAGTGTGAAGGGGTCAGTTGTAGGGAATGCGTAGTGTGAAGGTTGTTAAGTTGAGGGTGTATGAAAATAGGTGTAGGGAGGAGCGCAGGTGTTGCTGAGAAGTGGGGAAGGCCGAGAGGCCTGGACCTATTTTTTTTTTTTTTTTGGTTTTAATTTTAAAACAACAGAGAGAAATAGAAGAGGATTTTTTTTTTTCAGCAGCAAAATATCATAATTTGTAGAGAAAACTTAGAAATCTTTACTTAAAAAACCCAGAATTTTTCTTCAAAAAATTGCAGAGGGCCATATAGCAGCAGAAAATGCAGATATGAAGAATTTTCCAGATTATTTCAACAGTAAAACCCAGAAATATTTCTCAGGAAATGTGGCATAATTTCTCCAGTAAAAAACTCACAAATTTTTCTAACAAAAGCCAGAAACTTCTTTAGAAACCTCTTTAAACAATGTTTTCCAGCAACTCTTCAATGCAGAAATTAATAGAAATTACAGGAAAAATGAGAATCATAACCTTTAGATGGGCAGTGCTGCTTGTTGCTCTTCTTCAAAACAAATTCTGAATGCTGCTCTTTCTTCTGAATGCCAGAATGCTGCAAAATGTCTGCAAAATCCCTGCTGCAAAAACTCTTTAAATGCTGCAAAAATGCAGATATGCACAGGCCATAAACACAAATGGCTCACTCAATGTTGAGCAGGGCCAGCAATCGCCTGCTCTGATACTATGTTAAACACCATGTTAAAGCACACACATGGTGTATGAGGAAGAATAAACACACACACACAAGAGACTCAACACAATGAAGGATAAGTGTGAGGCTTTCTTATTTTCCATTATACAAAGATGTACATTTATAGTACAATGGTGTGAATCTTGGCTTCATATTCCAAGGTCACTTGGACTCCATTGTGACTTTTTTCATTCCACACCTACCCATGTAGGATTAGGTGTTCCAACATGGAATGGATAAAGGTTGTAGAAGACTCGGGGTCTTAATTGTCTCCACTTTATTTTGCTGGAAAGCCAAACATTCCACCACAAAATTTTGAATATCATATTTAATGCCATCCCAAAAAAATTCTTTCTTCACCCTATGGTAAGTTTTCAAAAATCCCAATTGTCCTCCTAAAGGAGAAGTGTGCAATTCCAAAATAATCTTTTGTTTTAGTTGGGAATTCTTGCAAATATATAAGCAATCTTTGTACCATAAGGAATTATTTTTCCCACTAAATGTATTAGATGTACTAGGATCTTGCTGCAACTTTTGAATGAGATTCCACACTTCTTCATCCTTCTTCCATTCATCCCTTTCTTTGGTTATCCAATCTGGTTGGACAATTAAAATGGCACAAAGCAATGCTTCCACCTCTTCATGCTTTCTTGAGAGTGCATTTGCAACAAGATTTAGCTTCCCCTTCTTGTAGATGATTTCAAAGTCATAACCCAACATCTTTGTGACCCATTTTTGCAGCTCTTCTAAAGATATTCTTTGTTTCAAAAATTGTTTAAGACTATCATGATCAGTTTTTACCTTGAAGTGTCTTCTCATTAGGTAAGGTCTCCATTTCTTTAGTGCATGTAGTATTGCCACCATTTCCTTCTCATGAATAGCCTTTTGTAAATAATTTACTTTGATTGAACAAATTTCAAAAGAAACGGGTCTTCCTTCTTGCATGAAAACAACGCCAATTCCATTTCGCGAGGCATCACATTCCACAATAAAGGTTTTTGTGAATTCTGTCATAGCGAAGATTGGTTTTAGGCACATTGCCTCTTTAAGATGTTCAAAGGCCTTACTTGCTTCAGGAGTCCACAAAAATGTATCTTTCTTAAATAATGTTGTTAGGGGTACTGCTATTCTCCCATAATTCTTAAGAAACTTACAATAATACCCTGTTAACCTGAGAAATCTGTGCAACTGCTTTATGGTTGTGGGTATTTTCCATTCCTTAATGGATTTAATTTTGTTATGGTATACCTTAACACCCTCGTGAGATACAATATGACCCGGATATTCCACCTCTTATACTCCAAAGAAACGTTTGGATGCTTTTGCATATAATTGTTTTTTCCTCCAATAGTTTGAGCACCGTGTCAACATGTACATCATGATCCTTCCAAGACATGTTGTAGATTAGTATATCATCAAAAAATACCAACACAAATTTTATAAGGAATGGTTTGAAAATGGAATTCATCAACCCTTGAAATGTAGAAGTTGCATTGGTAAGGCCAAAAGGCATGTCCAAAAATTCATAATGACCCTCATTAGTTCAAAATGTTGTTTTTGGAATATCTTTACTCTTCATTATAATTTGATGATATCCTGAACAAAGATCC
The DNA here is from genome assembly GCA_034641835.2 of Pinus albicaulis. Classification (NCBI taxonomy): domain Eukaryota; kingdom Viridiplantae; phylum Streptophyta; class Pinopsida; order Pinales; family Pinaceae; genus Pinus; species Pinus albicaulis. Next base: position 1,628,010,013 of record CM076578.1, read on the forward strand.
AACTTGGTAAAATAAATTGCTCCATGTATCTCATCCAATAATTCATCAATCACAGGAATGGGAAATTTATATTTAATAGTGAGATTGTTTAGCTCCCTATAATCCAGACATATGTGCCATGATCCATATTTATTGTGCACCAATACTACTAGAGCAGAGAAAGAAATTTGACTAGGTTTAATTATAATAGTCTCTAACATTTTTGCAATCATACGTTCAATTTCACTCTTTTGGACATAAGGATATCTGTAAGGCCTAATGTTTGGAGGAACAATTTCTGGAATCAAATGAATAGCATGATCATGATCAAGAATAGGTGGGATTCCTTTGGGAGTATCAAACACCTTGGAATGATTGTCCAATACTTTTTGGAGATCTGGAGAAATAGATGATTTTGATGTTGGAACTTCTAGCGAGCATAATTGTGCAATTACGCCCTGTTGTTCTTTCTTGAGAAGCTTTTTCATGACATTAGAGCTTATTATCTTTCCTGGCTTCCCTACGATACTGCGTAATTCGATTTCCTTTCCTTCCAAAAAAAAATTAAAGAAAAGTTCTTGAAAATTAAAATCTACCATCCCTAAAGATTTTAACCATTGTACTCTTAGTACAACATCATCACCTCACATTAGGATGGAAAGAATTGGAATATTCAATACATATTCCCCCATGGCTAGCTTGATATTATGGAATTTTATAGAGAAAATTATAGTTTCTCTATCTGCAACCATCACTTGACATTCTGGTGTTGGGTATAGGAAAAAATTCAATTCCTTTTCTACCTTACAATAAATAAAATTATGGACACTACCCGAATCAATCAAAACTATTACCTTTTTCATCTTGATATGTCCTTCTATCTTGAGAGTTGAGGAGTGGTAATTCCTGCCAACGCATTACATGATATGGCCAGACTGATTTATTCTTCTTCTAGGGTTTCTTCCTGGTGTATATCCTCTACTTTTTAAGTTTCTTCTTCATTTTCTTCCTCCTCTTCACAATCTATATAAAATAATTTCTTCTTAGTGCACTTACGACCTTTAGTGTATTTTCTATCACAACTGTAGCAAATCCCTTTTGCTCTTTTTTCTTCCAATTGTTGTGGTGTCAACCTTGTAGGTTGTGGAAGTCTAGGAGTAGCAACACTTCCATATTTATATATGTGAGTGGTAGACCTCCTTGTCACCATAATTTTACATTCAATTTTTCTTGCCAAACTGAATGCCTTCTGCAATGAATCAAGTTCCAAAACGTGAACTTCATGTTCGATGTTGCCCTTTAAAGTCCCTATGAGGACATTAATCATGTGTTCCTCTAAAATATCAGTTACCCTTATATTCAATTTTTGGAAGTCCTCAATGTGCTCTACCACAAAACCCTTTTGTTTTAGATTTTTCAATTGGCTAAAGAAGGTGTTTCTCTTTGTATCCTCATAATTTTTTATTATTTCCTCTGTAAAAATTGACCAAGTGACAATTTTTTTACGAGATCAAAGCCATCGATACCATACAAATGTATTTTTTTCTAAATGTAAAGTTGCAATACGTACCTTTTTTGTGTTTTGCACATTATTGAGATAAAAATATTGCTCCGTCTGTAGTATCCATATTACAAGGTCCTTGGCATCAAACTTCCTCATATCCATCTTTGGAATATGGTGGTTCTTCCATTCAACATTAGAGTTTATGAAATCATGATTAACATTTACTTTTTTTCTCATCATGAGTTTCATATACTATCTTTTAACCATTAGGAAACATTTCATGTATCAACTTTGCCAAACCTTAGATGTCTACCTTTTGATCATTCTTCATGTTTTCCATGTTTTCTTTCATTTTTCATTGATCTTAGCTTCCATGTCATCCATCTTAGCTTCCATGCCCACTTCCATGCCATCCATATTAGCTTCCAAACCATTCATTTTAGCTTCCATGCTTTTCTTCAAAACTTCCATTTGATTTTTTGTTTCTCTTTGCGATAGCGAAATTTGGTGCACTTGCTCTTGTAATTTTGATATCTCATGTCGTGTTTCTTTGTCTTCATGATTCATAGTAGAGCCTTCTGAAGAATTAATGAATGTTGAATTATTTTTAGGGGGGATTTTAAAACCCAATACTAATATCTATTATTCAGTATTCCCTTGGAATAAATTCAAACTCATTTTTTTCAAACGAGACTTATGTAATTCGAAAAAATACACACCTTTTTCTTGCTTTTGAGGAACTTGATATTGAAATTGAATTATATTTGTGATTTCGGATCTTCAATATCTAAAATTTGGCCCTAAGGTAGCCCTCTCAATTCTTTTTCGAATGCGACAGGTCTGACCTGATTTGGATTCCTCAATGCAAAGTTATGTCCAATCTCTCATAATGACATAGTTATGGACTAGTTCAGTAGAACGAATTTGTACGACTTCCCACATGTCACTGTTTACTCCCTTGGCTTTGAAATTTATAGACAAGAAACTACAGTCCATGTATTTCCATCCACTTTTTACAGAATTCTAATCCAATTCTCAAAGAGAGAGTTATGAATATTTTCCCACGATCACCTCTTTGAGATGAAATTAGGGAGCCTGAAAATACATACCTTCCACAAATCATATCTCTGAAAATATTGCGAACCAAGCTCTCAAATTTTGCAACGATGTTCCTCAGGATTTCAGCTTCGTAGTCTAAAAATTTCAGCTTTTGAACCTTCGTAGAAAAAACTTTATAGTGAAAATTCAATGATGACCTATTTGGTGTAGCAAAACCGTAGAATCCAAACCTCTGAGACCAAATGTTTTGAAACCAACTCCAAAAATAGAAGAAAAGAGATATCAATGCCTTATAAATAAGCCACTTCAAGGGGGCAACATCCAATACATTACATGAATGGGCAATTCTTGGATGATACAAATTAAAAAACCTCCCTTCTATATATAGGAGTCCATGGGGCCACAATGTAATCCTAGTGGGGCCACTATGTAATCCTAGCTGACCTAACAATAATAATTTAAGGGCATAATAATAACAATATGGGGTTATAGGGGTACAACAATAAAAATAAGAGGGTTACAATAATAAGGGACTATACTAGTAATATAAGGACCTAACAAAGGGCCACGTGTTGACATACCACATTAGTGCTTATTGCACATCGCATGATTTATGGTTTAACCATTAACGATATAAGAGTTAAACTTGCAGGCAAGCGAAATGCGATAAGTTATAAAATTTCTCGTGTTTCGATGTGAAATCTTTATCGCAACTTTGCATCGGCGGGATTATATGTTTGTTGTTAACTTTATTTGTTAACTTTTCCAATATGCGATGCACCGTGATTGGTCACCATATTGTGGGATCGTAGAACCAGAGTGTCGCCTGTAGGCATGTTGTTTTGGAGTATTTGTTGTTTGTTTAATGTCTTGATAAAGTGATCATTGTTGATTGCACACATATGCATGTTTAATAAAACTTCAAAAAATTACTTCGCCACGAGTAAACGGAGTTTATGTGGCCCTTACATGTATCGCAATGAGATTCACAGCTCCTCTTTTTGTGGTTCCCTTACACCTCCTGGTGCAATTGGTAATATATGACATGTGATATATATATATCACTCCATACATATTCATATGCCCATTTTTAGAATAAAATAATGAGTTATATGCTTGAATGAGTTATGAGCTTATACAATAATAAATTCTATAACATCATATTCATAATATGCCCCTTTACAGTATATATATCATCATATACGCACTTCATATGGTGCTCTGTTTATGATACATTTATGGTGTTCCCTCTATCGTATCCATAAATTGTGTACATATTATATATTGCAGCCATGTGTCTTAAAAAAATCAATTTTCCATATGAAATGACATTGAATGCATATAATAATTAATTGGTATTCAACACACATAAGAACACAAAACTACATCCAAATATACACACTGCTAATATACCATATACACGAACCATCTGAAAATTCATGGTAGAGCATCTACATAATTGTCAACGCAGCTCATTGCGGTAGAGTTAGTCCACACAGGAAGAGTCATTCGGTCTTCCGCACCAAATAATTTCTATAGAAAAATTTCAACGCACAAAGGAAATCATATTCTCAATGCAAAATGACCATCATATGCACAGTCACAGGCAGCATCAACGCATATACAAATCCAGCATATGCCAATGCACCAGAGTTCAAATGCAGGAAAAAAAATAGTTAAGGAGCCGGGAGTGCACAAGTGTAATTTCTGGAAACGATGCTACAATTATTCTCTTTCCACAGAATCATAAAAAAAACATCATACAGAGCCCACATTCTTCAATAAATAAATAGTCATGCCTTTTTGTAAGGTTCAATCAATTTCTATGGTCAAAATGCAACCATTGCACACGGTGTCGGGAGGATTTTTCCAACCGATGAATTGCTAAACACATATGTCGCACGGAGTATTGAATGCAGGGATTTCTATTACCAACCATGCGAGGGAAGATAATCACTCCAAGGCTCACGATAGCAAGAATTTGGAAAATTGCAACCATGCCAGGGAACGATAATCACTCCAAGGTTAAGGATAGCATAAATTCGGAAAATTGCAAAAATGGAAGATCAAATTTACAATCGTAGAAAAGCTAATTTTGGGGCTGATTCTCATTCCATGTGATGTCTGGAGTAAATCTGAATGAATTTGTTGTTTTTTTATTAAGATAGAGCATGAACATATATAAATAGATGGAGACTATTAGGTTTTATCTCACAATGTCTATTGGCTCTCTAAATTTCCTTTATTTCTACTAATTACAATATTAACATAATTTTCCTAATCTCTAAAATTAGATGTCAATAATTTTTAATTAGGAAAAATAAAGAAGTCCATATCCTCCATTTATCTAGTATTCAATGTACTGGAAGAGAAATTTCACTCTTCATTTTGTTCAAATTTGGATTTCTATTGAGTCTCCTTACACACCACCTCAATTGCATTTTCTTACAATTGATTAATCAACAACCTAAAAAGAAATCATCAATAAAATAAATAAATTTATTGTGCTTATAGCACACCAAAAATATCTTAGCATTGAGGGCTAGTTCAACTGGATGAATCCTTGTCATTAAAGAAAAATTTCTATTGAAAGGTCACATGTTCAATTCTCTAAAGACCCTCAAGGGTGGGCCCTATCGTTGAGTTAACAAGTGATCCCTTGGAGTGGATCTTCCTAGCACATTGAAGTATCAGTTACTCATATTTTGGATCAATGAACCACATAGAAAAAAAAGAAACATTGAAAAATGAACCACATAGAAAAAAAACAAACATTGAGAAAAAGGAACATCGACAATAGCCTAGGTTTGTAGGGTTGTGCAGTAGGATTGGAGGGGGAAGTCTTCAAGGTTGAAAAAACAAAAATTAGCTTCAAAAAATTAGTATAAAATTGTTTTCACATCAAATTCTCTTTGAAAATCTCCTCTTAAATAGAAAAAAAGGAACATAGATAATATATTTTAGATCAGTGAACCACATAGGAAAAGGGAACATCAATAATAGCCTTGACTTGTAGAGTTGTACAATAGGATTGGAGAGGGAAGTCTTCAAGGTTGAAAAAATAGAAATTAGCTTTAACAAATTAGTGTAAAACCATTTTCACATCAAATGCTCTTTGAAAATATCCTTTTACATAGGAGTTTAGCGTGTGGTCAAATCAGGGACATGTGGAGTGACATCTCTTGAAATCTTCAAGGTTGAAAAAATAGAAATTGGCTTCAACAAGTTACTGTAAAAGACCAAATGCTCTTTGAAAATATCCTCTTACATAGGATTTCACCTTGTGGTCAAATTAGGAACCTGTGGAGTGACATCCCCACTCCTCGACTACTCGTTTTTTATTTATTGAGTGCATTAATTAAGACATCATTGAGATGTTTATGGGTTTCTTTGAGAAATATCTCAAGAGGTTTAAGACTTAGATACCTTGCATATACATATGGTTTTCATCGCATGTTTCACTTTGACCATGTCATTGTGATGTTGTAACCATAGTGGCCTATCTTTTACCTTATTACCAATGTGACTCAAAGTAGTAAGTCCCGACAATACTTGATGAACATGTCAATCACCATATTAGTGCTCTTGGAGGATGACACTCAAATCCATTGTAATCATTTGCACTACTCAAGGTATAGGGAGGTTTTTGTAACTACTTCTGCAGAATTTAGTTAGTCCAATGTCCTTAGGGGGTGATTTCCTCCAATGTGTTGGTCTTCAAAAGGTACCTTTTTCGATGGATTATTTGTTTGATCATTCAAGAATTTTTATAATAAAAAAAAATTGGTCCAATTTTATTTGACCATAATAGTGTCTAAATTAATTAATTAAATAATCATCTATTCATTGTGCCTAACCAAATAATTTATCGTTCTCGTCGATTATGTAACCCCACTATTGGAAGGCTTAGACAACCCGAGATTTATGAGGGTTACATTTACTTATAAGGTGGAAGACTAGGTTATTGTTGAAGTTATAGACAAAATTCCTCTATAACATGTCAACTTGTCTTTCATTTTTTTTAAATTAATCTATAAGAAACTATAAAAAAAAACTCTTTCAATAACTACTTACCATGATAGGCGTAGTTATTTTGTAATAGAGCTTCCATAATTATAATGTAATTATCAATAAATATTTGGTGAATGACAGGTATTTGAACTCAATAGAATATTCTAATATATTTATAGTAGTATAAACAAATAAAAATTTGAGGTTTATCTCCAAAATAGTTATTGTAGGTTTCCTTTTTATTTAAATTGATTAATTAAACAAAAATATTATATGAACAATTTTCATTTGAAGCGATTTATTATTTTTTAATCATGGGGTATGGATAAGCTATTGTATTCCTAGATGTTCTTCTAACAAGGTCTATTTATATATTAAGAATATCCATTGTAATGGGGGGCTAAACCTTTGTCGTTAACAATATTGTTCCATATTTCATTAAAAGTATAAATTTTTAATTTATACATTAATTATTGTTATAGTTAATAATACTACTAATAATAATTTAAAATAGATTTCTAATTTATTTATTCTTTATGATTTTTTGAACTTTAGCAACATGATATGTATATTGAAGTAATCGATTTGATGTTTATTATGGATTGATGCCTATAGGTGTTTATCAACCATTTAATTTATATGGTTACATTGGCTTATACATGTCATTATATAGTACAGTGTCACTGTATAATTCAAAACATCATGAAATGATGTTATTCTACAAAGCGAATCACTATCAACACCATTGGATGGAAAAATATGTGCTCCCTTAATCCTTTTGGGACATATCAACACCAAAACATTCTCATTTTGTAAGTATATTTTCACATATCCTTTTTTCTTGTTCTCTCCTCAAATGTGTGTTGAGTGTGGTGCTTCTACCATGATTGAAATGGGTCAGTCATCACCATTTACAATGAGAGCTTCATCAATGATGTCCTCATTACCACTGATTTGTGTGATAGGGTCCGCTTCTTCTCTTTTGAGAACTCCTCTTCCTTCACTCATGGGCATCTCATTGATTGCTTCTACAACCCTTAGTAGTTTCCGAAGTTTATCTATATACCTATCTTCGTCCAACTTTGTGGTTTGTATGGGAGCAAGCCTCAATAAACCGATGGGAGTTGGGTACTTTCCACCTAGTTTGTGGATCCCTACAGTTTTGGTCTCTGGCATGGGTCAACATTCTTTAGAGATTTTTCAAGGAGCTTCTACATTTGTTTCTAATAAATTTGGGGGCAACAATGTTTTCGAAGGAACTTATAATCCATGGGGTAGTATTTTGTTAGGAGGAATGCCCTTGTGTTGAGGTTTTAATGCCTTTGAGGGACTAGTTTACCAAGGGGTAATGTTCTCCGTAGTTTCACTATTCGCATGAGTGTTCCTTCTTAGAATAGTGATTTGGGTTAAGAGGTTGTCCTTATAGTGTTGGGTACAATCCAAGCAACAATCATGCTTTTGGGTGTTCCTTTATCTTAGGGGAAATATTTGTTGAAGGCATAATCCTTTGGCTATTACGAGTAATCTAGAATTCCAACACCCTCGATTAAGAGGTTGTCCTTGTTGTGTTGGGTACAATCCCAACAACAATCATGCTTTTAGGTGTTCCTTTATCTTAGGGAAAATATCCCTTGAAGCCATAATCCATTGGCTACTACCACTAATCTAGAGTTCCAGCACCCTCGATCTAGCCATCACTTTGTTCAACCATTAATTTCCGAAATCTATTACTATGGGGGCATCCAATATCCATCATAAACACATTCAACAAACAATAATTTCCATTTATATTATCTCTGAATTTTAATAGTCTAAACCATGATACCATATGAATGATGACTATATTGTAAATCATATTTAATATGAAATTTGACATTTTTTTGCAAAGTTTATGTACCCATAGTCGGATGAGATTTCAAAGATATTTAGCCCTAAATCAGTGATGACTTTGACATTCATGTGGCTGCAATAGGGTTTGATTTAAATGCATAGTCTCTCTATGATAACATCTCACAAGCACATAGTAAAATATGGGAGATTAGGGTGACTTTACGGCAAACATACATACACATTAGTGCATTAGTTGTAAAAAAATTGTGTACATGTCCTTTTACATAACGTTCCTGTCCAATTGTCTTACCGCATTAGGGTTTGGCTACTTACAATTGTCTTACCCTGTTGGGCTTTCGCGGGTATATAAAATTCATCTGGGTTGGACCACTAGCAAGTAACCGACCATCTTCTGCCACGTTCGAGATTGTTAGACGTCTTAGGAATTTGGGACCCCAATTTCTGAATAAACAGTTATTTTGGATGATGTCGAAATATCCTTATGTTAGAATTAACAGAAAAAGTAGGCTAATCATAATGAATTAACTGTGGAGAATGATCATTAGGTTATCGTTCACTGCAGGTACGCATGTCTTTGTTTATGTTGGGCCTTTCAAATTATACTCCTCTGAATGTCTTTGTTTATAGGGATCTGAATAAATGCTGGCATTGCAAACCTGATACTCCGCGTACTTGATAAGAAGCTGAACACGAGGGTTGCTTACATGAATTTTATGAATTCTTAGTGAAATTTTTCATTTAAGAGAAATGCTGGTTAAAGTGACTTTTTCAAGCAAGCCTAATATTATTTTTGACAAGATGCCCACAGTCACATTTAAACCAATATTAAACAAATACATAATGGGTAGGCATATACAACCCTACAGCATTAATAGGACAAAAACTATGGACTATGAAATATTCGACTTTTTAGTCTTTCCACAAGATTCGACTCAGGTCGGTCGAGTACAACTGCGGAGCCAAACATGGAAAAATAAATCGTAGTGCAATTCTTACATAGAGTAATCTCCTTTGACATCCGACTGAGGAGATTTGAATGCCTTGCAGACGAGAGAATGTCATCAGGTGGGGCAGGGAATTTAGTTAATCGACATTATGTATTGAAATACATGTCGCGTGTCTTACAATCTCCCGACATACAATGATTGACTACATTGAAGCTTGCAAATAAAGCAATTGCAAGGACAAGCAGTTTGACTTTATGCTTTGGAAGCCTGGAAGATGCTTATCGATATTGTATTTTTATGTTTCGTATCCAATAAAAAAATATAGTTATATATTATAATACACATTCACGGACCTGTCCAATAAGTATGAATAGAAATCGATGGAATAAGCACGAATTTTGTAAAAGATAGAGGCACAATAGAATTTCATGGAATAAATATGAATATGGGCACAATCTAACTCTGGTCTGTTCTGGACTTTTGCGAAAATTGAGTAATCAAATAGCAGTGAAGTTGTACTTTTGTGGGTTATTTAAAATGTATTTGTTTTAATATAAAGATATATTTCTTTTTGAAAATAATATTATAAAAATTTAAAAGTAAGTTTAAAATAAACTAAAATATAAATAATTTAAACCAAATGAAGAATCTTTTTTATTTTTATCGTAGACATTATCATTGAAAAAGGAAAACTCTGTTAATTTTGTTATTTATTTAATTACAATTTTATTTTTTCCTAATTATATAGTATAGTGTAGTTTTCTTTTCCTATGGCCATTTAATAAAGTATTATGTGTCTGGAATTTTATTGGTTAAATCCTCTGTATGTTGAAAGTAGTATTATGTATGAGAGTTTAATTGTTCAAATCAAGAGCATGTGGAAGGCTTTGGCTTAAGCATCTAGAGAAGGTTATAGTGGTAGCTATTGGAATATACTTCTATATTACGAAACTGTCTAATTCTTGACTTCTTTCTATATACAAAAATAAATAAATAATAAAAAAGAAAAGTCACATATTTTTTTTGAAGTTATTTATTTTCTTATTGGCTTTAGAAGCACACACAACATGATTGAAACTTTTCCAACATAGATTTGAACTGGTAATCTTCACATGACTCACTGAATTAACAATAAAAACCCATCACAAAATATTCTACACCCTCTAAAAAAATGTTACATTTCAATTAAAAAAATAAAATATTAATTTCATATCAAGATAAAAAAAAAAAAAGATTCTATACTGTCAACTTGTACAAAATTGAAAGGAAGAATCTGGTTTTTTAGATCCTGATGCAAATCATACTTTAAAAAAAACACACATAAGAGGCATTAATTCACTAATATTATAATTTATATAAGAATCTCATGGCCATAATTCAAAATCAGTATTTACTATTTGATACCTTAAATGTCAAACAAAGAATCTCTTCTTCTTTCTTAAAGGATAATTGGGACAATTATTCAAATAATTATAATAACTTATTTATATGGTAATTGATTCAATTATTGGAATAATTGCAATGAGTTTTTCTTAAGGAAATCAAAATATAATATTTTTTTGGCCATATCATCACAATGTTGAATAAAAAGTAAAAGGTAAAAAATATAATTGTTAAATATTTATATCAACACAATTTTCCCTAAAATTAATATAACTTGATAGAAATTTTTTCATAAAAATTGTAGGCCGCATGATTGGCCCACATGTACATTATGATATAGAACACTATATGTTGAAAAGACATAAATAACATTATTTTTTGTGAAAAAAATGAAACTTGAAATCAAATATTTCTTATTTACTGTTTAATTGTTAATAATAAAAAACCAAACATGTATTAAATCAAATTTGATCCTTGGTGTCCAACTAGAAGAAGAAACGTCAATAAAGGGAGTAGTTGGAACCACAAAATATTGGTAGATACTATTAATAAATAAAAGTAGTAAGAGGACAGAGAATTAATTAGAATTGTAATTGTCTTTTGTATGTGAGAATCAAGAGTATTCACTACAACCAAAGCCTTTGATCTTTAATACCCATTACTAAAATGTATTTTAAGTGAGAAAATAAGACATAACTAGAAGAGCTTCATCAAAATATGATTTTATTATATAAAAATTATATTAATTTATTTTCAAATATAGTGAGACATTAAAAGATTGTGAATATTTATTTTTATCAATTATCATTATTAATTACAAACAAAAATATTACAAATAAAATACATTAGAAATATCTCCTTACTGTTTACTTCATAATTTTGAAATAATATCCATTTATTTTGAAATAATATCCATTTTCAATTTTCATTTGTATAAGAATTTATGCCCTTTTGCGATGGGATTAAGATATTTTCATGGAAAATTACGACTTCAATTTTGAATCCTAGATATGGCCTACTTTGAAACCTATGATTATTTATTAGTGTACAAGTATATTAAACAAATTTACATGGAATATCATTATTTATTTATTTCAAGTTTTTCTTTAGCTAGATTATATTTTATGGCCTTTATTTATATTTAAAAATGATTTTGAATCTTATCGTTTCTTTTATAAGGATAGTTAAACTTTTAATTTGATATTGCAATGAATAATATTTTAAAATCAATTTTAAATTTAGAAAAATATATATTTCAATAATATAAATTAAAATTACAAACTAATTGAAACTATAACATAAAATTTTATTTAAAATTTTGTCTTCATCGTTGATGGTGGTTAGATGCCTCAAAAATATAGACGAAAGTAATGAAAAGGAATGTTTTAAAAAAACATGGTTTTAGTGAAAAAATTTGTTATTATTTTTTATTTTTTATTTTTTGGGTAGTAATATTAGAAGTATGTATTTCAAAAAAATATTAAAAATTAAATAAAATTCTACACAAGGTAAAATAAATTCCACAATGAGAAAATTAGAATTAATGATGAAGAAATTAATTATTTATACATCTAGAGCATCTATAAAAAATAGTACTTATATTAGTTATATCTGAATGGATTACTAATAGAAACATAGAAACTAAATTCTCTAATAATGTACAAAATAATCGAGAAGGATTAATTAACATTCCGTCCTTACTACGAAGTGACATATGACATGCCAAGTAACATTCTGAAGTTTGAAACCTTTCACCTCCCATTGCATTTGCAAATATGTTTGTTATCTATTCTAAAGTAGGACAATGTGTCATATGAATAGCTTTTGCCTCTACATAATGTCGAATCAAGTGTTATTTGGTATTAATATGCTTGATTTGATCATGAAAAATGATATTCTTGATCAACTAAGTTGCAGAATAGTTGTTAATAAGTAGTGTAGTTGAAGCCTTTTGTTTCTCCTAAAACTATTCAAGTATTTTGTGAATCCAAATAATTTCTTTTGCAGCTTGAGTTGATGCAACATATTCAAATTTAGTGGTAGAATAAGCAGGAACAAATTGTTTGTGTGATATACAAACAATGGTTGTTGATCCAATATTCATTAAATAATCAGAAATAAGGATCTCATTCTCTTTATCTCCATCAAAATTAGAATCTAGATAGCTAGTGAGATGGAAATATGAAACTTTGGAATATTAGATGTCATATGTTCAAGTGCTTTTCAAATAATTGAGAACTCACTTTGTTTTATTCCAATGACCTTCACATGGCTGATCCATGAGCTTGGAAAGTACACCTACAACAAAATTTATGTCAGGTTGACAAATATTTAGAAAATTCAAACTTCTAAGAAGTTGCATGTACTTTGTTGGATCTTCAAACATACTTCATTTAGTGGAAGTAAGCTTCAAAATTTTCTCCGTTGGAGTAGGAACATGGTTACAATCCTACATACCAAATATATCTAATAGTTATACAATATACTCCTTCTAAGAAATAAAAAAATATTTGAGTTTCTAAGCATCTTTAATCCATAAATAATAATGCAATAAAACCAAATCTCTCATGTCGAAAAATTTCAATAATTCCTTTTAATAGAAGCTATATAATAATAATTATTTCATGTGATCATCAAATTATCTATATAGACAACCAAATATACAACTCACTTTCCAATATTCTTAAAAAAAAAGTTGAATTATCTAGATAAAATAACTTATAATTCAACTTGAGAAGGTGTCCAGTTAATTTCTCACACCATGCATGAGATGTCTATTTCAATCCATACAAATAATTTACCAAATTACATGCATTTTTCTCTTTTCCTTTGATAGAAAAACCTTATGGTTGAAAGATATAAACATCATCCTCGTCATTAAAAGTTATTTTCTTTACATCCATATGTTGTATCTTCGAGCTATTTTGAGCTTCAAGATAAACTACAATTTTAATTGTTCACCATTTTGTTGTAGGAGAAAATTTCTATGTGTAGTAACCATCTTCCTTCTGAGTGTAGCATTTTTATACAAGACTTTCCTTGTATTTATCAATTCAACCATCTTCCTTATACTTAATATTACACACCCATTTGGAACCAAATGGTTTAACATCAGTAGGAGGATCCGCTAAAATCCAAGTTCCATTCTTAATAAGAGCACCATATTCCTTCTTCATTGCATACTTCCATTCCTCACAATTAGCAGCTTCCTCAAAATAATGGGGCTGACTAATTGTATAATGATTAAATTCACAGTCATGATAAAATTTACATGAATCACCTTTAGAATAATTTATTGTTTCAAAATGATCATAATCACTTGAATATTTTTGAATTCGTATGGATCTTCGTAAAGGTTAATAAAGTGATTGTGATGGTTTCTCATCTCGAATAAAGTATAGGTTCTTCAAGAATAAATTCTGACCCTACAAAAACAACACTCTCCTCCAAATTTTATTCAATAGTAACATTCACATCATTCTCATGAGTCAAAGAAGAAAAAAACATAGACTGATCCATAATGGGAACCCACCCTTCACTATGTGGAACATCATTATCATATTCAAATAGAAATGTTTTGATGCAGATTTCTCCAAACTATTAACTTGTATCTCAATAGTGGAATTTTGTTTGTGTGATTGATAAAAAATAACATCTTTGGAAAGAATCCAAATTTTATTTTCTTCATCCTATACCCTATATTATTTTGAATTAGAATAACCCAAGAATATGCATTTTTTACTCCTTGCACTTAATTTATTTCATTTTTTCTTAGGAATTAAAGCATAAAATTTAGATTTGAAAAAATTGAAATGTCGAATAGTTGGGAGTATATTATATAAAAGTTGATAAGGAGTTTTCTTATTGATAACAAAAGGAGGACAACCATTTCTAATATATTTTTCACAAATCACTACTTCTCCCCAAAACATCAACTTCACTTTCTTAAAAAACATCATAGATCTAACCATATTAAGCGAAGTTGTACGAATGCATTTTGAAACACCATTCCATTTTGGATTATAAGGTATGGTAGTTAGATTTTTGAATCCATTTTCCTTTAAATATTGCTCAAAATCATTAGAATTAAATTCACCATTTTTATCAATTCTTATAATGTCAATCTTTAGTTGATTTTCATTTGTCATCATTGAATGAAATTTTTTTAAAGATTCAAACACTTGTGACTTATCTTTCAACAAATACACCCAACACACTCTTGAGAAATCATCAATAAATGTTAGCATATATTTATTTTCATTGTTATTTGCAATAGGTACAGGTCCATATAGATCTAAATGTATGAGACGTAATTTTCTAGAAGCTATATAGAATAAGAGCAATGAAAATGTTTCTTACACTATTTTTCCAAAATACAAGCATCACATGGTGTCATATTTGGTAGAATTGTAGGAAATCCCTTGATAGATTTTTATCTCATAATTCTAATGTTTTCATAATTGATGTCACCAAAATGTGCATGCGATAATAAATTCGAAGAAATAGTATCAATTTGATTTGATAAAAGAGCATAATTATCACTTAAACTAGAAAATGTTTTGTTCAATTTTAAAAGTGTGCCTTCTTCAACACTGAACATAATGAATGCAATATCAGATTGTATACATATCTTAATTATTTCATAGAAGATATGTATGGAATTCACTTCTTGTCGAATGTGTATAGGAGACATTATATTTCTTTGAAATTGGGGAATGTAAAGGGCATCATATACAACATAATATGCAAGCTTTTGTATCTTCAAATGAATGGATTCAATCCATGAATGATTAACTTGAGGTATATTAGCAAATTAAACTAAACCATCAACTTTGTCATTGGAAGTTTCACACAAATCTCTTGTAAACATTATATGACATGTGGTTCATGAATCCAATATCCAATTGTGTTGCTATGAAGAAAATGTAGTTCTAAAAATATCATTAATATTAAAATTGCAATGGGGAAAAATGTAATGTGAAAACTATGATGATTTTCCCTTATCGTTTGGTGGTTGATCTTTCTTTTCATTCACCTTTTCTATGCTTTCAGAGACTTTATCCCAAGGGATTCTACAATTAGTAGAAATGTGAAATTTTCTACTACATATAAAACACATGGAATCTAGTTTATCATTAAAATTTATTTGTTGTCTATCATTTTGTTTTTTTCCCCTTGATTAGGTTTCCCTCCCAACCTCTATAATTTCTTGGCTAAGCAAATATTATCAACAAAGGATAAAATATTCATTTTGTCTGGTAGGTTATTATTTTTTGGAGGCTCTTTTTTCCCAAAGGAATTTTCTCTCTCAATGATTTTTTCACTATTTTATCAAATGTAATATATTTCAGTTATCCACCCGCATCTAGACATATAAGTAGCGTGAGTAGACAAGGTGGAGAATTTTAATAAAAGTAGTAAGTTGCAAATATACTTCAACACCAAGGACTTTAATATCATGAAAAAAATCTTTTTATTTCAGATGCCATCTTCAATGGATCACTATCTTTCATCTCCAAATTAAACAATGTCAACAAGAACTGAATAATTTTAAGTTATGAATCTAAATCACAAATTTCCTTCAACTTTTGTAATGCTTGAAATGTAGTATCACAAGAAATAACATATGTTATGACCTCCTCTATGACTGATGAATTAATTAATGCATATACCTTCTTGACTTTTGTACCCGAAATTACATGCTTATTTTCATCACCAGGTAGTTCAAGTGAAATTTATTTTTCATCTTTATCTTCATTTCCTTGGCAAAATTCTTGCCAAAAATCGTTACAAATAAGTGCATGTTTAATATTTATAATCCATTCCTGATAGTTCTACTTTCCACTAAGCATAACTCCAACTATTGATATCAATGAAGCCATGATTATTTTCATCCAAAAAATATTCTTCAAACAAATCTTTTTCAATATTTCAAATATGTGCAATACTACTTTAAAATAAAATATCAATCACTTTATCCCTTTCTAACTAAATATTCACTTAATGCTTTGATGGTGGGCTTCAAAAATAACCCAATATAGGACTAGTTTCAAATCTCATCAACTCCTTTGATGAAAATATACTTTCTGCATAATAAAAAAAAAATTTGAAATTCAATTCATATGTCAAAAATAATGACTTGTGTACCTTATTTTAAAGTTGCAATGGTGAAACATGCTACAATTTCATTATTTCATGTTATTTCTCCATGTAGGGGTGCCCTTCTCCTAGCCCTAAACCTCATCCTACATAAATCGTTGAACAAAATAAATTGGCCACAGTGGAACAGTCTATTAGACTGGTTGATACCATCACTTCGCTAAATTGTGGGAATTGGATTTGACACGTGACTCCGCTGACCACATTTTGTTTCGGCCTCTTCAAGAAATGTCCCTCACATCTATAAAGGGCAATTGTTTCACCTTCATGTATGTAAATTCACTTTATTTCGGTTGATTTGAAAATTTTACATGGTCTCTTTTCAGAATCACACTGGTCTGCAACCATATAATTATTGCAGGTATATTTGATGTTTTCGATCTCAGCAACACTCCAACAAACCTCTCAGGAATATGATCGATTAGATCAACCAAAATCTTGAACAAGGCATTCATCAAATCTCTTGGAACATTGGATTGTATGCACAGAATATGTGGTTGGCTAATTGAATGGATTCTCCTTTGTATTCAAGTGGAGAAGATTCTCCAAACTTAACAAAAAAAGGACAATATTTATAACTTCAAATAACGCCCTATTAACATTCACGTCTCAACATTCACGTCTCAATAGCTCATGGATTTTATAAATAACTTAATTGGGGCTATGATACCACTGTACATAGGGTACAATAAACTCAAGAATTGAAAAACATGCATTAATGATGAAGAAATGAATTATTTATGCATCTATAATGTCGGTACCAAAAAATTCTATCTGAAGGACTTATTAATGGAAACATAGAAACTAAATTCTGTAATAATGTACAAAATTATTCTCGAAGGTTTAGTTAACAAAAATACTAAAAAAATGTGTGCTTTAAATGAAAGGATTCAAGCAGGCGATTTTCTCATTGACCACTATTTGTTTAACATTGGCTAATCCAACTTATAATGTTTAACTTTGAAAAAAAATATTTAATGTTCAATATTATTACAAACAAAAATTCCAAACATTTTATTGGACCATAACTTGAACGTGTTATTTTAGCCTGCACACCGTATGGATAGTTCCTCTTATTTTTATGCCATAATTTTAGATGTAGATGGAGTATTTATTCCATGAATTTTATATATTTTTGGAGTTGTTTTTCATTGCTAATCCTCATAGTAAAACTAACCAAATTGAAATGTTTTAAAATATCTCATACACCCATAAATAACATATTTATCACTAGTTACCACCCATTATATTTTAAGAATGTATTTGCATACTATATTGATTGGAACAAGATGTAAATAAATATACTTACAAAACACCATTATTTATGTGTTCTTCAACACTTTAATAAGTTGGAGTAAAAATTTTAATGTGTAGACTTACAAGTGGTTAGCACCTACCAAAATTTATGCAAGCTCTTGCCCCTTAGTTGGCAAATAGATTTTCCATTTCATATATCAATTTGCAATTTTTATGAAAGCGTAATTTCCACTTAATTTCTATTTACGTAAAAAAATGATCAATAAAATCTTTTTATATTTTTTCTTATTATGTCAATAAGTCTCTTTATTTTATAATATAACTTTCATAATTTAAATTTAAATATCAATAATTAATAGGTAGATGATAGGGATTTCACCTCTATCAAATATTCTAGAATATTGATAATAGTATACACAAATCAAAGGCTAAAATTTAACTTAATGTAGTTAAGTCTTTTTTCTCATTCAATTAAATTGATTAATTAAATCCAACCTAGATCCATCATAAACTCCATATATACCAAGCGATGAGAGTAAAACAATCTATTTTCACTCTAAGAGACATTTACATCTCAGTATATTTGATTCCTCTTGACATTTGGTAGATATGTAGTTAATATGGATCTAAGTTGGTTTAATTTTCCCCTTTAAATATGTTATATTCCACATGAATACCATGGGTCATTATTATTATTATTATTATTATTAATTTTATAGTTTTTTTTCCCTCGAAATTTGAGTTTCCTCGATTCTTTATTTGTTATATTCTTTTTTACTGTCATATGAAGCTAGTTATGATCTTTTTTTAGCATGTAGTATTAATTAAGCCTACTTTCACATTAACTAAGGAAAGCATATAAATTATAAGGCTGGTAAATACTAGTTTATATGTAAATAGGTTTTGTTATAATACCATGAGATGATACTATCTCTAGCATAGAAAAATGCAATGCATTTCATATGACACTTGTTCATTTGGAATTTTGTTTATTTAATAGATTTATTTAAAAAAGAATAAGGGGAATAACTACTTTGGAATTAAATCAAAACCTTTCATTTGTGAATACTACTAGGAATATTTTAAAATATTCCTTGGGGATTAGATCTCTACCATTCATTAGTAATCGAAATAAAATTTTGGAATCCTTATTTCAAAACAAACACTCACATTGAACTAAAAATGTTTTTAGAAAAGTGATATTAAGTATTTTGATGCTTATTGTTGATTGGAACCTATGAACATTTAATTTATATAACTATGATAATTGCGTCAAGAGGAACTTTTTAGCCAATTATGGAATACATGTTGTTATGTTATGTTATGATATGATATGCTATGTTATGTTATGTGAACATTTTTGCTTGATCAAATTACATTAAAAAAAAAGTAAAATAAAAATAAACATATAATAAAAGGATAAAAGTAAGAATCAAAATAAAATGGAGGTAAAATATTCAATTTACGATTGGCGGTTTTTGGGCTACAGGTTTTGATAACCCATGGTTTTTCCATTGGTATTCTTCTCTAATGTAGCACATTTAAAAGTATTCTTTTTTATTGTGTGGAATTCATTACAAAAAAATCTTAGAAGCTGAAAATCATAATTATTTGGGGAGTGCTACACCACATTTAGCTAGATAAAAGTAATCCATAAGTTTTACCACAAATATAAAAATCATATTCATATATGATACAAGAAAGAGAACCACATGACAGAAAGAGTTTGTAGCTCTTAGGATGCATGTATTATAGGTAAAACATGGGAAGAACAACCTTGCTCACTCTGCTACATAACCTTCAAGGATGAAGTTTTTTCAGAATGCGCATTATATGTTATTCATTTTATTTTATATTTTTGAACTTTTAATCTTGAGTTTGAAGAGGAAAGAAAAAAAAAATTAGAAATCTTGTTTCATTATTAAGTAATAATAATGACTCACATATTAAATTTACTTTTCATTTTATGATAAAAAAACATTTCATGGTCTAAATGGTTCACTTTTTCCTTATGATTCCTTTTTAAATTCTAGTTCTATTAGTCTGTCCTTAATTTTAATTTATGTTATATTATTTTTAACTTGTATTTATAAATTTCATAGATGCAAAGGAATAAAATAAAAGTCTGAGAAAATTAATATATCTCTGTACATGTACATTTCGTAATATATCTGAACTCTTGTTCTTTCACTCGATTACAAGGTATCCAAATTACCTATTATTACAAAGATCATAATATAATAATCACTTCATTTCGATAAATTTTGAATGAATTAGTATGAAAATTTTGAGGTTAATGAACATCAAGTAATGAATCATCCTAGTCTTTCATGTTTTTTTTAACTGGTGCTCATGTATTATATATACACATCCATAGGTGCCCCCAAAATGAAAAATATTTAAGTGAAACTAATATTATTTGAACTATAATCGATGGTAGTGTTTTCTAACATCGTTCTGGTGGAAAAATATCCTTGGCACTTGATTTTGATACCCTTTCTCAACACCATTCCAATTTGAATCCTTGGTTGATTGTTTTGCATCAAAGCCAAATATGAGAGGAGGGGTCCCTACCCCTCCAACCTTCCTTGTAGCTTAAGACCACCAAGAAGCCCTAAACCAATCGACTAATTAGAGCTACCCCATTTTTCAAATTATGAGTCAAGAAACTCCAAATATTATGACGGTATCCCATATGATGCAAAGGCTACCATGAAACAAGAATAAATTGTACCCCTACTAAAATAAACACCAATACTTGTATCAATAAATTGACAAATATTCTATAAACACATGTCCCCCCTAGAATATTGAATGAAAAAATATATTTCTTGCAATGTCATGCAATGATCTGCAAGTTCATGAGGATCTAGCCCACAAACAAATATCTTGCACTAGATCACGCGACACTAGAAACCTAAAACTGACAATGATGTCAAACTCAACTCCAAGGGACTATTCACAGTGATTTCCACATGCCAGGAAGACTTCAAATGTAGAAATTCCTTGTATATGAAAAATTCTATTTGTAATTTGCTAAAACAATATACCTGAATCTACTCTAACAATTATGGAAACCAATTTAAAAGATCGCGGAATCACGAATTATACAAGAGAAAAAAATTAATAAACACATTACACAATGATTTCCTAAGGAAATTCACAACTAAAAACCATGTTATCTATATATTAAATTATTCAAAAAATATGATAATATTACAATGTTTTATCATTCTCGAACAACCTCTCCATTATCTGTATCTATCTCATGGCTTCAAAGCTGACTCTGACCAAAACTTAGATAATTCTACTACTTTCCAAGCTCATATTTCCTTCCATTGTTCAGTAAGGAATAAGGCCCCTATTTAATATGAATTTTCCTCCATTCAATTCTGTAGTTCGTTTAGGCTCTTCCTCTGACTACATGCACCACCTATACAATTCAGATAATTATGCAATTGATAGTACATTTCCCTTGAACTCCAATATGAACAAGGTAACTCTCAGTTCATGTTAGGGTCCTACAAATATAGGATTAGTAATTTTGAATTGACTTTGATAGTCTTGTAAATATGTACATACATTTCTTTCTGCAAGTTGTTTTCCCATAATTTGAAAAAAAGAAAAATTATTAAAAATCCAAAAAGAGGGTAAAAACTCCTAACCGAAAAATCAAAAGACTTAGAAAAATATAAACATGTTGATGGGAAAGTATGTCCGACCAACAGTAAGGGATCTCCCCAGTGGAAAGTCCAAATTATACCTTGAACCGTTTGGAATAGGGATCCCGTCCGGGGTGTGGGTCCGACTACCGCTTAAGTCACCTTTCCTTTGCTCTCAAAAGAACCGGATTGAACCTACGGACACACACTTATTCACATGATTACAAGATACGTGATTGATGCATTAAACTTGTATACAACACTATGTGTAGCGAGACAATTAATAAAGCATATACGACGAAGGAGGTGTCGTTAGCAACACATCTTTGGGGTTATGCTTGCATGCTATTCTGACCAGTAAAGAAATAGTTCTTTATGGCGAGATGCCCCTTTACTTCCTAAAAGATAAAATGAAATTCTAATAAACAAAGTCATTAACATCCATTAAGCAAGATATATAAACTGAACATCATTAACACGAGTATAGAAAACCATAATGCATAAAATGATGTCAATAAGAGTGCAGCTTCATTAATCAGAAGATGTTTGAAACTGTATAAGAAATACTCATAGTGTTCGCACAGCAAAACACATCAGATTCAAAATAAGTTTTAACAGGTATCTGTATTCATATGCACAAGAGTGTTGTTTTTCAATACAATGTTGTATAGCTCTTGAGTCTCCGAAAAAAATATCCTTTACATTTTCCCTAGAGGGAGTTTTATAGAACAAAACTTGCCCTTTAGGCTTCCTGACTCTTCACCTACCTACCTGTTGAGTTGCCTTCCGACCCAGAGGGAGACTGTGACCTATGACCTGGCTGGTGACTGCGACCTGTTTGGATGGTGAGACCTATGACCTATTGCCACTGGGCTATGAAGATGAGCGCGCAATTGTGAGGTCAGGGGCGCTAATCTGTTGTTCTTTGATGAAGTCTAGCCAGGTCTGATAATCTGCTGTTATGGGAGAAATGAGAGGGACCTCTTCTTTCAACCAATGCATGCACTCTAAATAATTTGGGACTAGAGCTTCCCTTTTCTATGAGATCTGGTTGGAAAGAGAGGCAAGCTTGGTGTAAATCCATACTGGCGTGACAAGAAACTGACCCAGGTTTTCTCATGATGCTTCAAGATTAGGAGCGGCAGCAGCTTGCTTGATGGGCATAGAAATGATTGGATCTCTTGATCTACTTGTTCCCAGGTTTTCTCCTCGTCCAATGCTCCCAACGAAGGAATATGGTGAAGGTTATGCATCGAGTCGATGCCACTGATTAGGTGTTCATATGCAGACATTACTTTGTATAAATCCTTGGACAATTTATCCTTGGACTACATTTTCATACGAATTTCGACTTTGGCATCTTGCGTATGAATCCAATCCTTCTTTGGCAAATGCTCAGGAGCCTGAGGGTACTGCACTATCCAGTCCATCATTCTGTCCAAGGCACCTGAGGCCTCCTTCAGCTTCTCATGTTTCTGCTTATTTTCCGCTTGTGCTCTTACTAATGGCGCAACTGTTTGTTTTATGGTGAACATTTCCCCATACATTTGCCTCATGTTCGCCTCTAATACATCGCACTCCTTTAGAATGGCAAGCGGAACTTCATTGATAGGGGGAGTTTTTCTTCGAAGTTGTTGAACCTCCTATTTCAATGCAGTACTCTCTTGTTCTACCTTTTTCTCCCGTTGTTCTACTTCCTGTAGTCTATTTTGTAGAGAAACAATCTCTCTACTCATTCTAGTCACATTTTCTTCCGTCGTTGTAGTGAAAGTTGTGCCAGATAATGCTATCATTATGGGATTAGTCCTAGTATCGAGGACTATGTCTTTGCTGGTTGCGACCGTGGATGTGGCGGAAGGATTTTGCGCCAGGCTTCTCCTTTTCTCTTGTCATATTTTGAAGGAGAATTGATCGAATGTGAGCCTACTGAGATTGAATACCTCCTCCTCTTGTCCCTGGGAGGAGCTTTCATCAGAGAGCGGGGCTCATGTACTGACTAGAGGTACCTCAAGGGGAGATACCTCGATGTCTTCTAGCATTTCAGCCTCTTCTTATTTCTTCTTCTTTTACTCCTTTTCCCTTTGTAGGTGTTCGGCTTCCACCCTCTCATGTTCTTTCTTCTACCTGACCTCCGCTTCTGCTGCTGCTTCTATTTCAGATTTCCTCTTCCGTTCGGCTTCTGTAGCTTGCTCTACTTTCTTCTGGTGGTCATCTTCTGCTTTGTCTAGCTCTTCCTTGAGTGCCCGCTCTGATGTAGCCCTCGCCTCTTTTTCCTCCTTTTCCTTCTTGGCCTCCTCGACCTGCTTATTCTTCCGTTGTGCCTTTAGGCTCTTCTTGCATTTATCCTTGTCCTCTTTCATTTTCTTTTCTCTCTCTTGCTAGGATTTGGCCTCTATTTCTTTCTGTTGGGTAGAGGTAATATTCCCTATACTGGTCTGAGGCTTTTTAGCTAGAGAGGAGGAAGGACCTCCTAATTTATGACTCCTTTCTTCCAAGGTCTGGTCATCCGGGTCTTCCTGGCCAGAGTCTGCCCCCAGAGAAAGTTGTATATCTGCATTGTACTAGTTCCTTCTTTCATCTTCTCCTACGTGTTCAAAATGTTGATAGTTCTATTCGAATTTAGCCTTCTTGCAATGTTCAGGAACTATCTGCTCTCGGTCATATGTTTGGTATGATAAACCCCTAAAGTGATAGCTTTTCATCTCTTCTTTCTTTACCTCCACCTCTCTGAAGTCTTTCACTGTCTATGCATCGATAGTGAGGGGTAGCGTGGGCCATGGCTTCTTCTTACCTTTAGAGAGGGCCCTGGAGAAACCCGAGGACATTTGGAAGCAGACCTCTTGCATGAGAACTTTTTCTGTAACAAAACGAGGCATAGCATGTGGTGCCCTAAATGAGCCAAAGACTCGTATGAATGTATATTCGGCGAAAGGAAACCAATGCGCCACTTGGCTTAGCGTCTTCCTCACTCGCCAAGACATGCAAGGGGAATCTTGGCCAAATAATTTTCTGTATAGAGCGGGGATGAATACCTGGGAGATTGGCTCTATATCTTGTTTACCTGAATTACCAAAACACCTTGGTTTGTAGGTGAATTGCATGGGTCTGTGTGGGATCCCAGTTATGTGCCCATCCTTCAAAATGCAACCTCGAACAGATGGTGTCCAATAAATAAGAGGCCATACAGAATTCTGAAGGCATTCCTTCATATGGTACCAATGCGGAGGATAAATTTGTATGCATAGAGTTCATCAATATGCTAGCCCAGTGGAAATGGGTGCCGTGCACTGTCACATATTCCACGAGATTTGCCCATGTGCTGTTGAAGGTGGTGGCATCGGGGCGCCTGTAAAATCTGCAAAGCATGGAAGCTACTAATTTATATACCTTTCTTAGGCTCGCCACTGGATATTCCTGGTATTTCTTGACCTTAAAATTTTCGGGATCCTCCCACCATTGCCTTATAGTGTCAACTACAGGAAATGCATGAGCCTTGGCCCAATCTTCTGTGAATTATTATTCTCGCTCAGGCAACGAGTAATAAACATGGGCATATGAGCCTTTAAGCGTTGTGAAAGCCTTGCTTTTGTTGTCTCTGATCACGAACTTCTTGGGATTTTTTTTTCTGAATAATCCAATCAATCTCCTCTGGCCACGGGAATATGGCTGGGTGAGCACCTATGATATGTAGCTTGGATCTTTTAACCTGTAAGTATATTTCCCGATCTGGGAGGTCTTCTCGGAATTCTGTTTTGGCGAACTCTGCGTACACTTCGTACCAACACATGCTGTAACCTTTGGAAAATGTGCAAAGAGTATCTATGTATATCAGGGGTGGGGACATTGGCATGTCCCTCTCCACATCTTCCACTGCCAAGTGCTTGTCTTTCTTCTGGGACACTGGAGGTCCCATGTTGCTGGAATCCGAGAGGACATGTATACACTTCAAGTCTGCTTCAAATTCACCTGTCATATTCATGAAATATTCCCAAGATAAGAAAGATGCCATGATGATATAAGACCAATTACAGTTTATTAATTACTTCAACTAGGACACAGGAAAAACTGAATAAAGGGGCTATTAGGTCGCGGGGTCACAGATTGTAAGAAAATGGCCAAGGTGCAACCTTGCAACTGGGTCGCAGGGTCACGGGGTCACGGGTTGAGAAAAAAAGAATAATATACGACATTGAGAACTTGCGACTGAGTCGCTGGGTCATGGGGTCGCAAATTTCAGGAAAAATAAAAAATGCAACCTTGCGACCTCGCGACTGGGTCGCGGGGTCGCTAAGTCGGAGATTTCAAAAAATGGAAGGGATGTGACCTTGAAACCTTGCGACTAGGTCGCAGGGTCGTGGGGTTGCAAGTTTTGAGAAACCGTGGAAATGCGACCTTGCGACCTGGTGATGAGGTGGCGGGGTTGCGGGGTCGCAAGTCGTGCTAGGGCTTGCCGTAGGTTTTGGGCGGGCGCAATGTGGGGTAATTTTCCCTTTAACTGGAAGAAAACAAGGCTAAATGGTTCTAGACAGAGTCAAAGGATAGCTTTTGGATTAGGTAACAGGCCATGAGAAGCTGGAAAAAAAATTGTGATGAGTTGGGCAAGTGTGATGAAAACTAGAATCATAAGAAAACCCTAAGAAATAAATGAAAACAATGGGTGAGGGAAATGACAATTTAAAGGCTAGGGGATGTAGGGATTTGGCAGGAATAATAAAAAAGGAAACAACAGGAGGAAAAACGACAACTTACTCGGGAAAATCGCGCTCCATTCGACCTGTCACAGCCGTTTTTTTTTCTATCCACCGCATATATGAAACGCGACTTAGCGACCTCCAAAATATAAAAGGGTTGCACATGCGAGCATTTAATGAGGTCGCAAGGTCACATGTTGAGGTGATTCGAGGGGAATGCGACCTTGAGACCTTGCGACCTCAGGGTTGCGGGGTCGTAGTTTTCCACAAATTTAGGATTTGCGGCTCAGTGACTTAGTCTTCCTGACTTTTACTTAACTTTTCTTTATGCTCAAGGGGCTCCAAAAATTTTAAAAATGGGGATTTTTTGGAGGGTGTTCTATAGGCTACAACAAATGGCGATTCACTTGATGAACTCAGAGTCTCTGTCGATTGTTAGCCTTGGAGGGGGGAGGGAGGGGCCTTCGCTAGCTGTTCATTTACCTTAAGGTCAACACTACCTAGCCTTTTTGCACCTTGCGAGGTTGCTTGGCCTGTTGGCTCGTTTGGGTTCTGCTAAACCGAATTTCATTTCTTCAGGTCTCAGGACCGAAAGCATTGGAGAACTCCAAGAAGATACAGGGTCCGGTACGATTATTTTTTCCTCATCGTGTTGCTCCGCTGTTAGGGAACCTCTTGGTCCTGGCGGTGTCACTGCCTAGGTATCGTGAACGTTGCTCTGCTGCCAGCGAGCCTGGTCAGTACCCCAGTGGAGTCGTTACATCACCTCTCTGCGTAGGAAGCCTTTCTCAATCCTTTACCCTTTATTAGTGTGATATTGCACTTATTTTGAATGTGCCTGAGGCACTTATTTAGATGTGCTAATGGCACTTGTTTGAGATGGGCAATTTTTTCTGGGCGGATGAGGAATCCTGACTTATTTTACTTGTAGAGAGGTTGCTCCTAGTCTGGTATGAGGACTTTGGTTTTTCCTAAATGCCCTGACATAGCATGGAGTACCTCTATTCCCTTCCGATCTAGTTACCACTGCATCGCACTTTCTTTTTCAGACACCCTCTCGAACTTGCTAGGTAGGCTCCCCACCTGATGGCTTGAGCTAGATCACGTGCTGCCTTTAGGTGCTGGTAGAAAAAAAGCTTTTACCACCTTTTTGTTTATTAAGAAAAGGCCTTCCATCAGCATAGAACCTGTTGTAGTGTGCCAATTGTGTGGCTCTAACAAGTCCTTCCACTTTTATAAATTTTATTTATTTATTTATTTGACAAAAGGAACTAAAATGGAAACTATGGTACAAGGATAAGGTAGCCCCTAAGGACTACTAAGTGAAGTAATGTTTGAGGTCATGCCCGTTTACCGAGAGGGCCTCAACTCTTCCCTCAAGAGTTTGTAGTCTAAACGTGTGGGGACCTAATTTCTCTTTAACTTGGAAAGGACCTATCCACAAGGCTTGGAACTTGGAATGTTTTCTCTTTTCTTCATGAGATTTATCCCACTTCAGGACCAGGTCTCCTATCTCAAATTTTTTATTCCCTGCGGAATTTCTATCAAACATCTCTTGATTCGTCTTTGGTGGATGGCAAACTTTTCCCAGGTTTTTTGTCTTTCTTCCTCCAACTTCAGCAGGGTGTCAATTCGAGTCTACAAGGTAGGGCATGGCGTACCATTACATTCTTGGGACAACTGAATGGCAGGGATAGATAAATGGGGAGGAAGAACAACTTATTTTCCATACACGAGAAAATACAGAGAGGTGCCTAACGAGGACTTGGGCGTGACAAGGTCGGCCCAGAGTACATTGTGAAGAGCGTTGTGCTAGTTGCGATGGTGGGACAGGAGGGTCTTCTTAATGATGTGGATAATATTTCTGTTAGTTGACACAACTAACCCATTTCCTTTGGGATCATAATTTGCAGAATGTTTAAGAACAATACCGTTTTCTAGAGAAAAATCGTATAATTTAAAATATGAAAAGTAAGTTGCATTATCAAAAACCAAGGAGGTTGGAATGCCAAACATGGTGATGATGGAATGAGTGACGAATTCTATTACCTCTTGATCATTGATTTGGCGTAAAGGTGTTGCTTCGACCCACCTGGTGAAATAATCAGTAGCAGTAAGAATATACCGGTGTTGCTTGGAGGAGTGAGGTATGATTTCACCAATGACATCTAAACCCCATTGCTGAAAGGGTTCTTCCACTGCTACTGATAGTAAGGGAGCGACTGGCCGTGCTTCCTGGTTTGCAAATTTTTGGCACTGAGTGCACTTTTGGACATATGCATGCGCATCTATGAAAAGGGTTGGCCAATAGTATCCTGCGCGCATTATCTTATGGGTGGTGGTATCACCTGCAAAATGACCTCCAGCTGGTCCGTCGTGCAGCTTGGTCAATATTTTCTTCACTTCATCATGCTCAAAGCAGCGTAGCATGACTCCATCGTAATGTTTCTTGAAAAACTTAGCCTGGATCAGCTGGTAACATGCAGCTTTGAGTCGTATCGCACGTTTCTACCGGGCAGTTAGGGCAGGGTCCAGGACACCCAGGGCTAAGTATCCTAAAATTTCAGAGTACCAAGAATGGCTTGTCTGCTGAGTCACGTGGTCACTCTGATACATGTCGATTTCCTGTTCCCAACACTCCTCTTCAACTCCATCTGAACTTGCAGCCTCCGCGGTGATTTGGCATAATCCTTTTCCTTTAATGGTGTGTGTTGGTTTAAACTCTAAATCATACTCTTGCAGGCATGCCACCCAGTTGCCTCTCCTCTCGCCTAGCTCTTGCTGCACAAACAACAACCGGACCGCTTGGTGAGGGACGAAAATCATGACATCATTTTCCAAAATGTATGGCCTAAAATGTTTGACCGCCTTTTAGATTTCATAAGCTTGCTTTTTGATTTCAAGGTAGTTCAATTCTGCTCCTTGTAAACCAGTACTCATGAAGGATATGGGTCGTTCATCATTGTTGTTGTCTTTCTACGAGAGAACTGATACAAGTGATGAATCTGAAGTGAAAGTATACAAGATAAAGCCTCTGCTAAAAGCTGGACTTTGGAGGGATGTCGCTTCAGCTATAATGTGCTTGATTTTGTTGAAGGCCTTCTTCTCTGGAAGATTCCATTTGAACACTGCATTCTTTTTTATCATTCCCTGCAAAGGCCTGACTATTTGGGTGAAATCCGATATGAATTTACGGACAAAATTTATTTTTCCCAGGAAAGATTGCATTGCTTTCTTACTGCTCAGGGGGGGAATCTGGCAATGGCTTTCATCCACTCTGGATCTACAACAATGCCTTACTTATTTATAATGTGGCCCACCAAATTTCCTTCCGCCATAGCGAATACACTCTTCTTCGGGTTAAGCGAAATCCCGTACTTCCTGCACCTCTCGAAGATTTTCTTGAGGTGGGGTAAATGATCTCCCCGGTGTTTCGAAAACACGGTGACGTCGTCCAAATAGACTACCACACTCTGCCCTATGAAACCACGGAAAGCTATATCCATGTCTCGTTGGAAAGTTTCCCCCGCATTTATCAATCCAAAAGTCATGCGCCTAAAAGAGAACGTTCCCCATTTTGTCCAAAAGGTAGTTTTCAATATGTTCAGCTCAGCTACCAGAACCTGGTTGTAACCAGAGAACCCATCTAATAAGCAGAACATCTTGGATCCAGACACAACTTGCAATATTTTTTCCATAGGTGGCACCAGGTGATTGTCTTTATTTGAGGCCTGATTCAAATTCCGGAAATCTACACATAAGCGAATCTCACTAGACTTCTTCCGTACCGGGACCAAATTTGACACCCATGTGGAGTGACAAACTTTGATGATGATACGTGCATCCAACAGCTTCTTAAGTTCTTTCACAATCATCAGTTCCAAAGTAGGATGCACTTTTCTAAGCTTCTGTTGGAACGGTTTCGTGCCTTCCTTCATGGGTATCACGTGTTGAATAATATCAGTATCGTACGTACGTAAATCATCATACGTCCAAGAAAATACATCTCAATACTTCTGAAATAGTTGGGTAAAGGCCTGCGTATCTTCGTCAGTACAGTATTTCCCAAGGTTAACAAACTTCGGGTTCTCATCTGATCCCAAGTTCACTTGCCGATGAGCCAAGATGGAAGTTTGTATTTTGGTATTTGGGGAGCCGTGGAATTGGCTTTGCAGGTCAAAGAGATTTTCAAGTGACACTATCCCCTTGGGAATGGGGTTCTCCTTGCATTGGTCATGCTCTTCCTGCAAAGCTTGGTCGTGATCAGCCTCATCAATTGCGGCGTCTTTGAATACTTCAGTGTTTAGCATAAATTCCAATATCTGTTGATCATCATCAAAGACGTGTAAATTAGTAATATTATCTAGCACGAAGGGTCTATATATAACTTCAATAGAAAATCCATCCCTCAAAGGGGTAACTCTAGCAACAACATTAGCCAGAGTATCGGCTGCTGCATTGTGCATTCTAAGAATAGATTTAATTCCAAATGCATCAAAAGCAGAAATAAGATGACATACCTCCTGTTGATACGCTTTTAAATGCAGAGACAAACAATGAATGGTATTGTGTACCTACCGAGTAATGATCTCGGAGTCTCCAATGACTTGTAAGCACCTTACCTTTAAATCCAATGCCTTCTTGAGTCTGAGGATTATAGCTTCATATTCAGCAGTATTGTTGGTGCACTGGAACTCAAGCTGACACGATATCAAGAATTTGTACTTTTGAGGGTCTAGCAAGATGCAGCCCGCACTAGCTCCATCATGGGCTTTGGAACCATCATAGTACAGCGTCCACACATCATTTTCTGGCTCCTTTGGTGTTGTAGTTTGGGGCGAGACTTCAGTTTGGTGTGATATGGGAGTGGCTTAGTCTTCCGCGATGAGTGTTAGTTCAGACTGGATCTGAGGATCTACTGGAGACTGAGGAGGATGATAACATCGGAAAATGGCTTCCAAGAAGCACATGCCAAGATCCTTCTGGGAAAAATTGATGGGTTGGTTAGTAGCATCCAAATCAGTCATTGTATATTTCATCTATGGTTTTATTTCTACCATGATTTGGTTATTTCGGCCCTTGTAAGAAAGCCACAGGTGGGACCAGTCAGTGGAAAAATACCCTTGGAGCTTGCTAGACCAGTCTCTGCTAAGTAATAGGTCGTAGGCTTCCGAATGTCAACAACCACAATGTCAATACATTGGTGGACTCTAGAATCAGATGAAAGGTAGATGACAACATTATTTAGCTCTCCTACAGCTGGCACCTATGATCTGTCAAGTTGGATGATCCTCGCGTCAATTTTCTCCGGGTAGATGTTCAACTTCTTACAAACTAATAGGGGCATGAAGTTTGTGTACACACTGGAGTCAACTATACAGTTATGGACGTTGAAGCTGAAAATCCCAAAAGATAATAGGAAGGGAGAAGTAGATCCCCTAGAATTTGAATTGATGGCATTCACAATAGACTGAACACTCGTACTAGATTGCGCAGACGTATTGCTCACAGGTTTCATAGTTGAGGTATTGGCGAAGGCTTTAAGAATAAGTTCTTGTTGATTTGTGATGTGGGAAAGCTCGTATAGGGAGATGTTAGCTCTAGTTTTCTTCGTGTCCTCTACAATGTTATAAGAGGAATCAGATTGAGGACAAGGCTCGGTAGTGATTTTGGGGGACCCATCGGGAGCTTGCTCTTTCGATTTTCTCGGGTGGTTTTATTGGTGGGATTCTCAGGGGCAGCTTGCTTTCCATTCCCCAGGGGGAGGATTTTCCTTAAGAAAGCCCTTTTCTTCTCCTCAAAGGATGGTTCAAGAACCAGTCCTTTTCTCTTAAGGCTGTAGTTTCTTACGGGTTGGGCCTTAGGATTTTCTGCCATGTTGATGTTAGTGACGATAATATTGTTGTCCCCATGGATAATATCAAATGCAAGAACCGAGGACCCTAGTTCCTCATTCGGGGACAAATCCTCATCATAGTCGGAAGCATCATCCTCTCCCGCATCCCCTGGGGTTTGATCATCCAGATGCTGATTTACCACTGCCGTCATGCTGCCGATCCATTGTGGGCATGTTTTTTCAGAGTGGGCAGACTGGTGGAATGAACAGAAGTTATCTTTTCCTTTTTCTTCCATGTTAAGAACAATGTTCGGGTTGGACGGGGGTCGGTTGGTGTTGGGGTTTCTCTTTCTAAAAAAGGGCCTAGGTGCCTTGGTGCTAGTCTTGGATTCTATACCCTTCCTCTTCAGGTCAAAGACTTCATTTGTAAGTAGCTTGAGGGTCTTTGCTATACTCTCAAAGTCGAAAGCATCCTTCTCTTTATCCATGGTTTTGTTTGTGGAGGACTGACCCTTTTTCATGATTGGTTTGTGGTCATCTCTCCCCTCTTGATCGATGGCTCCTATAGAAAGCATGTCTCTCTCTATAGTGAGGGTGGCTACGTAGTTTTCTGCAAGGGTGGGCTGAGCTTCACGTTTTACGAAGACAGAAATATCCCTAGGGAGAGATTTCGTATAGTAGTCTATGGTGATAGAGTTGTCGAACACCAAGCTGTGGGGAAACTTTTGCAATATGGTGGCAAAGCGCTGGTTGAAGTCTCTAACCTTCTCCTTCTTGTGGTAGTTAATGGTGCTTAACTCTATAAGGAGCATGGAAGGGGTTTTGTCTTCTCAAAATTTCTTCATGAATACGCGACAGAATTGGTCCCATGACGTAATGGAGGCACTTGGGAGGGAGCGGTACCAGGTGGTCACTTTGTTTTCAAGAGTGTGTGGAAAAAGGTGGCAAGCAACGTCATCTATTTGAACCCTCATGATTTGCAGGGAAAGATAGAAGCTGTTGATATGATCCTCAACCAAGGTGCCTTTCTCAGGATCGAACTTGGGGAGATGTTTTTTAGGGTGCCTAGGCAGGTCGTGGCGGGGGCCCAAAAGATCTAACGAGGACTGGGCCATCCAGGGAATTGGTTGTACTCTCCTAGCCTGCTGGTGGTGCCTGATTTCAGGCTCGAATTCACTCCCCATACCTGACACTGATGCTTCTCCCTCATGGAGAGAGTGTTCGTCTTGATGTCTGCCACGGTTGGCCATGTTTCTAAGGTACCCCCAATTGTAAATAGGTGGCCTATTTGGGTTTGGGAGGCGGTGGTTGGCACGGTGTCCTGGGCCATGGCATCTATATCCTCTAACTCCAGTCCCACGGCCTTTGTTTCCCTCACCTTCATTTTTGTGGGCTCTATTCCCCTCTCCTTCATTTTTCCGGGCTCTATTTCCCTCGCCTTCATTCCTCCGGGCTCAATCTTCATCACCTTCCCCGGGTGGGGGAGGCACTTGGTTGTTGTTCTGTTGGGCTTGGTTGGGTTGAGGGTTAGGGAACGGTTCAGTAATGCCATAACCATCTTCACATATTTGGAGTTCAGGAATCGATTCATTGTTCTAGATAGCAGTGGCAAGGTCTTCAACCATGAGATTCACCAACTGAGGTATGGAACTCACTAGTGTACCATTACGAGTGACGTTTTCAGTAGGGGTCCTATTATGGGTTAATAAATCCATTATTGGGGCATATCACAAATCCCTGATGAGATTGTGGGCAGTTTGGTGCAAGGCTTTCAACTGTTCTCTGGTAATTTAATAATATGGAACCTCCTCCCCTAGGATATCTTCCAAAGGGGGAGGAATAGGATCATCATTTATGACATCCCCATGGGGAGTTTGTGATGGAATGTTGGTTTTATTCTAGGAGGATGCCATTCAGGCCCTCCTTCTAGCGCCAATTCTGTTGACGATAAAATATGTCTGGCCAATAGTAGGGGATCTCCCCGGTGGAAAGTCCCAATTAGACCTTGAACCGTTTGGAATAGGGATCCCATCCGAGGTGTGGGTCTGGCTACCGCTTAATTCACCTTCCCTTTGGTCTGAAAAGAACCTAATTGAACCTGCGGACACACACTTATTCACATGATTACAAGATACATGATTGATGCATTAAACCTATATACAACACTATGCGTAGCGAGACAATTAATAAATCATATACGCCGAAGGAGTTGTCCTTAGCAACACATCTTTGGGGTTATGCTTGCAGGCTATTCTGACCACAAAATAAATAGTTCTTTATGGAGATATGCCCCTTTACTTCTTGAATGAAAAAATGAAATGCTAATAAACAAATTCATTAACATCCATTAAGCAAGAAATATAAACTAAACATCATTAACATGAGTACGGAAAACCATAATGCATAAAATCATGTCAGTAAGAGTGCAACTTCATTAATCAAAATATGTTTGAAAATGTATAAGAAATACTCATAGTGTTTGCACAACAAAAAAATCAAATTCCAAAGAAGTTTTAACAGGTATCTGTATTAATATGCACAAGAGTGTTGTCTTTCAATACAATGACGTATAGCTCTTGAGTCTCCAAAAAAAGATCCTTTACATTTTCCTCGGAGGGAGTTTTATAGAACAAAACTTGCCCTTTGGGCTTCTTGACTCTTTGCCTGCCTGCTTGTTGAGTTGCCTTGTGACCCAGAGGGAGACTGCGACCTGCGACCTGGCTGGTGAGTGCGACCTGCGACCTACTACCATTGGGCTATGAATATGGGTGCGAAATTCTGAGGTCAGGGGTGTCAATCTACTGTTCTTTGAGGAATTCTTGCTAGGTCTGATACTTTGTTGTTATGGGAGAAATGAGAGCGACCTCTTCTTTCAACCGATTCATGCACTCCAAAGCATTTGGAACTAGATTTTCCCTCTTATGTGAGATCTCGTTGGAAAGAGAGGTGAGCTTGGTGTAAATCCATACTGCTGTGACAAGAAACTGACCCAGGTTTTCTCGTGACGCGGCAAGATCAGGAGCGACAGCAGCTTGCTTAATGGGCTGCAGAAATTACTGGATCTTTTGATCTACTTATTCCCAGGTTTTCTCCTAGTCCAATGCACCCAGCGAAGGAATATGGTGAAGTTTCTGCATCGAGTCAATGCAGCTAATCAGGTGTTCATAAGCAGACATTAATTTGTCTAAATCCTTGGACAGTTTATCCTTGGACTGCATTTTCATATGAATTTGGACTTTGGCATCTTGCCTATGAATCCACTCCTTCTCTGGAAAATGCTCAGGAGCCTGAGGGTACTGCACTATCCAGTCCATCATCCTATCCAAGGAAACTAAGGCCTGCTTCAGCTACTCGTGCTTCTGTTTAGTTTCCGCTCGTGCCATTACCAATGGCGCGACTATTTGTTTTATGTTGAACATTTCACCATACGCTTGCCTCAGGGTCGCCTCTAATACATCGCACTCCTTTAGAATGGCAAGCGAAACTTCATTAACAGGGGCAGTTTTGCTTTGTAGTTGTTGAACCTCCTCTTTCAATGCAGTCCTCTCATGTTCTACTTTTTTCTCCCGCTGTTCTGCATCCTATAGTATATTTTGTAAAGAAATGATCTCTCTACTCATCATAGTCACATTTTATTCCATGGCCACAGCGAAAGTTCTACCAGTTGATGCCATCATTACGGGATTAGTCCTAGTATCAAGGACTATGTCTTTGCTAGTTGCGACCGTGGATGTGGTGGAAGGATTTTGCGCCAGGCTTCTTCTTTTATCTTGTCGGATTTTGAAGGAGAATTGATCGAATGTGAGCCTGGTGAGGTCGAATACCTCCTCCTCTTGTCCCTGGGAGGAGCTGGCATCAGAGAGCAGGGCTCATGTACTGACTAGAGGTACCTCAAGGGGAGATACCTCGATTTCTTCTAGCATTTCATCCTCTTCTTATTTCTTCTTCTTTTCCTCCTTTTCTCTTTATAGGTGTTCGACTTCTGCCCTCTCATGTTCTTTCTTCTACCTGAGCTCCGCTTCTGCTGCTGCTTCTATTTTGGCTTTCCTCTTCCGTTCAGCTTCTACAGCTTGCTTTACTTTCTTTTGGTGGTCAGATTTTGCTTTGTCTAGCTCTTCCTTGAGTGCCCACTCTGTTGTAGCCTTCGCCTCTTTTTCCTCCTTTTCCTTCTTGGCCTCCTCGGCCTGCTTCTTCTTCTGTTCTGCCTTTAGAATCTTCTTGCATTTATCCTCGTCCTCTTTCATTTTCTTTTCTCCCTCTTGTTGGGTGTTGGCCTCTATTTCTTTGTGTTGGGTAGAGGTACGATGCCCTGTACTAGTCCGAGGCTTTTTAGCTAGAGAGGAAGAAGCACCTCCTAATTTACGACTCATTTCTTCCAAGGTTTGGTCATCCAAATCTTCTTGGCTAGAGTATTCCCCCGGAGTAGGTTGTCTATATGCATTGTACCAGTTCCTTCTTTCATCTTCTCCTGGGTGTTCAACATGCTAATAGTTCGATTTGAATTTAGCCTTCTTGCAATGTTCATGAACTATCCGCTCTAGGTCATATGTTCGGTATTTTAAAGCCCTAAAGTGATAGATTTTCATCTCTTCTCCCTCTGCCTCCACCTCTCTGAAGTCTTTCACTGTCTATGCGTTGATAGTGAGGGGTATCCCGGGCCACGACTTCTTCTTACTTTTGCACAGGGCCCTGGAGAAACCTAAGGAAATTTGGAAGCAGACCTCTTGCATGAGAACTTTGTCTGTAACAAAACGAGGCATAGCATGTGGTTCCCTGAATGAGCCAAAGACTCGGATGAATGTATATTCGGTGAAAGGAAACCAACGCGCCTCTTGGCTTAGCATCTCCCTAGCTCGCCAAGACATGGAAGGGGCATCTTGGCCGAATAATGTTTTGTATAGAGTGGGGATGAATACCTGGGAGATTGGCTCTATATCTTGTTTATACCTGGATTCCCAAAACACTTTGTTTTGTAGATGAATTGCATCGGTCTGTGTGGGATCCCAGTTATGTGCCCATCCTTCAAAATGCAACCTCGAACAAACAACGTCTAATAAATAAGAGGCCATATAGAATTATGAAGGCATTCCTTCATCTAGTACTAATGCGAAGGAAAATTTTTTATGCATGGAGGTCATCAATATGCTAGCCCAACTGAAATGGGTACCATGCACTGTGACATATTCCATGAGAGTTGCCCATGTGCCGTTGAAGGTGGTGGCATCGGGGCACCCGTACAATCTACAAAGCATGGCAGCTACTAATTTATATACCTTTCTCAGGCTCGCCACTGGATATTCCTGGTCTTTCTTGACCTTAAAATTTTCGGGATCCTCCCACCATTGCCTTATAGTGTCAACTATAGGAACTGCATGAGCCTTGGCCCAATCTTCTGTGAATTATTCTTCTAGCTCAGGCAACGAGTAATAAACATGGGCATGTGAGCCTTTAAGCGTTGCAAAATCCTTGCCTTCACTATCTCTGATCATGTCTTGGGATTTGTTTTCTATATAATCCAATATATCACCTCTTGGCATGGGAATATGGCCGGGTGAGCACCTGCGACATGTAGCCTGGATATTTTAACCTGTAAGTATATTTCCCCATTCGGGAGGTCTTCTGGGAATTCTGTTTTGGCGAACTCTGCGTACACTTGGTACCAACACATGTTGTCCCCTTTGGAAAATGTGCAAAGAGTATCTCTGTATATTGGGGGTGGGGACATTGGTATGTCCATCTCCACATATTCCACTGCCAAGTGCTTGTATTTCTTCCGGGACACTGGAGGTCCAATGTCGCTGGAATCCGAGATGATAGATATACACTCCAATTCTGCTTCAAATTCACCTGTCATATTCATGAAATATTCCCAAGATAAGAAAGATGCCATGATGATATAATACCAATTACAGTTTATCAATTACTTCAACTGGGACACAGGAGAAACTGAATAAAGGGCCTACTAGGTTGCGGGGTCACAGATTGTAAGAAAATGGCCAAGGTGCGACCTTGCAACTGGGTTGCAGGGTTGCGAGTTGAGAAAAAAAGATGAAAATGCGACCTCGCGAACTTGCGACTAGGTCACTGGATCGCGGGGTCGCAAATTTTAGGAAAAAATGGAAATGTGACCTTGCGATCTTGCGACTGGGTCACGGGGTCACTAAGTCACAGATTTTGAAAAATGGAAGGGATGCGACCTTGCGACCTTGGGACTAGGTCTTGGGGTTGCAGGGTCGCAAGTTTCGAGAAACCGCAGAAATGCGACCTTGCGACCTGGCGACTAGGTCGCGGGGTCGCGGGGTCACAAGTTGTGTTAGGGCTTGCCGGGGGTTTTTGGCACGCGCGGCGTGGGGTTTTTTTCACTTTAACTGGAATAAAAAAAGCCTAAATGGGTCCATATGGAGTCAAACGATAGCTTTTGGAGTAGGGAACAGGACATGGGAAGCTAGATAAGAAATTGTGATGAGTTGGGAAAGTGTGATGAAAACTGGAATCAGAAGAAAACCCTAAGAAATAAATGAAAACAATGGGTGAGGAAAAGGACAATTTAAAGGCTGGGAGATGCAGGGATTTGGCAAGAATAATAAAGAAGGAAACAACAGGAGGAAAAATGACAACTTACCTGGGAAAATCGTGCTCCAGTCGACCTGTCAGAACCATTTTTTTTCTATCCACTGCATATACAAAATGTGACTTAGCGACCTCCAATATATAAAAGGGTTGCACGTGCAAGCATTTTATTAGGTCGTAAGGTCGCATGTTGAGGTGATTCGAGGGGAATGCGACCTCGCGAGCTTGCAACCTCAGGGTCGTGGGGTCGCAATTTTCCACAAATTTAGGATTTGTGACTCAACGACTTAGTCTTCCTGACTTCTACTTAAATTTTTTTTGTGCTCAAGGGGCTCAAAAAATTTTAAAAATGGGGGTTTTTTGGAGGGTTTTGTAGAGGCTACAACAAAACCCCAAAAGAAAAGAAATAAGATATGAAAGTGAGAAAATCCAAATGCCACTACTTTTACTTTACTACAAGAATAATGATTATGTGTTGAGTGTCAATAAATGCCATAATCCATGATTAGTTAAAAAATTTAATATTAACTCTTCATGCTTTCAATTTCATGTTTTAGATAGTGAATAAAGATTTGTAAAACAACTTAAACTTGATAAATCATCAGATAGGTAGAGAGTAATGAGGAAGCTCAACAATTTAATATGAGCCCTTGGATGAAATAAGGTAAACATAGGTAGTTTTATGCTTTGAAAGAATTTTTTTTGAGGTTTCAAGCCTAAATTCACCTACAAAATGAAGAAAAAATGTGAGAAATAAAATTTGGGTAGGTGAAAAGAAGTGGAGAAATCATGTAAATAAGACATCATCGAGTAAAAATCACTAATTTCCACTACTTTTTTTTCAAATATAGCATTCATAATTTTGAATTGACTTTTATAGTCTTGTAAATATGTACATACCTTGCTTTCTACAAGTTGTTTTCCCATAATTTGAAAAAAAAATAAAAAATTATTAAAAATCCAAAAAGAGGGTAAAAAGTCCTAAGGGAAAAATCAAAAGACTTAGAAAAATATAAACCCCAAAAGAAAAGAAATAAGATATGAAAGTGAGAAAATCCAAATGCCACTACTTTTACTTTACTGCAAGAATAATGATAATGTGCAGAGTGTCAATAAATTCCATAATCCATGATCAGTTAAACAATTTAATCTTAACTCTTCATGCTTTCAATTTCATGTTTTAGATAGTGAATAAAGATTTGTAAAACAGCTTAAACTTGACAAATCAGTAGATAGGTAGAGAATAATGAGGAAGATCAATAGTTTAATCTAATCGCTTGGATGAAATAAGGTAAACATAGGTAGTTTTATGCTTTAAAAGAAAAATGTTTTAAGGTTGCAAGCCTAAATGCACCAACAAAATGAAGAAAAAAATGTTAGAAACAAAAGTTGGGTAGGTAGAAAGAAGTGGAGAAATCATGTAAATAAGACATCATCGGGAAAAAATCACTAATTTCCCATCCCCTATGGGTATTCAGTATTCCAAAATTTTATTCAAAAAGGCTGAGAGCATTTCTCTGACTTTTGTTGGGACCAAACACAAGGCTCGATGACTGATAAGTTAAAAATATGGAATTCCCACCTTAAACCCTCATTCATTAACATTTACCCTTCATTCATACATAAAAACCCCTTTTTCCTTAGTAAAGACACATTATTACTTAGTAAAATTGTAACCCTAAAATAATTAACTTCATTATTTTCAAAAAACAT
Organism: Pinus albicaulis; assembly: GCA_034641835.2. Lineage (NCBI taxonomy): Eukaryota > Viridiplantae > Streptophyta > Pinopsida > Pinales > Pinaceae > Pinus > Pinus albicaulis. Next base: position 1,628,050,635 of record CM076578.1, read on the forward strand.
TCATAAAACCCTCGAAATTACATTTATCCTAAGTATTGGTGAAAGAAATATAAAGATAAGCAATGCTTGATTTTATACTATACTTAGAGATAATATGTATATTGTTTTTATTACACTACCCTTTCATATTAGCCTTTAACATACTTTTATTAAATCCCTAAGAAATACCATCCCATAGTTATTAATTTCTTTATATTTAAAATACCCCAAAAAAACCACTACTATAAACTTTTAGGCCAAAGTCTATTATCCCATGTGCACAAATAAGAATCCCAAATTATAAACCCTTTGGTCTAAAACTATCATTATTGAAATATTCCACCCCTATGGTTTGAAAAATGTGAAAGTCAACAAACTATATAATATATATTATTGTTCTCGAACATAACATTTAAAACATTTCATATATGTTTTAAACCATATATCTGTCCGCCACATCATAAACCTTACGCCTATGAAAAAGCTCGGTCACACCTTTCTATTTCAATGCAACTCCCGAAATGATCTCAGCCCTTTGCTTTAAACCTCTAGATTTGATAGACAGAACTTGATATCACATGGAAAAGATGCCCGATCCTTCAAATGCCATAGCCTCATGAAATGGGGGTTTCACCCATTTCTCTCCCATCCATGTGGCCTTCTCTCATCCGATCGCCTTCGTTGAGGCTAAAACCACTTAACACGTAAAGCGTGCGCGATAACCATCGGTTTTAAAATCCTTTGCATTCTGAAACTGCCTCCCATCAGACAAGACCTACATTCAATGAAAATATATATGTTTTGATAAAACCTTTGGTAAGGCATTTATATGTTTATTTTAGCGTTTTTAACCTACTATTATGCCTTCCCAACTGTAAAGAAACTTGGTTAAATCCTTTTTTTTCCATTTTTATCCCTAAAACTTGTAAACGCTTTCCCTAAAACCTCTGAAGACTGTTGAGGAGCTGCGCATTTCTCCGAGAAAACTACTAAAGCCATCAATTCAACCAGAAACTCTAAAAACCCTTTCAAAAATGATACCTGTATTAAAACAGGTATTTTTCCCAGACTTCAACCTGCAATCAAGTTGTAAAACCATTTTTAAATAAATAAAAACATTCTAAGTTAAGAAATTGATTAATTAAATCTCCCAAAAGTCCCAAAAAACTCTGGAAAATTTTTCCCTGAAACCCTGTTTGTCTGCTACGCGCTATTTCAAGGAAATTTATCAAAATTTTCACAGTTTAATGATCCATTTCAAGTTCTAAAAGGCCAGAAAACCTTTGCAGGTAACCTGAACCCTCTGTAACCCTTTTCAATAGTGTTTTAACCCCATTTCTTGGTCAATAAACTGAGAAAACCCCTGTTTTATTTTTTAGAACAGTTTTAAAGCCTTAGAACTTCTTTGATAGACCTAATAGAGCAGAAAACTCAAATAAAATCTATAATTTTCCAAATCTATCCAACAAATCCTCTACTAAAGAAAATCACTTCTACAAACTATCTAAATTTACAAAAGTAGACCAAAATTCCTAAGAAGCAGAGTACAAGCAATCTTGATGGTTCCAAAGTGCCAAAATCAAATCCAGTATTGTGACCACTTAAAGCCATTTTCACCTCCCTGCATCCAGGGTTTCATTAACAATTATTTTGTTTTGCAGGTCATTAGAAAAAGGAGAATTTGGATAAAACAATCTAAATAATAGTTAAAGTTATGTTTTACTCCAAGAACTTACAAGGAAATGAATTCAAAGTATTTTTTTTTTAAATATTCCAGGCATCAGAGTTAAAAAACAGTCATCCTGTGAAAGATAAAGGAGCATTTTAATGTAAATATTAAAATAGGGCATTCATAATAGTCATGGTAAAAGGAGGAACTAACAGTAAAGGTTAAATCTGAAATTAAAGTAAGAATTCACAGTGATAGTGAGAATAAAACAGTCAAAGAGCATCAAAGTTAAAGTGTATTAGATGAAAGTAAGAGTGAAAGTCAAATCAGACAAAGTTACAAAGAAGTCAAGGTAAAAGAGTAAAAGTAAAATAGAGGCAGTAATGGTTAAATAGAGATTAAAATACTTTCACCAACAATGAAATTTATCCAAAGTGAAAGAAAAAAAAGTTAAAAGAACAGTAAGGTTAAAAGATGAAAACAGAGCAAGAAGGGACATTTTTGCAGAAATTTCATGTTTAAGTCATAGTTTTGCAGAAACTATTGTGGAGAATACAAGATGCATTTTTCAAAGCTTAAGGAGGTTTATGTTACTAATATGTCCAATTACAAACACTTCTCTCACTTTTCTAACAACCATCACGGGTTTGGAAATATTAAACAATATTGGAAAGAACTTTTTGTAGAAAATTTGTGTTAAGTCATCATTTTTTAGAGACTATTGTGGCCAACAAGAGATACATATTACAAAAATATAGGATGTTTTTGTTTCTAATATACCCTTCTACAAAAACCTATCTCACGTTTTTCAGAAGTATTACAGAATGAGAGATACATGCACATATTTAAAGTCTACATTTTAGACCGTGGAAAACTCTATTTTTTACATCTTTTTACAGAGCTTGTTGTGAACATATGGAGAAGCGTTTTAGGGAACTAAGAGAGTTTTATCTCGAAAGCATTTTTATCTACAATATCCTCTTTCCCTTTTTACATTTAGATTTATGATTGAGAAATGAAAAGGTATCATTAGACCCCAAGTTTGGATAATTGCTCTAGTAGAATGCACAAAGAAAGAAGACAAATAGTGACTTGGATGCCTCATCATCAACTAAGAGTTGAGATAAAATTCAAATTCTCCTCTTTGTCATAACCTATACATAAAAAATAGTGCCAAATAGATGCATTAGTTTTGAGTGTCATTTACTTAAGTTCTATTTATGTAAAACAATTAGAGATATTTGTAAACCAATCTTGATATTTTTTCAGGATATTTTAGTTTAGAATTTGTATAAATACTTAACCTTTAGAAGTATTTTGGTGGAATAAAATTTTTAGAGATTACTATAGATATTTTGTTGACTTGAAGGCTTTGGATTTCGATTTTAAGTAGTAGACTAGATCAACTATTTGGCATCATACTTCAGGATCCCTGTGACAAGATATCTAGAGTGAAGTACTCTCTAAAACTTGCAATTGTTATTATTATTTGTTACATGCATACATTTTTGTTTTAATTCTAAATCTGAATGTATAAGTAGGATTATTACTACATGAAATGTTAATAGAACCATGTTTTTAACTAGTTATAATTTATTTATTTTCTTCTGATTTCCAGTGTAGGGAACCCTTAATTTCTCCCTCTCCCGTTTGACCTCTATCTACTACTTCCCTTTTCCGGATCAAAGGATCCTTAAGTTCCCTTTATCCCAATCAAACCATCTCAAAAACTAATTTCCCAAGATCTCCAAGGGTCATCTATCTTTCTCTGAATACATTTGACCTTTTAGGCCTTGATCCTAGTTTTTTTAGCTTGAATTAGACTCCATAGCCCAATGGACAAGTAGATTTCCCTCTATCTATCCCTCCAAGTGAAATTTTCCCACCAAATCCAACAAAACCCAAGCAAAATTGCACTTTCGTAGCTAGCATAATATTCAAAAATTAAAACAAAGTTAAACTTTAAAGAGAGGGCCCTCTTTGAACCCTAGGAAAGCTAGATCCTATAGTTTGAAGTAGGTTTGTGGTTAGCTAGAACTATTTATTTCTTTAACCTTGAGAAATTACTAAGTGATAACGTAATGGCGACCATACTGGGGAAGACTAACATTTTCTTCAGAAATATTTTATAGGTTCAGATGTGATCTATGATGGTGGATAGCGATTAGACACACAAAGGTTAAAATCATCCACCTAATGACTCGAAATCAATTTTGCAATCAATACTCCACTAGAGGAATGATCCTAAAGGAACAATATGGAAAGATCAGGCTTTCAACTTAGATCTTAATCCAAGACATTATGTTTTTTCTCATTAAGAAATTTTTTCAATGTATATTGTACTTTATAGAAGGATCTAGCATGGTTGTATATATATAGTGTCCCTTATTTATGACTTATTTACAATATGACCCAAGAATAAAACCCAGGTATGCTCCCATGAGCAGAGATCACATACCTAGATTTCCACACAAACTACCAAATGTAAATTGGGATAAAAATATTCTTGTATTTGAAAATGAGAATATTGATGATCCTTTGTTACATCTCATTAAATTTCACATACACTCATGGAGATTGAAGGGTGATTGGCATGAGGATTTCCTCATGAAGATATTCATAGCAACCTTAGAAGGAAAAGCAAGGGAATGGTATGGAGCTCTCAAACCTGCTAGTTTATTCTCTTTAAAGGATTTTCATAAGGTATTTTATGAGCATTACAAAGAAGATATTCCATCTTCATCATTAGCTGAAAATTGTTGTGATCAAGATGAAGATCTCATACAGTACCTTAAAAATATTGATGAAGATTTTGAAAATTTGCATCTTGAAGATTTATTAGAAGAAATCCATAACTTTCATTGTCAAGTTAAGTATCATGATAATCAACAGGATTTAATCAAATATCAAATAGATTAGGAGATGAATCAACATCCAAAAAGCCCCTCTGTAGTAAAAAATGATGTTTCATATGATTTTTTGAATGAATTTAAATAAAATATTCAACCTCATGATCATTTTTTATAAAAGAGAGAAAAAAATTGTTATTCAAAGCTAAAAATTCAAATATTACCACCCCCCCCCACCCCCCCCCCACCGAAGAAGAAGTCAATTTTCTTCTAAACATGCAACCATCCTCAAAATATTTACATAATGAAGAAATTGTTTCTACTTATTATAATGTTGATGTATGTACTAAATTTCTTTTCCATGAAGAGACAGAAGAGGAGGTTGATGCTCATGTTGTTCTACCTTCCCAAAAAGGCCCATTTCCTGATAGTACTCCTATTGAGAAAAATGTTGACCTTCAAATAGAATGAAATCAATGTAATCAAGATATACCAGGATTACAGGGAAAACAATCTATTGATCTAATGTGTATAATTGATGACATTCCTTCTTCTTAAGATTTGCCTAAGTATGATCAGTATGATCATAATTATTTTCTCCAAATTCAAGCTAACTTGACAGAGGAATCACTAGCTAGTTTGTGTGATGAGGAAGTTCAGTTTTAGCAGCTCAAATATAATGATCAAACAATACACATCAACTATTGGAGTGAAGAATAAAGTTTAGAAATTTTTAAAGAAATTTATATACCATTATGCTCTAAAGCATTTCAGTTTTTAAAGGATGAAAAACCCCTATAAATTTATGAATTCCCATGGAATTCCATATCCAATAGATTGCAACCATCCTCATAATTTTTTCATGATCCAATAGCAGATATGTTGGATAATGAATGAATTCAAAGCCTTTCTCTAGTAACTAAATATGAGTTTCAGAATCAATATGATAAAGGTTTCAACATTCAAACATTACAATCAATATAAATATCATCACAGATATTATCTGAAAATATGAAAGTATCTCAGAACAATCATAGTTTGATTTTGCAAGGGATTAAAGTTTAAAATGACAATTTAGTCTCATGGCATGGAGGTCATCCAGAATAGATGTATATTTATTTAGATCTATTAAACATTGGTGTATATACCTTTGAAGATCCTTTTGAAACATTTCTAGAGTCAACAAAGGAAATCAAGTGTTTCCTTATTCTGTCATTTGTTGACAAGTTTCTAAAAGGTTGCAGAATTTCAGTTTTGACAATCAAAAAGCACATGCAACAAAATCTATCAAAGTACATAATGCATGAATGGTTGCATTGGCTATTTCATTTTACCTAACCAGCAGTTGGACTGCTGATTAGAATAAGTAGGTAGGATTTCATCTTATTTCAGTTTTCAGTTTCCAGCCAAGGAAAAGGCCCTAAGATATTGATGATTTAGTAGTTTGGTTTGAAGGCTGCAACACGTTTTAGTCTTAGATCAAATTTTAGTTTGCATAAAAAGCGTAAATTAAATCCAAGAGTTTAACTCATAGAGATGTTATAACAAAGAAAATGCAAGTTTGGGATTGGCTCAAAGGATTAGGCTACTAGTCAACGATGTTCTTGACATCTCACCAAGAGATTCCATCCCCATGTGAAGCCGCTGTTAGGGTCCTATAAATATATGATTCATAATTTTTAATTGACTTTGATAGTATTATAAATATGTACATACCTTGCTTTCTGCAAGTTGTTTTCCCAAATTTTGAAAAAAATGAAAAATAATAAAAAATCCAAAAAGAGGGTAAAAATTCCTAAAAGAAAAATAAAACGAATTAGAAAAATATAAACCCTAAAAAAAAAAAAATAAGGTCTGGAAGTGAGAAAATCCAAATGCCACTACTTTTACTTTACTGGAAGAATAATGATTATGTGCAGAGTGTCAATAAATGCCATAATCCATGATCAGTTAAACAGTTTAATATTAACTGTTCATGCTTTCAATTTCATGTTTTATATAGTGAATAAGGATTTGTAAAATAGTTTAAACTTGAAAAATCAGTAGATAGGTAGAGAATAATGAGGAATCTCAATAGTTTAATCTAAGCCCTCAGATGAAATAAGGCAGACTTAGATATTTTTATGCTTTGAAAGAATTTTTTTTTAAGGTTGCAAGCCTAAATGCACCTACAAAATCAAGAAAAAATGTTAGAAATAAATGCTGGGTAGGTAGAAATTAGTGGATAAATCATGTAAATAAAACATCATCGGGAAAAAATCACTAATTTCCCCTCCCCTATAGGTATTTAGTATTACAAAATTTCAGTCAAAGAGGCTCGGTGTATTTCTCTGACTTTTTTCAGGACCAGACCCAAGGCTCGATGACTGATAAGTTAAAAATATGGAATTCCTACCTTAAAACCTCATTCATTAACATTTACCCTTCATTCATACATCAAAACCCCTTTTTCCTAAGTAAATACACATTCTTACTTAGTAAAATTGCAACCCTAAAATAATTAACTTCATTCTTTTCAAAAAACATTCATAAAACCCTCAAAATTACATTTATCCTAAATATTGGTGAAAGAAATATAAAGATAAGAAATTATTTATTTTATACTATACTTAGAGATAATATGTATTTTATTTTTATTACACTACCCTTTCATATTAACCTTTAACATGCTTTTATTAAATCCCTAAGAAATACCCTCCCGTAGTTATTAATTTCTTTATATTTAAAATAGCCCAAAAAACCCACTATTATAAAATTTTAGAGAAAATTATATTATCCCATGTGCACAAATAAAAATCCCAAATTATATACCCTTTGGTCTAAAACTATCGTTATTGAAATATCCCTCTCTTATGGCTTCAAAACTGTGAAAGTCGAAAAACTATATAATATATATTATTGTGCTTGAACATAGCATTTAAAACATTTCATATATGTTTTAAACCATATATCCCCCCTTGCCACATTATAAACCTTCCGCCTATGCAAAATCTCAGTCCCACCTTTCTATTTCAATGGAGCTCCCGAAATGATCACAGCCCTTCGGTTTAAATCTCTAGTTCTTACAGACAGAACTTGATATCACATGGAAAAGATGTCGGATCCTTCAAATTCCATAGCCACGTAAAATGGGTGGTTTCACCCATTCCTCTCCCATACACATGGCCTTCTCTCAATTGATCGCATTCGTTGAGGTTAAAACCACTTACCACCTGAAGCCTACGCGATAACTGCCAGTTTTAAAAGCCTTTGCATTCTGAAACTGCCTCCCGCCGAATAAGACCTACATTCAATGCAAATTGATACGTTTTGATAAAACCCTTGGTAAGGAATTTATTTGTTTATTTGCGTGTTTTTAACCTACTGTTGTGCCTTCCCGACTATAAAGAAACTCGATTAAAGCCTTTTTCTTCCATTTTTATGCCTGAAACCTGCAAACCTTTTCCCTGAAAACTCTGAAGATCGTTGAGGAGCTATACATTGCTCAGATAAAACTACTGAAGTCATCAATTCGACCAAAAAATGTAAATTTTTTTTTGAAGCCGATACCTACATTAGAACAAGTATTTTTCTCAGAATTCAACCTGCAATTAAGTTGGAAAACCATTTTTAAAGAAAGAAAAACATTTTAAGTTAAACAATTGATTAATTAAATTTCCCAAAAGTCCCAAAAATAGGCCAAACTCTGGCAAATTTTTTCCGAGAAACCCTGTTTTTCTCCTACGCGCTATTTCAAGGAATTTTATCAAAATTTTCACAGTTTAATGATCCATTTCAAGCTCTAAAAGGCCAGAAAACCTTTGCAGGGACCCCAAACCCTCTGTAACCCTTTTCAAGATATTTTTGGCCCCATTTCTTAGTCAAGAAACTTAGAAATCCCTTTTTTTCTATTTTAGAACAGTTTCAAAGCCTTAGAACTTCTTTGATAAACCTAATTGAGCAGAAAACCCAAAGAAAAACTATACTTTTCCAAATCTATCCAAGAAATTCTCTGCTAAAGCAAGTCACTTCTGCAAACTGTCTAGTCTTGTAGAATTAGACAAAAATTACTAAGAAGAAGAATACAAGCAATCTTTATGGTTCTAAAGTGCCAAAATCAAATCCAGTACTGTGACCACTTAAAGCCATTTTCACCTCCCTGCATCCAAGGTTTCATTAACAATTATTTTGTTTTGCAGGTCATTAGGAAAAAGAGAATTTAGATAAAACAATCTAAATACTACTTAAATATATGTTTTAATCCAAGAACTTACAAGAAAATGAATTCAAAGTATTTTCCTTAAAATATTCCAAGCATCAGAGTTAAAAAACAGTCATCGTGTGAAAGAAAAAAGAGCATTTTAATGTAAAGATTAAAACAGGGCATTCATAATATTCAGAGTAAAAGGAATAACTCACAGTAAAGATTAAAGCTCAAATTAAATAAGAATTCACGGTGAAAGTGAAAATAAAACAGTCAAAGAGCATCAAAGTTAAAGTGTATTAGATGAAAGTTAGAGTGAAAGTCAAATCAGACAAAGTTATAGAGTAGTCAAGGTAAAAGTGTAAAAGTAAAAATAGAGACAGTAATTATTAAATAGAGATTAAAATACTTTCACCAACAATTAAATTTATCCAAATTGAAAGAAAAAACAGTTAAAAGAACAGTAAGGTTAAAAGATGAAAAGAAAGCAAGAAGGGAATTTTTGCACAAATTTCATGTTTAAGTCATAGTTCTGCAGAAAATATTGTGGACAATCCAAGATGAATTTTTCAAAAATGAAGGAGGTTTATGTTCCTACTATGTCCAACTACAAAAACCTCTCTCACTTTTCTAACATACTGTTGGAAATATGATGCAGAGTGTTGTCCTTGATGGCAACCCACTGAATGAAGATGAAGACGTGCGACTGTTGACATGTATTGTCCTTGATGGCACTCCACCTGATGAAGTTATGCTTGACTTGATGGACTTGTTAAATGATGTAAATCTGAAGTGATATGATGATGATATGATGTTGAGTGTTGTACTTGAAAGGAAACCCACTTGATGAAGATGATGACAACTTACTTGATGAAGTTGTGTTCTTGATGAAGGAAATCTGATGTATCTACAGTATTTACAGAAGGCAATGAAGAAAGGATTGCAGAATGTACTCAGAGAATGATGAAAAAGAGCATGTCTCTTGGTATACGCGGATTGGCCTAGGGGAAGTCGCGTATGCACGCGGAAAGGAACGTTACAAGTCGCGTATGGGCTAAAGCGCTCAAAACGTGCAAATCCAAGGGTAACCACCATGGTATTGACCCATAGTATTGGGTAATGATCCGCCTAATTGACCCCGTCCAGGTAGTTTTGGGCTTATGGTATTGTTTTGGTCCATGGTATTGAAAAAGGGGCTCATGGTATTGAAAAAGGATAATCATATAAAAGGAGAAGAAATTCATTGTGCACAACATGAGGGTGGGTGCAAGATGTCCGAGCTTGAATGAATACTTCTCTCTGAAGTAGATCTGATTGGAAAGGGTTACACTTGAAGATAAATATGAGTGTATGATGCACCAATGATGAAGAAGGGGATCTAGATCTGAAATGCACTTGTATTTACTAGATCCGTTTATGGAAGGCCTAGATCTGTGATGAGGCGAACATCTAGGCGAACATCTGTCTGAAGTGAAAGGTTAAATCTGAACTGAATATCTGATCTGAAGAAGTATGCTGCTCTGGAATAATTGAAGATCTATACGCTACTTCGACGCGGAGGAAGCGCGTATATACGCAGCTTCAGCGAAGAGAAAGAGTGTATGCGCAATAAAATATACACTGAGGTATACGCCGGTTTGTGTGGACGGAAGCGCGTATATACGCGAAATCAGTGAAGTAAAAGAGCGTATGCAAACTAGGGTTTGCTGAAGCAAGGGGTATGAAATATCTGAGAGTCGTTCGTCGTGTTTATGCCATCTCGATCCGTGTTGATATGTATCCGTCGTTTTCCCAAGGTTGTGCTTAAAAGTATGGAAAGGGTCCAGTCTCAAAATATGATGAAATGTGGCCTGCAAGTGGTGTCCTAAAGGAAGCTTTGGATCCAGTGTGAAAATTGATGAAACGTGGTCCAAGGTGGTGGCCGAGGGTTGTAGCCTTCAAATAAAAGGGGGTCGTCTCCCTTCCAGTGAGGCTGGTAAATCCAGGATCGGGGGGTTGTAGCTCCCTTCCAGGTGAGGCTAGTAAACGAGTCAGGGGGTCGTAGCTCCCTTCCAGGAGAGGCTGGTAAACGAGTCAGGGGGTTGGAGCTCCCTTCCAGGAGAGGCCGGTAAACGAGCGTAGGTGGGTGCCTGCGTGCTGGTAGGAGTCTGCGCCAGCACATATGTTGTAAGATGTTTTCTCTATAATAAAATATTGAAGGCTGAGCAACTGCAGCGGTGGTTTTCTCCCGACTTGGGTTTCCACCTAAAAATCCCGGTGTTCATGTGTGATGCTTTGTGTCATGATTTATTCTGTTCTTACTGCACATGTTTACTGCTTATTGAATATCTGATGAATAAATGAAGGAATGATTTGAGTGATGAATTAATGACATATATAGATATCTGTGTATACGCTAGTTTCGTAAAGGGTATCCGCGTATATACGCAAGTCTGGTTCAGGAAAGTAGCGTATGCGTTTTAGAAGCAGAAAAAGTGAAAGTTTTAAATATGCAGTAAATACTGATTCACCCCCCCCCCTCTTAGTATTTTTCCCAACAATTGGTATCAGAGCTGGTCCTTGTGCAGAAGCTTGATCGCTTAAAGGAGATCCGTCGCAATGGGAAGTCAAGAAGGAGTAATGTCTATTAAGCCACCTCTATTCAATGGAAGCAATCTGATATTCTGGAAGGTACGTACAAAAGCATATCTGCAAAGTCTTGGTGCATATGTATGGGCAATCGTGGAAGAAGGTTATCAATACCCGACAAGTATTCCTACTGATGCAGCTGAAAGAAAGAAGTATGAAATCAATGCCAAAGCAGTGAACGTCTTATTGGGAAGCATGTCTGAATCATAATTTGCTAAAGTGATGCAACTACATTCAGCAAAAGACATATGGGACAAAATCATTCTAAGCTATGAAGGAGACACAAAGGTAAAAAGTGCAAAACTCCAAACTCTTAGAATTGAATATGAAAATTTGAAGATGCATAGTGATGAAAGTGTTGCCAGTTTCTTTCTTCGTCTAAATGATATTGTAAATCGGATGAGAAATTTGGGTGAAACCATAACTGATACTACTCTGGTGGAAAAGGTCTTAAGATCTTTGACTTCAAAATTTGACTCTAAAGTTTCAACTATTGAAGAAAGGCAAGATCTGCAAACTCTTACTATTGTTCAATTACATGGTACTCTGACTGCTTTTGAAATGAGACAAGGAGGTCCTTCTCAAATAAGAGAAGCTGCTTTTAAGGCATCTACAAAAGGAAAGGAAAAGGAATTTGTCAAAGAATCCAACTATATATCCGATGAAGAAGAAGCGAATTTCGTGAGAAAGCTCTAACTAGGTACTGGAAGATTCAAAGGTAAGCTTCCCTTCAAATGTTTTGAGTGTGTAAAAGTTGGTCATTATGCTGCTAAATGTCCTTATAGAGAAAAGCATGGTAAAGGGAAACAATTTGAGAAGAGAAAGAGTTATTATGAAAAAGAAGATGATGATGAAGTGTCCAGTGAAGATGAAGAAGATTCTGACCAAGATCTAAAAGTGCTCATGGCTAAGAAGCAAAAGAAGAAGGTTACTCGAGGAAAGGAGATATATCAGAAATCATGTATAGCAAAAATTGAAGAAGATGAAACAGATTCTGACGAAGATCTACAAGCACTCATGGCAAAGAAGAAAAAGGAGAAGGCCACTTGTAATACTCTTCTTTGTGCAAACAATAGTAAATATAGTGAAAGTAAAGGTGTGGATCTAGAAGAAGCTCTCAAGATTAAAGAAGAAGAACTACAAAGTTCATACAATAAGCAAGAAACTATCTATAAAGAGATGATCTCACAAATGAAAGATCAAATAGAAATGCTAAATGAACAAGTGGACAAGTATCAAAGGTTTCATACTTATGCATCCAATCGAATTAAAGATCTAGAAGCAGATCTGGAAAAATCAAGCAAGAAGAATGAAGGACTTGAAGCTGCTATCATCTTTCTGCAAGCAGAGCTAGAAGCATCAAGTAAGGAGAATAAGGAACCTCTAAAATCCTTTGAAAAGGAAGGCCTTGAAGCAGAAATTATCTCTCTCAAAGAAGATCTGGAAAAATCAAACAAGAAGAATGAAGAGCTGCAACAAACTTGTGAAGGAAATGAAGATTGGTTGAAAGAAGAGATTTTAAATCTGAAGGATCAAGTTGAAGATGGAAGAAGAAAAGAAGAAAGCATGACAAAGCAATGTCAAGCCTTGGAGGTTAAGGTAAATATTCTCAAAGGTAAATTAGAAGAAAAGGTTAAACTTTTGAGGTTTCATGATAGTACTAACATTTTGGACAATATTCTGAGTAATCAAAGGTCTCCTGCTATCAAACATGGTCTTGGTTTCCATGAAACTGTTAAAGGAGAAGCTAGCTCACAAGGAAGTGCCAAAAATTCAGAGGATGTCAATGCAAAACCTGAAGTGTTGAAAGAGATAAAAGCTCAACCAACAATCATGAATTCTCAAAGGAATTCATTCAAGAATGTTGAATGTTTTAAATGTCATAATTATGGGTATGTTGCAGCAAATTGCAAGAGCAGATCATTTCAGCCTCAATCCAACAGTTCCTACATAGAAAGGTACTCTGGTTTCTTCAAGGGATATTGTTTTTCATGTAACAAGTATGGACATAGAGCAGCTGATTGTAAAAGGAGGAAGATTAGAAATAATCATCATGATTCTTATGTTTATTTCTCTGGCCACATGAGATGTTATGCTTGTAACAAGTATGGACATATAGAAAAGGAATGCAGGCTGAATAGATATAAGAAATTGGATAACTTCCAGCACACAAATAGAAAGATTAAACAAGTCTGGAAAAAGATGGAGGGATGGAATAAGAATCAATCTGGAGAAGAAAAAGATACTTTTGTGGATGCTCTAGAAGACAATGATTTTCTTGAAGAAAACACTCAATTGAAGATGAAGGACCGATCAGAAACGTAGGGAATTCTGACCCTACTGCAGTCATCCGTTGCTGAAGCTGACTTTTCTTATTGACTGCAGGAATGATGTGAGATACATTATGAGATCTAGTAATGTATCGTCACAAGGGGAGAAATGCATGATGACTCTCATGGTTGATTTGATTATACTGGTTATGTTTACTTCTGACAACGCATATGATGTGGAAAGGACAGGTACAGGAGGTACAAGGTCAGGAAGAAATGAAGGAAGATGGAAATTTTCTATGCTTCACTTTCCATACGCAGGTTCCATTAACTGAAGTCGCGTATACACGCGAGTTCCAGAAGACACAGTCGCGTATGCATTGATGATAAGAAAATTTATCTTATAGCTGAAGATCTGAAGCAGAGGTCCAGGGGGAGCATCAGTCTGACTGCTGATGATTGCACTGTCAGCATCATTCTAGTTATACTCATGATAATGAAATGATGCATGGATTCTTGTGTTGAAGATTATGGATGAAGCCTGGTTGCTTTATGATGAAGAGCATTCATTGTTAAGATGAAAGTCTTATAGTTCAGAGATGAGGACAGATCATGCAGAGATTGTTGTTGATGACTTGCTGTTGAAGGGATCTCAGATTGCAGAAGTTAAGGAAGAAGCACTGGTTTAGGGGGAGTAGGAGGTTGAATTCTAATGGTTGCATTGTTGGAAATATGACTGCTTATTCTTTGGTCTTGGTGATACTCATGCTCAAATGATGATGATTTGGTACATGGATTATTATGATAAGATTTTGAGCCCTAGTTGCTGATAAGTATCTTTGTGTGGATGAGTTGGATATCATTAGTTTTAGATCATATAGAGTTTGGTTGCTATGGTTGATATCTTTTGCCTACATATGTTAATTCATGTTACATCTTAAAGATCATGGTGATTTTGGACCACATGGATGATTGCCTGACACATATCTGAAGATGCTGTTCTGGTATGATAATCTTTTGGAAGGAATGTATTGATGCTGCAAAGGATCTGAAGGCTTGGTTACTAATGGGCTTATGCTACAACCATTGGATGACGCTTGAAGACACAACTACACTATTCTGTTTATATCCGTAGTCCAGGAAGCACGCCAATATCTCGGAAAGAAGCCGAACACTGTCTTTGCCTTACAAAGAATCAGATCTGGTTGAAATTTAGAAGGTGTCTTAGGATACGCGGGGTTCCTGAAACCCAGTCGCGTATGTACGCGAGTTCCTGTACATAAAACCGCGTATGGTTGGTTTCTGACAATTCTTGGTTGGTTCAGCTCTCTTCAGCACAGCTGCAGTGCTGTTTGGTATCTCTGGTGGTGTTCCAGTTCTCATAAATCTATTTCTAATGTTTTGATGAAGATGCCTTGATGATTTGTTGGTGAAAATGTTCAGGTTGCACAAACTAAGGGGGAGCCTTAGTCATATGAAAAGGATGCATGGTTGCACAGATTCAGGGGGAGCATTAGCTTTGCTGACTATAATACAGTGTTGGCATTATTATGGTTCTGAAATATGTCCTCTTTCTTGAGGACTTTCTGGTGTTGGTCATAAATCGTCATATTTATATTTTGGTGAAAAGGTCTTGTTGAGACCCATGATGTAAAAATCGTAATATTCAGTCATGTAAGGACTTGTCATTTTTGTAAACCCACTTGGTTGGGTAGCTGAGCTAAATCTGAACCCACTAATAATACTTGAGTCTTATATAAATTCCCAATTAGTTGGGATATTTGATGTAAGTATGAGTCTTTGGTGATAGGGGAAGTTCATAGAGTCATGTACTTCATTGACAAATATGTTTGGAGATTCAGCATGGACGCAGGGGGAGCTTGGCCACTTCAGCACATATCAGATCTGCAGACTGTTTCTTCCACATGAGGAGAAAAGGGGGAGAATCTTGGTTTTTGATCCGCCCTTTGCCCTTGATGTCAAAGGGGGAGAGTGACATGGTGTTTGAATAAAGAGAAGGTAATGATGTCAAAAATGGAGAGAGTGACATGGTGTCATTGTATTCTTAATGTACCTATCTGTTGTGGTAACCAAACACCATCGTGGTTGCCATCAAGTCCAAAGGGGGAGATTGTTGGCAATATGATGCAGAGTGTTGTCCTTGATGGCAACCCACCGAATGAAGATGAAGACGTGCGACCGTTGATACAGACATCTTGATGTACCCAACTGGCGAAGTTATGCTTGACTTGATGACTTGTTAAATGATGTAAATCTATGACATGATGATCAAGATGATATGATGTTGAGTGTTGTACTGGAAAGGAACCCACTTGATGAAGATGATGACAACTTACTTGATGAAGTTGTGTTTGATAGAATATGTCCTTGATGAAGGAAATCTGTTGTATCTACAGTATTTACAGAAGGCAATGAAGAAAGGATTTCAGAATGTACTCAGAGAATGATGAAAAAGAGCATGTCTCTTGGTATACGCGGATTGGCCTAGGGGAAGTCACGTATGCACGCGGAAAGGAACGTTACAAGTCGCGTGGTTTGTGTGCTTTTCGCTCAAATGGTGCAACCCATGGTAACCACCCCAATGACCTCATAGTATTGGGTAATGATCCGCCTAATTGAATCTGCCCGTAGTTTTGGGCTTATGGTATTGTTTTGGTCCATGGTATTGAAAAAGGGGCTCATGGTATTGAAAAAGGATAATCATATAAAAGGAAGAAATCAATGTGCACAACATGAGTGTGGGTGCAAGATGTCCTAGGCTTGAATGGTTTCCTCTCCTGGCGAGATCTGATTGGAAAGGGTTGTTTGAATAAAGAGAAGGTAATGATGTGACATATTTGGGAGAGTGACATGGTATCTATCTGCCGTGGTAACCAAACACCATCGTGGTTGCCATCAAGTCCAGAGGGGGAGATTGTTGGAAATATGATGCAGAGTGTTGTCCTTGATGGCAACCCACTGAATGAAGATGAAGACGTGCGACTGTTGACATGTATTGTCCTTGATGGCACTCCACCCGATGAAGTTATGCTTGACTTGATGGACTTGTTAAATGATGTAAATCTGAAGTGATATGATGATTGTTGATGATATGATGTTGAGTGTTGTACTTGAAAGGAAACCCACTTGATGAAGATGATGACAACTTACTTGATGAAGTTGTGTTTGATAGAATATGTCCTCGATGAAGGAAATCTGATGTATCTACAGTATTTACAGAAGGCAATGAAGAAAGGATTTCAGAATGTACTCAGAGAATGATGAAAAAGAGCATGTCTCTTGGCATACGCGGATTGGCCTAGGGGAAGTCGCGTATGCACGCGGAAAGGAACGTTACAAGTCGCGTATGGG
This sequence comes from Pinus albicaulis, assembly GCA_034641835.2. NCBI lineage: Eukaryota > Viridiplantae > Streptophyta > Pinopsida > Pinales > Pinaceae > Pinus > Pinus albicaulis. Next base: position 1,628,067,585 of record CM076578.1, read on the forward strand.
CTAAAGCGCTCAAAAAGTGCAAATCCAAGGGTAACTACCATGGTATTGACCCATAGTATTGGGTAATGATCCGCCTAATTGACCCCGTCCAGGTAGTTTTGGGCTTATGGTATTGTTTTGGTCCATGGTATTGAAAAAGGGGCTCATGGTATTGAAAAAGGATAATCATATAAAAGGAGAAGAAATTCATTGTGCACAACATGTATGTGGGTGCAAGATGTCTGAGATTGAATGAATACTTCTCTCTGAAGTAGATCTGATTGGAAAGGGTTACACTTGAAGATAAATATGAGTGTATGATGCACCAATGATGAAGAAGGGGATCTAGATCTGAAATGCACTTGTATTTACTAGATCTGCTTATGGAAGGCCTAGATCTGTGATGAGGCGAACATCTAGGCGAACATCTATCTGAAGTGAAAGGGTAAATCTGAACTGAATATCTGATCTGAAGAAGTATGCTGCTCTAGAATAATTGAAGATCTATACGCTACTTCGACGTGGAGGAAGCGCGTATATACGCAGCTTCAGCGAAGAGAAAGCGCGTATGCGCAATAAAATATACACTGAGGTATACGCCGGTTTGTGTGGACGGAAGCGCGTATATACGCGAAATCAGTGAAGTAAAAGAGCGCATGCAAACTAGGGTTTGCTGAAGCAAGGGGTATGAAATATCTGAGCTGTTCTGCTGTGTTTATGCTATCTGATCTGTGTTGATATGTATCTGTTGATGATGTATGGTTGTGCTTAAAAGTATGGAAAGGGTCCAGTATGAAAATATGATGAAATGTGGCCTGCAAGTGGTGTTCTATTGAAGTGGTTGGATCCAGTGTGAAAATTGATGAAACGTGGTCCAAGGTGGTGCTGAGGGTTGTAGCCTTCAGTCAGGGGGTTGTAGCTCCCTTCCAGGTGAGGCTGGTAAACGAGATCGGGGGTTGTAGCTCCCTTCCAGGTGAGGCTGGTAAACGAGATCGGGGGGTCGTAGCTCCCTTCCAGGTGAGGCTGGTAAACGAGTCAGGGGGTTGGAGCTCCCTTCCAGGAGAGGCTGGTAAACGAGCGTGTGGGTAGCTCGCGTGTCGGGTCAAGTCTCAAGGCCAAAGACATATGTTGTAAGATGTTTTCTCTATAATAAAATATTGAAGGTCGAGTTAACCCAGCCGGTGGTTTTCTCCTGATTTGGTTTCCACCTAAAAATCCTGGTGTTCATGTGTGATGCTTTGTGTGATGGTTTATTCTGTTCTTACTACACATATTTACTGTTTATTAAACATCTGATGAATGAATGATGGAATGATTTAAGTGAATAATTAATGACATAATTAGATATCTGTGTATACGCGAGTTTCATAAGGGGTATGCGCGTATATACGCGAGTCTGTTTCAGGAAAGTAGCGTATGGGTTTTAGAAGCAATAAAAAGTAAAAGTTTGAATATGAAGTAAATACTGATTCACCCCCCCCCTCTCAGTATTTTTCCCAACAATTGGTATCAGAACTGGTCCTTGTGCAGAAGCTTGATCGCTTAAAGGAGATCCGTCGCAATGGGAAGTCAAGAAGGAGTAATGTCTATTAAGCCACCTCTATTCAATGGAAGCAATCTGATATTCTGGAAGGTACGTACAAAAGCATATCTGCAAAGTCTTGGTGCAGATGTATGGGCAATCGTGGAAGAAGGTTATCAATACCCGACAAGTATTCCTACTGATGCAGCTGAAAGAAAGAAGTATGAAATCAATGCCAAAGCAGTGAACGTCTTATTGGGAAGCATGTCTGAATCAGAATTTTCTAAAGTGATGCAACTACATTCAGCAAAAGACATATGGGACAAAATCATTCTAAGCTATGAAGGAGACACAAAGGTAAAAAGTGCAAAACTCCAAACTCTTAGAATTGAATATGAAAATTTGAAGATGCATAGTGATGAGAGTGTTGCCAGTTTCTTTCTTCGTCTGGATGATATTGTAAATCGAATGAGAAATTTGGGTGAAACCATAACTGATAATACTCTGGTGGAAAAAGTCTTAAGATCATTGACTTCAAAATTTGACTCTAAAGTTTCAGCTATTGAAGAAAGGCAAGATTTGCAAACTCTTACTATTGTTCAATTACATGGTACTCTGACTGCTTTTGAAATGAGACAAGGAGGCCCTTCTCAAGTAAGAGAAGTTGCTTTTAAGGCATCTACTAAAGGGAAGGAAAAGGAAGTTGTCAAAGATTCCAGCTATATATCTGATGAAGAAGAAGCAAATTTCGTGAGAAAGCTCCAACTAGGTACTGGAAGATTCAAAGGTAAGCTTCCCTTCAAATGTTTTGAGTGTGGAAAAGTTGGTCATTATGATGCTAAATGTCCTTATAAAGAAAAGCATGGTAAAGGGAAACAATTTGAAAAGAGAAAGAGTTATTATGCAAAAGAAGATGATGATGAAGTGTCCAGTGAAGATGAAGAAGATTCTTACCAAGATCTAAAAGTGCTCATGGCTAAGAAGCAAAAGAAGAAGGTTACTCGAGGAAAGGAGATATCTCAGAAATCATGTATAGCAAAAATTGAAGAAGATGAAACAGATTCTGACGAAGATCTACAAGCAGTCATGGCAAAGAAGAAAAAGGAGAAGGCCACTTGTAATACTCTTCTTTGTGCAAACAATAGTAAAGATAGTGAAAGTAAAGTTGTGGATCTAGAAGAAGCTCTCAAGATTAAAGAAGAAGAACTACAAAGTTCATGCAATAAGCAAGAAACTATCTATAAAGAGATGATCTCACAAATGAAAGATCAAATAGAAATGCTGAATGGACAGGTGGACAAGTATCAAAGGTTTCATACTTATGCATCCAATCAAATTAAAGAACTAGAAGCAGAAATCAACGATCTAAATGCAGATCTCAAAAAATCAAGCAAGAAGAATGAAGGACTTGAAGCTGCAATCATCTTTCTACAAACATATCTTGAAGCATCAAATAAGAAGAATGAAGAACCTCTGTCATTTGAAAAGGAAGGCCTTGAAGCAGAAATCATCTCTCTCAAAGAAGATCTGGAAAAATCAAATAAGAAGAATGAAGAGCCGCAACAAACATGTGAAGGAAATGAAGATTGGTTGAAAGAAGAGATTCTAAATCTGAAGGATCAAGTTGAAGATGGAAGAAGAAAAGAAGAAAGCATGACAAAGCAATGTCAAGCCTTGGAGGTCGAGGTAAATATTCTCAAAGGTAAATTAGAAGAAAAGGTTAAACTTTTGAGGTTTCATGATAGTACTAACATTTTGGACAATATTCTGAGTAATCAAAGGTCTCATGCTATCAAACATGGTCTTGGTTTCCATGAAACTGTTAAAGGAGAATCTAGCTCACAAGGAAGTGCCAAAAATTCAGAGGATGTCAATGTAAAACCTGATGTGTTGAAAGAAACAAAAGATCAACCAACAATCATGAATTCTCAAAGGAATTCATTCAAGAACATTGAATGTTTTAAATGTCATAATTATGGGCATGTTGCAGCAAATTGCAGGAGCAGATCATTTCAGCCTCAAACAAACAGTTCCTACATAGAAAGGTACTCTGGTTTCTTCAAGGGATATTGTTTTTCATGTAACAAGTATGGACACAAAGCAGCTGATTGTAAAAGGAGGAAGAATAAAAATACTCATTATGATTCTTATGCTTATTTTTCTGGACACATGAGATGTTATTCTTGTAACAAGTATGGACATATAAGAAAGGAATGCAGGTCGAACATATATGAGAAATTTCAAGACAATAAATAGAAAACAACTGAAGAATGATGGAGGGGATGGAATAAGAAACAATCTAGAGAAGAAAAGGATGTTTTTGTTGATGCTCTAGAAGACAATGATTTTCTTGAAGAAAACACTCAATTCAAGATGAAGGGCCGATCAGAAACGTAGGGAATTATGACCCTACTGCAGTCATCCGCTTCTGAAGCTGACTTTTCTTGTTGACTGCAGGAATGATGTGGGATACATTAGGAGATCTAGTAATGTATCGTCACAAGGGGAGCAATGCATGATGACTCTCATGGTTGATTTGATTATTCTATGTTTACTTCTGACAGCGCATCTGATGTGGAAAGGACAGGTACAGGAGGTACAAGCTCGGGAAGAATTGAAGGAAGATGGAATTTTTCTATGCTTCACTTTCCATACGCAGGTTCCATTAACTAAAGTCGCGTATACACGCGAGTTCCAGAAGACGCAGTCGCGTATGCATTGATGATAGGAGAATTTATCTGATAACTGAAGATTTGAAGTAGAGGTCCAGGGGGAGCATCAGTCTGACTGCTGAGGATTGCACTGTTAGCATCATTCTAGTTATACTCATGATAATGAAATGATGCATGGGTTCTTGTGTTGAAGATTATGGATGAAGCCTGGTTGCTTTATGATGAAGAGCATTCATTGTTGAGATGAAAGTCTTATAATTCAGAGATGAGGACAGATCATGCAGAGATTGTTATTGATGACTTGCTGTTGAAGGTATCTCAGATTGCAGAAGTTAAGGAAGAAGCACTGGTTTAGGGGGAGTAGCAGGTTGAATTCTAATGGTTGCATTGTTGGAAATATGACTGCTTATTCTTGGGTCTTGGTGATACTCATGCTCAAATGATGATGATTTGGTACATGGATTATTATGATAAAGATTTTGAGCCCTAGTTGCTGATAAGTATCTTTGTGTGGATGAGTTGGATATCATTTGTTTCAGATCATATAGAGTTTGGTTGCTATGGTTGAGATCTTTTGCCTACATATGTTACTTCATGTTACATCTTGAAGATCATGGTGATTTTGGACCACATGGATGATTGCTTGACACATATCTGAAGATGCTGTTCTGATATGATAATCTTTTTTGGAAAGAATGTATTGATGCTGCAAAGGATCCGAAGGCTTAGTTACTAATGGGCTTATGCTACAACCATTGGATGACGCTTGAAGACACAACTACTCTATTCTGTTATATCTGTAGTCCAGGGAAGCAGTCAAATATCTCAGAAAGAAGCTGAACACTGTCTTTGCCTTACAAAGAATCAGATCTGGTTGAAATTTAGAAGGTGTCTTAGGATACGCGGGTTTCCTGAAACACAGTCGCGTATGTACGCGAGTTCCTGCACATAAAACCGCGTATGGTTGGTTGCTGACAATTCTTGGTTGGTTCAGCTCTCTTCAGCACAGCTGCAGTGCTATTTGGTATCTCTGGTGGTGTTCCAGTTCTCATAAATCTGTTTCTAATATTTTGATGAAGATGCCTTGATGATTTGTTGGTGAAAATGTTCAGGTTGCACAAACTAAGGGGGAGCCTTAGTCATATGAAAAGGATGCATGATTGCACAGATTCAGGGGGAGCATTAGCTTTGCTGACTATAATGCAGTGTTGGCATTATTATGATTCTGAAATATGTTCTCTTTCTTGAGGACTTTCTGGTGTTGGTCATAAATGGTCATATTTATATTTTGGTGAAAAGGTCTTGTTGAGACCCATGATGTAAAAATTGTAATATTCAGTCATGTAAGGACTTGTCATTTTTTGTAAACCCACTTGGTTGGGTAGTTGAGTTGAAATGTGTAAACCCCCTTGGTTGGGTATTTGAGTCTCATATGTAAATCCACTTGGCTGGATATTTGTTGTAAGTATGAGTCATTGGTGATAGGAAAGTCATTGAGTCATGTACTTCATTGAAAATTTGTTTGAAGATTCAGCATGAACTCAGGGGGATCTTGGTCACTTCAGTATATATCAGATCTGCAGAACACTTCTTCCACATGAGGAGAAAAGGGGGAGAGTATGTTGGTTTTTGATCCGCCCTTTGCCCTTGATGTCAAAAGGGGAGAGTGACATGGTGTTTGAATAAAGAGAAGGTAATGATGTGACATACTTGGGAGAGTGACATGGTATCTATCTCGCGTGGTAACCAAACACCATCGTGGTTGCCATCAAGTCCAAAGGGGGAGATTGTTGGAAATATGATGCGCAGTGTTGTCCTTGATGGCAACCCACTAATGAAGATGAAGACGGCGACATGGACATGTATTGTCCTTGATGGCACTCCACCGATGAAGTTATGCTTCGACTTCGATGGACTTGTTAAATGATGTAAATCAAGTGATATGATGATTAAGCCGATGATATGATGTTGAGTGTTGTACTTGAAAGGAAACCCACTTGATGAAGATGATGACAACTTACTTGATGAAGTTAAAGTTTGATAGAATATGTCCTTGATGAAGGAAACTGATGTATCTACGTATTTACAGGCAATGAAGAAAGGATTTGTGAATGGTCTGCAGAATGATGAAAAAGAGCATGTCTCTTGGTATACGCGGATTGGCCTAGGGGAAGTCGCGTATGCACGCGGAAAGGAACGTTACAAGTCGCGTATGGGCTAAAGCGCTCAAAAAGTGCAAATCCAAGGGTAACCACCATGGTATTGACCCATAGTATCGGGTAATGATCCGCCTAATTGACCCCGTCCAGGTAGTTTTGGGCTTATGGTATTGTTTTGGTCCATGGTATTGAAAAAGGGGCTCATGGTATTGAAAAAAGATAAACCTATATAAGGAGAAGAAATTCATTGTGCAAATCATGAGTGTGGGTGCAAGATGTCTGAGCTTGAATGAATACTTCTCTCTGAAGTAGATCTGATTGGAAAGGGTTACACTTGAAGATAAATATGAGTGTATGATGCACCAATGATGAAGAAGGGGATCTAGATCTGAAATGCACTTGTATTTACTTGATCTGTTTATGGAAGGCCTAGATCTGTGATGAGGCGAACATCTAGGCGAACATCTGTCTGAAGTGAAAGGGTAAATCTGAACTGAATATCTGATCTGAAGAAGTATGCTGCTCTGGAATAATTGAAGATCTATACGCTACTTCGACGCGGAGGAAGCGTGTATATACGCAGCTTCAGCGAAGAGAAAGCGCGTATGCGCAATAAAATATACACTGAGGTATACGCCGGTTTGTGTGGACGGAAGCGCGTATATACGCGACATCAGTAAAGGGAAAGCGCGTATGCAAACTAGGGTTTGCTGAAGCAAGGGGTATGAAATATCTGATCTGTTCTGCTGTGTTTCTGCTATCTGATCTGTGTTGATAAGTATCTGTTGGTGATGTATGTTTGTGCTTAAAAGTATGGAAAGGGTCCAATCTGGAAATAAGATGAAATGTGGCCTGCAGGTTATGTTCTATTGAGGCTGTTGGATCCAGTGTGAAAATTGATGAAACGTGGTCCAAGGTGGTGGTGAGGGTCGTAGCCTTCAGTCAGGGGGTTGTAGCTCCCTTCCAGGTGAGGCTGGTAAACGAGATCAGGCGGTCGTAGCTCCCTTCCAGGAGAGGCTGGTAAACGAGTCAGGGGGTTGGAGCTCCCTTCCAGGAGAGGCTGGTAAACGAGCGCAGGTGGGTGCCTGCGTGCTGGTCAAGTCTGCGCCAGCACATATGTTGTAAGATGTTTTCTCTATAATAAAATATTGAAGGCTGAGCAACTGCAGCGGTGGTTTTCTCCCGATTTGGGTTTCCACCTAAAAATCCCGGTGTTCATGTGTGATGCTTTGTGTGATGGTTTATTCTGTTCTTACTGCACATGTTTACTATTTATTAAACATCTGATGAATGAATGATGGAATAATAGAAGTGAAGATTTAATGACATATCTAGATCTCTGTGTATACGCTAGTTTCATAAAGGGGATCCGCGTATATACGCTAGTTTACTGAAGGAAAGTAGCGTATGGGTTTTAAGGAATGAAAAAAGTAAAAGGTTTTTGAATATACATTAAATACTGATTCACCCCCCCCTCTCAGTATTTTTCCCAACAATTGGTATCAGAGCAGGTCCTTGTGCAGAAGCTTGATCGCTCAAAGGAGATCCGTCGCAATGGGAAGTCAAGAAGGAGTAATGTCTATAAAGCCACCTCTATTCAATGGAAGCAATCTGATATTCTGGAAGGTACGTACAAAAGCATATCTGCAAAGTCTTGGTGCAGATGTATGGGCAATCGTGGAAGAAGGTTATCAATACCCGGCAAGTATTCCTACTGATGCAGCTGAAAGAAAGAAGTACGAAATCAATGCCAAAGCAGTGAATGTCTTATTGGGAAGCATGTCTGAATCAGAATTTGCTAAAGTGATGCAGCTACATTCGGCAAAGGACATATGGGAAAAAATCATTCTAAGCTATGAAGGAGACACAAAGGTAAAAAGTGCAAAACTCCAAACTCTTAGAATTGAATATGAAAATTTGAAGATGCATAGTGATGAGAGTGTTGCCAGTTTCTTTCTTCGTCTAGATGATATTGTAAATCGGATGAGAAATTTGGGTGAAAACATGGCTGATACTACTCTGGTGGAAAAGGTCTTGAGATCTTTGACTTCAAAATTTGACTCTAAAGTTTCTGCTAGATGATGATGAAGTGTCCAGTGAAGATGAAGAAGATTCTGACCAAGATCTGAAAGTGCTCATGGCAAAGAAGCAAAAGAAGAAGGTTACTCAAGGAAAGGAGATACCTCAAAAATCATGTATAGCAAAAATTGAAGAAGATGAAACAGATTCTGACGAAGCTCTACAAGTGCTCATGGCAAAGAAGAAAAAGAAGAAGCCTACTCCAAACAAGGAGATCTCTCAGAAAAAATGGTTAGCAGAAATTGAAGAAGATGAATCAGATAGTGATTGGGGTCATCCTTTGCATGATCTTGATGGTGTGAACAATAAAGAAGTTTGTGAAAGTAGTGTTTTGGAAATAGAGAAAGCTCTCAAGATCAAAGATGAAGAACAACAAAGAGAAATTGATAAGAAAGATTCTATCAAAAAAGAGATGATCTCTCAAATGAAAGAACAAATAGAAATGCTGAATGGTCAGGTGGACAAGTATCAAAATCGTATTAAAGAACTAGAAGCAGAAATCAATGATCTAAATGCAGATCTCGAAAAATCAAACAAGAAGAATGAAGGACTTGAAGCTGCAATCATCTTTCTACAAACAGATCTTGAAGCATCAAATAAGAAGAATGAAGAACCTCTGTCATTTGAAAAGGAAGGCCTTGAAGCAGAAATCATCTCTCTCAAAGAAGATTTGGAAAAATCAAATAAGAAGAATGAAGAGCTGCAACAAACATGTGAAGAAAACGAAAATTGGTTGAAAGAAGAGATTCTAAATCTGAAGGATCAAGTAGAAGATGGAAGAAGGAAAGAAGAAAGCATGACAAAGTAATGTCAAGCCTTGGAGGTTGAGGTAAACATTCTCAAAGGTAAATTAGAAGAAAAGGTTAAACTTTTGAGGTTTCAAGATAGTACTAATATTTTGGACAATATTCTGAGTAATCAAAGGTCTCCTGCTATCAAACTTGGTCTTGGTTTTCATGAAACTGTTAAAGGATAATCTAGCTCACAAGGAAGTGCAAAAAACTCAGAGGATGTCAATGCAAAACCTGAAGTATTGAAAGAAACAAAAGATCAACCAACAATCATGAATTCTCAAAGGAATTCATTCAAGAACATTGAATGCTTTAAATGTCATAATTATGGGCATGTTGCAGCATATTGCAGAAGCAGATCATTTCAGCCTCAAACAAACAGTTCCTACATAGAAAGGTACTCTGGTAACTTCAAGGGATATTGTTTCTCATGTAACAAGTATGGACCTAAAGTAGCTGATTTTAAAAAAAGGAAGATTAGAAATACTCATTATGACTCTTATGCTTATTTCTCTGGACACATGAGATGTTATTCTTGTAACAAGTGTGGACATGTAGAAAAGGAATGCAGGTTGAACAGATATGAGAATTTGGATAACTTCCAACACACAAACAGAAAGTTTAAACAAATCTGGAAAAAGATGGAGGGATGGAATAAGAATCAATCTAGAGAAGAAAAGGATATTTTTGTGGATGCTCTAGAAGACAATGATTTTCTTGAAGAAAACACTCAATTCAAGGAATTTGATCAAATGTAGAGAGGTTCCTACTCTACTGCATTGTCCGTTTCTGTGTTTCCACCTTCTTATTTATCTAGAATGATGTGAGATACATTATAAGATCTAGTAATGTATCGTCACAAGGGGAGAAATGCATGATGAATCTCATGGTTGATTTGATTATGTTTACTTCTGACATCGCATATGATGTGGAAAAGACAGGTACAGAAGGTACAAACTCAGGAGGAGATGAAGGTGTGAAATTTTCTATATTTCACCTTCCATACGCGGGTTCTATGAAACAAAATCGCGTATACACGCGAGTTCTATCTGACACAGCCGCGTATGCATTGATGGTGAGAAAATTTATTTGATAGTTGAAGATCTGGAGCAGAGGTCCAGGGGGAGCATAAGTCTGACTGCTGATGATTGCACTGTTAGCATTATTCTGGTTATAATCATGATAATGAAATGATACATGGGGTCTTGTGTTGAAGATTATGGATGAAGCCTGGTTGCTTTATGATGAAAAGCATTCGTTGTTGAGATGAAAGTCTTATAATTCAGAGATGAGGACAGATCATGCAGAGATTGTTGCTGATGACTTGCTGTTGAAGGTGCTTCAGATTGCACAAACTAAGGAAGAGCACTGGTTTAGGGAGAGCAGCAAGTTGAATACTAATGATTGCATTGTTGGCAATATGACTGCTTATTCTTTGGTTATTGTGACACTCATGCTCAAATGATGATGACTTGGTACATGGTTTATTATGATGAATTTTTGAGCCCTGGTTGCTGATAAGTATCTTTTGTACTCACATATGGATGAGTTGGATGTCATTTGATTCAGAAATAAATCATGCAGAGTGTGTTACTATGATCGAGAGATCTTTTTATGTTACTATAACAAATCCAAGATCATGTAAGGATGGGAATACACAGATTGCTCGACACCTATGTGAAGATGTTGTTCTGACAGAGGATCTCTCTGGAAAGATTGTATTGATGCCGCAAAGAATCAAGGCTTGGTTACTATTGTGCCGATGCTACAACCCACATGACGCTTGAAGAGACACCACTACACCTACTCTATCTATCTGTAGTCCAGTGGAAGCATTCAAATATCTCGGCATGAAGCTGAAACACTGCCTTTGCCTACGTAGAACAAATCGCATAAATTTAGAATATGGCAAAGGATACGCGGGTTTCATGAAACACAAATACAGAGAGTAATGCTGCAGTTCCCCGCACGTAAAACCCGCATGTCCGATTATTGTCATATCTTTTTGCTTGATTCAAATTTCCTCTTCAAGACAAATGGCAAGGTCGCTTTTTGGTATCTCTCGATACTGTTTGGTATCTCTGGTGGTGTTCCAGTTCTCATAATTCTATTTCTCATGTTGTTGATAAAGATGCCTTGATGATTTGTTGGTGAAAGTGTTCAGGATGCACAAACTAAGGGGGAGCCTTAGTCTTTTGGAAAGATTGCTTGGTTGCATAGTTTCAGGGGGAGCATTAGCTTTGCTAAGTATAATGCATTATGTTGGTTTTGTTATATGATCTCTCTTGAGGTCGTCTTGGTATTGGTTATGAAAAGTCATATTTGTAGTTTTGATGAAAAGGTCATGTGGAGACCAAGTAGATGCAAATTGAATATTCACAAAAAGGTAGATTTTGTCAAATCAAACTCATCATGTACTTGAGTCTTATATGTAAATCCACTTGGTTGGATATTTGATGTAAGTATGAGTCTTTTGGTGATAGGAAGTTCATAGAGTCATGTACTTCATTGAAAAATATTCAGCATGAACTCAAGGGGAGCTTGGTCACTTCAGTATACATCAGATCTGCAGAACGCTTCTTATACATGAGGAGAAAAGGGGGTGAGTGTGTTGGTTTTGATCCGCCCGTTGCCCTTGATGTCAAAGGGGGAGAGTGTGTTGGTTTTGATCCTCATTGTCAGATCCCTTTTGCTCGATGTCAAAGGGGGAGAGGACATGGTGTTTGAATGCAGATAATGGTGTCAAAGAATTGGGAGAGTGACATGGTGTCAATGTACTTATTCTGCTGTGGTAACTAAACACCATCATGGTTGCCATCAGTCCAAAGGGGGAGATTTTTTGGAAATATGATGCAGTGTTGTCCGTGATGGCAACCCACCAAATGAAGAGTAACATATGCACGCATGTGTCCTTGATGGCAATCCACCTGATGAAGTTATGCTTGACTTGATGGACTTAGTAAATGATGTAAATCTGATGTAATATAATGTTTGATGCTGAGTGTTGTCCTTGAAAGGCAACCCACTTGATGAAGATGATGACAACTTACTTGATGAAGTTGTGCTTGATAGAATATGTTCTTGATGAAGGAAATCTGATGCATCTACAGTGAGTATAGAAGGCAATGAAGAAAGGATTTCAGCTTGTGCTAATTCTATGATGAAAAAGAGTATGTCTCTAGGTATACGCGGATTGGCCTAGGGGAAGTCGCGTATGCACGCGGAAAAGAATGTGCCAAGTCGCGTATGGGCTAAAGAGCTCAAAAAGTGCAAAACCAAGGGTAACCACCATAGTATTGACCCATTGTATTGGGTAATGATTCGCCTAGTTGACCCCGTCCAGGTAGTTTTGGGCTCATGGTATTGTTTTGGCCCATGGTATTGAAAAAGGGGCTCATGGTATTGAAAAAGGATAAACCTATATAAAGAGATGAAATTCATTATGCAAATCATGTGTGTGGGTGCAAGATGTCTGAGCTTAAATGAATACTTCTCTCTGAAGTAGATCTGAATGGAAAGGGTTACACTTGAATGATAAATCTGAATGAAAGGATGGTCAGATGATTCAGAATTTATCTATTTAGACTTGGGCCTGTATTCACTAGATGCGTCAATTTTAGATCTGAATTGAGGCGAACATCTGTCTGAAGTGAAAGGGTAAATCTAAACTGAACATCTGATCTGAAGAAGTATGCTGCTCTATAATGATTGAAGATTTATACACTACTTCGCCGCAGAGGAAGCGCGTATATACGCGGCTTCGCTGAAGAAAAAGCGCGTATGCGCAGTGAAGTTTATACAGATGTATACGCTGGTTGATGTGGACTAAAGCGCGTATATACGCGACATCAGTGAAGTGAAAGCGCGTATGAAAACTAGGGTTTGCTGAAGCAGAGGGTATGAAATATCTGATCTATTCTGCTGTGTTTCTGCTATCTGATCTGTGTTGATAAGTATCTGTTGGTGATGTATGTTTGTGCTTAAAAGTATGGAAAGGGTCCAGTCTGAAAATATGATGAAATATGGCCTGAAAGTGTTGTTCTATTGAAGTTGTTGGATCCAGTCTGAAAATTGATGAAACATAGTCCAAGGTGGTGCTGAAGGTTGTAGCCTTCAGTCAGGGGGTTGTATCTCCCTTCCAGGAGAGGCTAGTAAACGAGTCAGGGGGTCGTAGCTCCCTTCCAGGAGAGGCTGGTAAACGAGCGCAGGTGGGTGCCTGCGTGCTGGTCAAGTCTGCGCCAACACATATGTTGTAAGATGTTTTCTCTACAATAAAATATTGAAGGCTGAGCAACTGCAGCGGTGGTTTTCTCCCGACTTGGGTTTCCACCTAAAAATCCTGGTGTTCATGTGTGATGCTTTGTGCGATGGTTTACTATGTTCTTACTGCACATGTTTACGGTTTATTAAACATCTGATGATTGATTGATGGAATAATTTAAGTGAAGAACTAATGACATAAGTAGATATCTGTGTATACGCGAGTTTCATAAAGGGTATCTGCGTATATACACGAGTCTATTTCATAAAAGTAGCGTATGGGTTTTAGAAGCAAGAGAAAGTAAAAGTTTTGAATATGCTGTAAATACTGATTCACCCCCCCCTCTCAGTATTTTTCCCAACAATTGGTATCAAAGCAGGTTCTTCTGTAGAAGCTTGATCGCTTGAAGGAGATCCGTCGCAATGGGAAGTCAAGAAGGAGTGATGTCTATAAAGCCACCTCTATTCAATGGAAGTAATCTGATATTCTGGAAGGTACGAACAAAATCATATCTGCAAAGTCTTGGTGCAGATGTATGGGCAATCGTGGAAGAAGGTTATCAATACCCGGCAAGTATTCCTACTGATGCAGCTGAAAGAAAGAAGTATGAAATCAATGCCAAAGCATTGAATGTCTTATTGGGAAGCATGTCTGAATCAGAATTTGCTAAAGTGATGCAGCTACATTCAGCAAAAGAAATATGGGACAAAATCATTCTAAGCTATGAAGGAGACACAAAGGTAAAATGTGCAAAACTCCAAACTCTTAGAATTGAATATGAAAATTTGAAGATGCATAGTGATGAGAGTGTTGCCAGTTTCTTTCTTCGTCTGGATGATATTGTAAATCGAATGAGAAATTTGGGTGAAACCATAACTGATACTACTCTGGTGGAAAAGGTCCTAAGATCCTTGACTTCAAAATTTGACTCTAAAGTTTCGGCTATTGAAGAAAGGAAAGATCTGCAAACTCTTTCTATTGTTCAATTGCATGGTATTCTGACAGCTTTTGAAATGAGACAAGGAGGTCCTTCCCAAATCAGAGAAGCTACTTTTAAGGCATCTAAAAAAGGAAAGGAAAAGGAAGTTGTCAAAGAATCCAGCTATATATCCGATGAAGAAGAAGCGAATTTCGTGAGAAAGCTCCAACTAGGTACTGGAAGATTCAAAGGTAAGCTTCCCTTCAAAGGTTTTGAGTGTGGAAAAGTTGGTCATTATGCTGCTAAATGTCCTTATAGAGAAAAGCATGATAAAGGGAAACAATTTGAAAAGAGAAAGAGTTATTATGCAAAAGAAGATGATGATGAAGTGTGCAGTGAAGATGAAGAAGATTCTGACCATGATCTGAAAGTGCTCATGGCAAAGAAGCAAAAGAAGAAGGTTACTCAAGGAAAGGAGATACCTCAGAAATCATGTATAGAAAAAATTGAAGAAGATGAAACAGATTCTGACGAAGCTCTACAAGTGCTCATGGAAAAGAAGAAAAAGAAGAAGGCTACTCGAAGCAAGGAGATATCTCAGAAAATAGAAGAAGATGAATCAGATAGTGATTGGGGTCATCCTTTGCATGATCTTGGTGGTACAAACAATAATGAATTTTGTGAAAGTAGTGTTTTGGAAATAGAGAAAGCTCTCAAGATCAAAGATGAAGAACAACAAAGAGCAATTGATAAGAAAGATTCTATCAACAAAGAGATGATCTCTCAAATGAAAGAACAAATAGAAATGCTGAATGGTGAGGTGGACAAGTATCAAAATCGTATTAAAGAACTAGAAGCAGAAATCAACGATCTAAATGCAGATCTCGAAAAATCAAGCAAGAAGAATGAAGGACTTGAAGCTGCAATCCTCTTTCTACAAACAGATCTTGAAGCATCAAATAAGAAGAATGAAGAACCTCTGTCATTTGAAAAGGAAGGCCTTGAAGCAGAAATCATCTCTCTCAAAGAAGATCTGGAAAAATCAAATAAGAAGAATGAAGAGCTGCAACAAACTTGTGAAGGAAATGAAGATTGGTTGAAAGAAGAGATTCTAAATATGAAGGATCAAGTTGAAGATGGAAGAAGAAAAGAAGAAAGCATGACAAAGCAATGTCAAGCCTTGGAGGTTGAGGTAAATATTCTCAAAGGTAAATTAGAAGAAAAGGTTAAACTTTTGAGGTTTCATGATATTACTAACATTTTGGACAATATTCTGAGTAATCAAAGGTCTCCTGCTATCAAACATGGTCTTGGTTTCCATGAAACTGTTAAAGGAGAATCTAGCTCACAAGGAAGTGCCAAAAATTCAGAGGATGTCAATGCAAAACCTGATGTACCAACAATCATGAATTATCAAAGGAATTCATTCAAGAACATTGAATGTTTTAAATGTCATAATTATGGGCATGTTGCAGCAAATTGCAGGAGCAGATCATTTCAGCCTCAATCAAACAGTTCCTACATAGAAAGGTACTCTGGTTTCTTCAAGGGATATTGTTTTTCATGTAACAAGTATGGACATAAAGCAGCTGATTGTAAAAGAAGGAAGATCAGAAATACTCATTATAATTCTTATTACTCTGGACACATGAGATGTTATTCTTGTAACAAGTATGGACATGTAGAAAAGGAATGCAGGCTGAACAGATATGAGAAATTGGATAACTTCCAGCACACAAATAGAAAGTTTAAACAAGTCTGGAAAAAGATGGAGGGATGGAATAAGAATCAATATAGAGAAGAAAAGGATACTTTTGTGGATGCTCTATAAGACAATGATTTTCTTGAAGAAAACACTCAATTCAAGGACCGATCAGAAACGTATGGAATTCTGACCCTACTGCAGTCATCCGCTTCTGAAGCTGACCTTTCTTATTGACTGCAGGAATGATGTGAGATACATTATAAGATCTAGTAATGTATCGTCACAAGGGGAGCAATGCATGATGAATCTCATGGTTGATTTGATTATTCTGATTATGTTTACTTCTGACAGCGCATCTGATGTGGAAAAGACAGGTACAGAAGGTACAAACTCAGGAGGAGATGAAGGTGTGAAATTTTCTATATTTCACCTTCCATACGCGGGTTCTATGAAACAAAATCGCGTATACACGCGAGTTCCATCTGACACAGCCGCGTATGCATTGATGATGAGAAAATTTATCTGATAGTTGAAGATCTGGAGCAGAGGTCCAGGGGGAGCATCAGTCTAACTGCTGATGATTGCACTGTTAGCATTATTCTGGTTATACTCATGATAATGAAATGATACATGGGGTCTTGTGTTGAATATTATGGATGAAGCCTGGTTGCTTTATGATGAAAAGCATTCGTTGTTGAGATGAAAGTCTTATAATTCAGAGATGAGGAAAGATCATGCAGAGATTGTTGCTGATGACTTGCTGTTGAAGGTGCTTCAGATTGCGCAAGCTAAGGAAGAGGACTGGTTTAGGGGGAGCAGCAGGTTGAATACTAATGATTGCATTGTTGGTAATATGACTGCTTATTCTTTGGTTTTTGTGATACTCATGCTCAAATGATGATGACTTGGTACATGGTTTATTATGATGAATTTTTGAGCCCTGGTTGCTGATAAGTATCTTTTATACTCACACATGGATGAGTTGGATGTCATTTGATTCAGAAATAAATCATGCAGAGTGTGTTACTATGATTGAGAGATCTTTTTATGTTACTTCATGTTAAATCTTGAAGATCATGCAGAGCTAGATTCACATGGATGATTTCGACACCTATGTGAAGATGCTAATGGATGTGAGAATATTCTGGAAAGATTGCATTGATGCCGGCAAAGAACTGGCTTGGTTACTATTGTGGCCGATGCTACACCATTGATGACGCCAAGATTACCACTACACTGTTCTATCTATCTGTAGTCCAGGGAAGCATTCAAATATCTCAGAAAGAAGCTAAACACTGTCTTTGCCTCACAGAGAACAAATCTGCATAAATTTAGAATATGGCAGTGGATACGCGGGTTTCATGAAACACAGTCGCGCATATACGCGAGTTCCTGCACAGAAAACCACGTATGTCTGATTGCTGACAATTTTCTGCTTGGAGTCAGCTCTCTTCAGCACAGCTGCAGTGATGTTTGGTATCTCTGATACTGTTTGGTATCTCTGGTGGTGTTCCAGTTCCCATAATTCTGTTTCTAATGTTTTGATGAAGATGCCTTGATGATTTGTTGGTGAAAGTGTTCAAGATGCACAAACTAAGGGGGAGCCTTAGTCATATGAAAAGGATGCATGGATGCACAGATTCAGGGGGAGCATTAGCTTTGCTGAGTATAATGCATTATGTTGGTTCTGTTATATGATCTCTCTTGAGGTCTTCTTGGTATTTATTATGAAAAGTCATATTTGTATTTTTGATGAAAAGGTCATGTGGAGACCCATGATGTAAATTGTAATATTCAGTCATGTAAGGACTTGTCAAATTGTGTAAACCCACTTGGTTGGGTAGTTGAGTCTCATATGTAAATCCACTTGGTTGGATATTTGATGTATATGAAATCTCTTTGGTGATAGGAAGTTCATAGAGTCATGCACTTCATTGAAAAATATGTTTGAAGATTCAACATGAACTCAGGGGGAGCTTGGTCACTTCAGTATACATCAGATCTGCAGAACGCTTCTTCTACATGAGGAGAAAAGAGGGAGAGTGTGTTGGTTTTGATCCTCCCTTTGCCCTTGATGTCATGGGAGAGTGTGTTGGTTTTGATCCACAGCGGATCCGCTGCCTCTTAGCACAAAGGGGGAGAGTGACAAGGTGTTTGAATGGTGTCAAAATTGGAGAGAGTGACATGGTGTCATTGTATTCTTAATGTACCTATCTGTTGTGGTAACCAAACACCATTGTGGTTGCCATCAAGTCCAAAGGGGGAGATTGTTGGCAATATGATGCAGAGTGTTGTCCTTGATGGCAACCCACTGAATGAAGATAAAGACATGCGACTGTTGACATGTGTTGTCCTTGATGGCAATCCACCTGATGAAGTTATGCTTGACTTGATGGACTTAGTAAATGATGTAAATCTGATGTGATATAATGTGTGTTGACAATATGATGCTGAGTGTTGTCCTTGAAAGGCAACCCATCTGATGAAGATGATGACAACTTACTTGATGAAGTTGTGCTTGATAGAATATGTTCTTGATGAAGGAAATCTGATGTATCTACAGTGAGTACAGAAGGCAATGAAGAAAGGATTTCAGCATGTGCTAGATTCTATGATGAAAAAGAGTATGTCTCTAGGTATATGCGGATTGGCCTAGGGGAAGTCGCGTATGCACGCGGAAAAGAACGTGCCAAGTCGCGTATGGGCTAAAGCGCTCAAAAAGTGAAAAACCAAGGGTAACCACCATAGTATTGACCCATTGTATTGGGTAATGATCCGCCTAGTTGACCCCGTCCAGGTAGTTTTGGGCTCATGGTATTGTTTTGGCCCCTGGTATTGAAAAAGGGGCTCATGGTATTGAAAAAGGATAAACCTATATAAAGAGATGAAATTCATTATGCAAATTATGAGCGTGGGTGCAAGATGTCTGAGCTTAAATGAATACTTCTCTCTGAAGTAGATCTGAATGGAAAGGGTTACACTTGAATGATAAATCTGAATGTATGATGCACCAATGATGAAGAAGGGAATCTAGATCTGAAATGCAATTGTATCTACTAGATCTGATTATGGAAGGCTTAGATCTGAATTGAGGCGAACATCTGTCTGAAGTGAAAGGGTAAATCTAAACTGAACATCTGATCTGAAGAATTATGCTGCTCTATAATGATTGAAGATCTATACGCTACTTCGCCACAGAGGAAGCGCGTATATACGCGGCTTCGCTGAAGAAAAAGCGCGTATGCGCAGTGAATTTTATACAGATGTATACGCTGGTTGATGTGGACTAAAGCGCGTATATACGCGACATCGGTGAAGTGAAAGCGCGTATGCAAACTAGGGTTTGCTGAAGCAAAGGGTATGAAATATATGATCTGTTCTGTTGTGTTTCTGCTATCTGATCTGTGTTGATAAGTTTCTGTTGGTGATGTATGTTTGTGCTTAAAAGTATGGAAAGGGTCTAGTCTGAAAATATGATGAAATATGGCCTGCAAGTGTTGTTCTATTGAAGTTGTTGGATCCAGTGTGAAAATTGATGAAACGTAGTCCAAGGTGGTGCTGAAGGTTGTAGCCTTCAGTCAGGGGGTTGTAGCTCCCTTCCAGGAGAGGTTGGTAAACGAGTCAGGGGGTCGTAGCTCCCTTCCAGGAGAGGCTGGTAAACGAGTCAGGGGGTCGTAGCTCCCTTCCAGGAGAGGCTGGTAAACGAGCGCAGGTGGGTGCCTGCGTGCTGGTCAAGTCTGCACCAGCACATATGTTGTAAGATGTTTTCTCTATAATAAAATATTGAAGGCTGAGCAACTGCAGCGGTGGTTTTCTCCCGACTTGGGTTTCCACCTAAAAATCCTGGTGTTCATGTGTGATGCTTTGTGTGATGGTTTACTATGTTCTTACATTACATGTTTACAGTTTATTAACCATCTGATGATTGATTGATGGAATAATTTAAGTGAAGAACTAATGACATAAGTAGATATCTGTGTATACGCGAGTTTCATAAAGGGTATCCGCGTATATATGCGAGTATGTTTCATAAAAGTAGCGTATGGGTTTTAGAATCAAGAAAAAGTAAAAGTTTTGAATATGCTGTAAATACTGATTTATCCCCCCCTCTCAGTATTTTTCCCAACAATTGGTATCAAAGCAGGTTCTTCTGTAGAAGCTTGATCGCTTGAAGGAGATCCGTCACAATGGGAAGTCAAGAAGGAGTGATGTCTATAAAGCCACCTCTATTCAATGGAAGTAATCTAATATTCTGGAAGGTACGAACAAAAGCATATCTGCAAAGTCTTGGTGCAGATGTATGGGCAATCGTGGAAGAAGGTTATCAATACCCGGCAAGTATTCCTACTGATGCAGCTGAAAGAAAGAAGTATGAAATCAATGCCAAAGAAGTGAATGTCTTATTGGGAAGCATGTCTGAATCAGAATTTGCTAAAGTGATGCAGCTACATTCAGCAAAAGAAATATGGGACAAAATCATTCTAATCTATGAAGGAGACACAAAGGTAAAAAGTGCAAAACTCCAAACTCTTAGAATTGAATATGAAAATTTGAAGATGCATAGTGATGAGAGTGTTGCTAGTTTCTTTCTTCGTCTGGATGATATTGTAAATCGAATGAGAAATTTGGGTGAAACCATAACTGATACTACTCTAGTGGAAAAGGTCTTAAGATCCTTGACTTCAAAATTTGACTCTAAAGTTTCAGCTATTGAGGAAAGGCAAGATCTGCAAACGCTTACTATTGTTCAATTACATGGTACTCTGACTGCTTTTGAAATGAGACAAGGAGGTCCTTCTCAAATAAGAGAAGCTGCTTTCAAGGCATCTACAAAAGGAAAGGAAAAGGAAATTGTCAAAGAATCCAGCTATATATCCGATGAAGAAGAAGCGAATTTCGTGAGAAAGCTCCAACTAGGTACTGGAAGATTCAAAGGTAAGCTTCCCTTCAAATGTTTTGAGTGTGGAAAAGTTGGTCATTATGCTTCTAAATGTCCTTATAGAGAAAAGCATGGTAAAGGGAAACAATTTGAAAAGAGAAAGAGTTATTATGCAAAAGAAGATGATGATGAAGTGTCCAGTGAAGATGAAGAAGATTCTGACCATGATCTGAAAGTGCTCATGGCAAAGAAGCAAAAGAAGAAGGTTACTTAAGGAAAGGAGATACCTCAGAAATCATGTATAGAAAAAATTGAAGAAGATGAAACAGATTCTTACGAAGCTCTACAAGTGCTCATGGCAAGGAAGAAAAAGAAGAAGGCTACTTGAAGCAAGGAAATATCTCAGAAAATAGAAGAAGATGAATTAGATAGTGATTGGGGTCATCCTTTGCATGATCTTGGTGGTAAAAACAATAATGAAGTTTGTGAAAGTAGTGTTTTGGAAATAGAGAAAGCTCTCAAGATCAAAGATGAAGAACAACAAAGAGCAATTGATAAGAAAGATTCTATCAACAAAGAGATGATCTCTCAAATGAAAGAACAAATAGAAATGTTGAATGGTCAGGTGAACAAGTATCAAAATAGTATTAAAGAACTAGAAACAGAAATCAACAATCTAAATGCAGATCTCGAAAAATCAAGCAAGAAAAATGAAGGACTTGAAGCTGCAATCATCTTTCTACAAACAGATCTTGAAGCATCAAATAAGAAGAATGAAGAACCTCTGTCATTTGAAAAGGAAGGCCTTGAAGCAGAAATCATCTCTCTCAAAGAAGATCTGGAAAAATCAAATAAGAAGAATGAAGATTTGCAACAAACTTGTGAAGGAAATGAATATTGGTTGAAAGAAGAGATTCTAAATCTGAAGGATCAAGTTGAAGATGGAAGAATAAAAGAAGAAAGCATGACAAAGCAATGTCAAGCCTTGGAGGTTGAGGTAAATATTCTCAAAGATAAATTAGAAGAAAAGGTTAAACTTTTGAGGTTTCATGATAGTACTAACATTTTGGACAATATTCTGAGTAATCAAAGGTCTCCTGCTATCAAACATGGTCTTGGTTTCCATGAAACTGTTAAAGGAGAATCTAGCTCACAAGGAAGTGCCAAAAATTCAGAAGATGTCAATGCAAAACCTGATGTGTTGAAAGAAACAAAAGATCAACCAAAAATCATGAATTCTCAAAGGAATTCATTCAAGAACGTTGAATGTTTTAAATGCCATAACTATGGGCATGTTGCAGCAAATTGCAGAAGCAAAACAATTCAGCCACAAATAAACAGGTACTCTGGTAGCTTCAAGGGATATTGTTTCTCATGTAACAAGTATGGACATAAAGCAGCTGATTGTAAAAGAAGGAAGATCATAAATACTCATTATAATTCTTATTACTCTGGACACATGAGATGTTATTCTTGTAACAAGTATGGACATGTAGAAAAGGAATGCAGGCTGAACAGATATGAGAAATTAGATAACTTCCAGCACACGAATAGAAAGTTTAAACAAGTCTGGAAAAAGATGGAGGGATGGAATAAGAATCAATCTAGAGAAGAAAAGGATACTTTTGTGGATGCTCTAGAAGACAATGATTTTCTTGAAGAAAACACTCAATTCAAGGACCGATCAACGTAGGAATTACCTGACCTGCCCAATGTCTACCAGTTTCAACATTTCTTATTGGATCACAGAATGATGTGAGATACATTATAAGATCTAGTAATGTATCGTCACAGGGGGAGCAATGTATGATGTCTCTCATGGTTGATTTGATTCTTCTGGTTATATGTATTTCTGACAGTGCATCTGGTGTGAAGAAAAGACAGGAACAGAAGGTAAATTTGCAGGAGGAGATGAAGGTGTGAAATTTTCTATATTTCACTTTCCATACGCGGGTTATATGAAACAAAGTCGCGTATACACGCGAGTTCCATCTGACACAGCCGCGTATGCATTGATGATGAGAAAATTTATCTGATAGTTGAAGATCTGGAGCAGAGGTCCAGGGGGAGCATCAGTCTGACTGCTGATGATTGCACTGTTAGCATTATTCTGGTTATACTCATGATAATGAAATGATACATGGGGTCTTGTGTTGAAGATTATGGATGAAGCCTGGTTGCTTTATGATGAAAAGCATTCGTTGTTGAGATGAAAGTCTTATAATTCAGAGATGAGGACAGATCATGCAGAGATTGTTGCTGATGACTTGCTATTGAAGGTGCTTCAGATTGCACAAGCACTGGTTTAGGGGGAGCAGCAGGTTGAATACTAATGATTGCATTGCTTATTCTTTGGTTTTTGTGATACTCATGCTCAAATGATGATGACTTGGTACATGGTTTATTATGATGAATTTTTGAGCCCTGGTTGTTGATAAGTATCTTTTGTACTCACACATGGATGAGTTGGATGTCATTTGATTCAGAAATAAATCATGCAGAGTGTGTTACTATGATTGAGAGATCTTTTTATGTTACTTCATGTTAAATCTTGAAGATCATGGTGATGTTGGACCACATGGATGATTGCTTGACACCTATGTGAAGATGTTGTTCTGATATGAGAATCTCTCTTGGAAATATTGTATTGATGCTGCAAAGAATCTGAAGGCTTGGTTACTTTTGTGCTGATGCTACAACCATTGGATGACGCTTGAAGACACCACTACACTGTTCTATCTATCTGTAGTCCAGGGAAGCATTCAAATATCTCAGAAAGAAGATGAACACTGTCTTTGCCTCACAGAGAACAAACCTGCATAAATTTAGAATATGGCAGTGGATACGCGGGTTTCATGAAACACAGTCGCATATATACGCGAGTTCCTGCAGAGAAAACCGCGTATGTCTGATTGCTGACAATTTTCTGCTTGGATTCAGCTCTCTTCAGCACAGATGCAGTGCTGTTTGGTATCTCTGATACTGTTTGGTATCTCTGGTGGTGTTCCAGTTCCCATAATTATGTTTCTAATGTTTTGATGAAGATGCCTTCATGATTTGTTGGTGAAAGTGTTCAGGATGCACAAACTAAGGGGGAGCCTTAGTCATATGAAAAGGATGCATGGATGCACAGATTCAGGGGGAGCATTAGCTTTGCTGAGTATAATGCATTATGTTGGTTCTGTTATATGATCTCTCTTGAGGTCTTCTTGGTATTGATTATGAAAAGCCATATTTGTATTTTTGATGAAAAGGTCATGTGGAGACCCATGATGTAAATTGTAATATTCAGTCATGTAAGGACTTGTCAAATTGTGTAAACCCACTTGGTTGGGTAGTTGAGTCTCATATGTAAATCCACTTGGTTGGATAATTGATGTAAGTATGAGTCTTTTGGTGATAGGAAGTTCATAGAGTCATGTACTTCATTGAAAAATATGTTTGGAAGGCTTAGATCTGAATTGAGGCGAACATCTGTCTGAAGTGAAAGGGTAAATCTAAACTGAACATCTGATCTGAAGAAGTATGCTGCTCTATAATGATTGAAGATCTATACGCTACTTTCCTTATGAGAGGAAACGCGTATATATGACTTCGCTGAAAAAAAAAGCGTGTACGCGGTGAAGTTTATCTGGTCTTATACGGCGAGGATTTGATGTGGACTAAAAGCGCGTATATACGCGACATCAGTGAAGGGAAAGTGCGTATGCAAACTAGGGCTTGCTGAAGCAAGGGGTATGAAATATTTGATCTGTTCTGCTGTATTTCTGCTATCTGATCTGTATTGAAAAGTATCTGTTGGTGATGTATGGTTGTGCTTAAAAGTATGGAAAGGGTCCAGTTTGAAAATATGATGAAATATGGCCTGCAAGTGTTGTTCTATTGAAGTTGTTGGATCCAGTGTGAAAATTGATGAAAGCATTAGTCAGGGTGGTAGCGAAGGTTGTAGCCTTCGATCGGGGGGTTGTAGCTCCCCCGGGAGTTTGCACTAAGCGAGTCGGTCGTGCTCACTAGGAGGGCGAGGTAGCCAGTCGGTCGTAGCTCCCTTCCGAAGGGAGCAACGGCGCGGTGGGTGCACAACGTCTTGGTCCAACTGCGCGACACATATGTTATGGATGTTTTCTCTATAATAAAATATTGAAGGCTGAGCAACTGCAGCGGTGGTTTTCTCCCGACTTGGGTTTCCACCTAAAAATCCTAGTGTTCATGTGTGATGCTTTGTGTGATGGTTTACTATGTTCTTACTGCACATGTTTACGGTTTATTAAACATCTGATGATTGATTGATGGAATAATTTAAGTGAAGAACTAATGAAATAAGTAGATATCTGTGTATACGCGAGTTTCATAAAGGGTGTCCGCGTATATACGCGAGTCTGTTTCATAAAAGTAGCATATGGGTTTTAGAAGCAAGAAAAAGTAAAAGTTTTGAATATGCTGTAAATACTGATTCACCCCCCCCCACCCCCCCCCTCTCAGTATTTTTCCCAACACTTCTTTCAACCAATTTTCGTTTACTTCACATGTTTGTTGCAGCTCTTCATTCTTCTTCTTTGATGCTTTGAGATCTTCTTTCAGAGATATGTTTTCAGCTTCAAGTTCTGCATTCTTCTTATTTGATTTATCCAGGTCTTCTTTGAGGGAAATGATTTCTGCGTCAAGTCCTTCCTTTTCAAATGATGGTAGATGTTCCTCACTCTTCTTACTTGATGCTTCAAGTTTTGCTTGTAGAGAGATGATTCCAGCTTCAAGACCTTCATTCTTCCTTTTTGATTTTTCCAGATCTGCTTTTAGAGAAACGTTTTCTGCTTCAAGTCCTTCATTCTTCTCATTTGATTCTTCAAGTTCTTCTTGCAGAGAGATGATTCTAGCTTCATATCCTTTACTTCGATTGTATACATCATCGAACATCCTTTTCAGTCTAAATACCAAAGCTTTGGAGGCAGCGTCCTTCTCATTAAAAATTCTTTGTTGATCTTTGATAACCTTCTTTAAGTCCACAACATTACTTTCACTATCTACATCATTTCTTGCAGAGATAAGATTACAAGGATCACTATCAAATTCATCTTTGTCAACTTCTGTTGTACCGGTTTTCTGAGACATCTCCTTACTTTGAGTATTTTGCTTCTTTGCCATGAGTACTTGTAGAGCTTGGTCAGAATCTTCTTCGGCTTCTTCTAGGTCGATAGCATATTCTTCACTATTGTTTGTACCACTAAGATCATGCAAAGGATGACCCCAATCACTATCTGATTCATCTTCTTTGATTTTTGGTATCCATGTTCTCTGAAATATTTCCTTTCTCCGAGTGGGCTTCTTCTTTTGCTTCTTTCCCATTATGACGGATCTCCTTCAAGCGATCAAGCTTCTGCAGAAGGACCACGCTCTGATACCAATTGTTGGGAAAAATACTGAGAGGGGGGGGTGAATCAGTATTTACAGCATATTCAAACTTTTTACTTTTTCACTCTCTAAAACCCATACGCTACTTTTATGAAGCCAACTAGCGTATATACGCGGATATCCTTCATAAAACTCGCGTATACACAGAGATCTAATTATGCCATTAGTTCTTCACTTATGTCATTCCATCATTCATTTATTAGATGTTCTCTAAACAGTAAACATGTGCAGTAAGAACAGAATAAACCATCACACAAAGCATCACACATGAACACCAGGATTTTTAGGTGGAAACCCAAGTCGGGAGAAAACCACCGCTGCAGTTGCTCAGCCTTCAATATTTTATTATAGAAAAAACATCTTACAACATATGTGCTGGTGCAGACTCCTACCAGCACGCAGGCACCCACCTGCGCTCGTTTACCAGCCTCTCCTGGAAGGGAGCTCCAACCCCTTGACTCGTTTACCAGCCTCTCCTGGAAGGGAGCTACGACCCCCTGATCTCGTTTACCAGCCTCACCTGGAAGGGAGCTACAACCCCCTGACTGAAGGCTACAACCCTCAGCACCACCTTGGACCATGTTTCATCAATTTTCACACTGGATCCAACCAACTTCAATATAACACCACTTGCAGGCCACATTTCATCATATTTTCATACTGGACCCTTTCCATACTTTAAGCACAAACATACGTCACCAACAGATGCATATCAACACAGATCAGATAGCAGAAACACAGCAGAACAGATCAGATATTTCATACCCCTTGCTTCAGCAAACCCTAGTTTGCATACGCGCTTTCCCTTCACTGATGTCGCGTATATACGCGCTTCCGTACACACAAACCAGCGTATACCTCTATATGTATTTCATTGCGCATACGCGCTTTCTCTTCAGCGAAGCCGCGTATATACGCGCTTCCTCCGCGGCGAAGTAGCGTATAGATCTTCAATCATTATAAAGCAGCATACTTCTACAGATCAGATATTCAGTTCAGATTTACCTTTTTACTTCAGACAGATGTTCGCCTAGATGTTCGCCTCATCACAGATCTAAGCCTTCCACAAGCAGATCTAGTAGATACAAGTACATTTCAGATCTAGATCCCCTTCTTCATCATTGGTGCATCATACATTTAGATTTATCTTCAAGTGTAACCCTTTCCATTCAGATCTACTTCACAGAGAAGTATTCATTCAAGCTCAGACATCTTGCACCCACACTCATGATTTGCACAATGAATTTCTTTTCCTTATATAGGTTTTCCCTTTGATAATACCATGAGCCCCTTTTTCAATACCATGAGCCCAAAACCACATTACATCCGATGGTATTCCTGGACGGGGTCAATTAGGCAGATCATTGCCCAATACAATGGGTCAATACCATAGTGATTACCCCTGGTTTTGCACTTTTTGAGCGCTTTTGCCCATACACGACTTGGAACGTTCCTTTCTGCGTGCATACGCGACTTAATCTAGGCCAACCCGCGTATACCTAGAGACATACTCTTTTTCATCATAGAATTAGCACATGCTGAATTCCTTTCTTCATTGCCTTCTGTTCATACTGTAGATACATGAGATTTCCTTCATCAAGGACATATTCTATCAAGCACAACTTTGTTATCATCTTCATCAAGTGGGTTGCCTTTCAAGGACAACACTCAGCATCATATTGTCAACAAACATCATATCACATCAGATTTACATCATTTACCAAGTCCATCAAGTCAAGAATAACTTCATCAGGTGGTTTGCCATCAAGGACAACACATGTCAATAGTCGCATGTCTTCATCTTCATTTAGTGGGTTCCCATCAAGGACAACACTCTGCATCATATTTCCAACAATTTATGTCAGAGATACCTGCAGGGGTGTGTGGTGAACATTTATACTAGAAAGCTACCGCAAATAAAATTCTAAGAGCTGCCTATTATTGGCCAACTCTTTTCTTTGATGTTT